>CP092089.1:507500-932500 GCA_029203775.1 Neoneuromus ignobilis | reverse complement strand
ATTTACACTTTAAATGTCTTCATCATCACTGTCGATTTCAATCCAAACTTCAACACAATCAGAACCAATTTCTCTTTACACTTCGCTTTACTCTTCACTTGAATATAGAATAGGGATCAATTTTTTTCCTTGACTGAAATACAACACTTGTATCACTGTCTCCTTCATCACAAGAATTAAAATCACTTGTTGAGTATTCAAAATTTTCACATATTTCACTACAACTATCACTGTTGCTTTCCATATTGCTATAGTTTTCTTTATTCATTTTTGGAGGAATAAAATATTATAATATAAGTAAAATAATTGCTGAAATATGACAGAACGTGTTGTCTTCTATCGAGTGAGAATTAAACTATAAAAACATACAGAGTGAACATTCAACAATTAGGACGTCGTTACTTGTTCACTCTTGTCACCTCGCACGTGACATATGACTGATAGAGCAAAGTTGTAATGTCACGTCAGAGGTGACATACGACCGATAAGGGTTAAATCTATTCAAATGGTTCAATTACGTCTACTTGTTTTAATACAAAAAAATACAGTAATACAGGATTTTCCAATAAGAATGTCAGAATTTTGACACCTGGTAGCAGCCATGTTTGATTTTTTTAAAAGCTTATTTTGACATTCCAACTCAGTATAGTTTGAAAAATTATCATAGAACGTTTAAAATTTCAATAACGCTTAGAAATTGTAAAAACTTCAATAGAATAATTGAAACAAGAGTTTCATGAGTATTATTTCACGAAATTTACCCATCAATTGGCCACCAAGATCATGTGATCTACCTCCACTGGATTATTTTCTATTGGGCTACGCTGATAAACCACAAATAACAGAAGCATTAAAAATAAACATTGAACGTGTAATTCATGAATTGGACCACAATTATGCGAAAGAGTAATTAAAAATTAGAAGTGAGATCGTGATGGTCAATGAGTGAAATTGTATTCCACCATTAACCCTCTATAACCCACTGTGACCTGGAGGTAACATATCATATAAACATGGCTTTATTCTCTGTTTACACTTCATTACCCCCGGATACCATTGTAACTCCAATGTAGCAGTCTGACTACCAAAATGCCTCTCATTTGTAACTTTTAATTCCTAATTCTCTCACTGGTGAGTTCTTCTTTAGAAGAGTGCAGCACATGGTGAACGTGGTCTCACATAATGTTTTGTGTATGTCGATAATTCCATTTTCAATCCAATTATCAGGCTGAACAAATTCTAACATAGTTATTCAAGTAAGTAGATACTTAAACTTTAGTACACTTTTGATTTTCTAAACTTCTTATCACTTATTTTGTGTTTTAAAAGTTTGTGACTTCTAAGTCACAATGGGGCATGATGTATATTTTACATATGTTTTTATGATATGGTTGAGAGTTACCTTTGTATATCAATTTATAGATTTACTCAGCCTTAAAATGGATCCACAGCAGTTCTAAGGCAAAAAGTCAAGATTGACTAAAATTATAACAATTAGTGGCTATCAGTCAGAAGATTCTCTGTAATGAGGAGCAACTAGGTTTATTTAATAGACGTCGGACAAATGTTATTGAAAGTGAGAGAGAGGAAGAAGAACCTGAACATCAGAGTCTATTGAAGGAAGAAGAATCTTCATTGTCACAAAAAATAACATGGAAATTGGTATCGAGTACAAGAAGTCTTGCCATATCTCCATGGAAAGGTAAACTACCTGATGGCTCTGAGGAACCCAAATCTCCTATTCACTATTTCAGGAATTTACTTAGTAGGGACATATTGAAGGACATCCAATCAAGTTTATATTCTGTGCAATGTGACCTTTCGAAGCCCTTAAATTTAACACCAGTTGAAATGAAATAATTTTTGGGTTGTTATTTTTATATGTCTATTTATGGGCTCTCTAAATCTATTATGTACTGGCAATCAGAGACAAGAATTTCAGCTGTTGCTGATATAATGAGTCGGAATAGATGGGAACAGATCAAGTCCAAAATGCACTTTAGCAATAATGCTGATTCAGATACAACAGATAAATTACACAAATAAGGCCTTTCCTTGACAAAATAGTTAGAAAAAGAGGCCGTTGTAAGAATCCTGGATGTGAAGGTGTTCCACAAATAAAATGCTCAAAATGTCATGTATATTTGTACTTAAATCCTAATGTAAATTGTTTCATGGCATTCCATACCACATAAACAGATTTTCTTAGTCTAATGTAAGAGTGTTTCTTTATCACCCATTGTAACTTCTGAGTCACAGTGCCTATTTTTGCAAATAAATGTTTAAACATTAGAAAAAATAGTTAATTTTTATGTACAAGTGAATGAATATCTATGTTATATTTTATATGTTTTTTGCAGAAGAAACAAAAAAAATCGGGTTAAAGAGGGTCAGTGCCATAGAATATACTTACAGATAAAAAAAAATAACCAATGAATTAAATACTTTTTGTTTTATTTCCATTTAAACTTCTGAAGCGCTTATTGGAAAACCCTATATAATAAACATCGTCTACACAGAAGTGTTAACATAGTTTAATAAACTTTTTTTTAAACAAATCATTTACATTATTAAATAGAAGTGAATTTGAGGATCGATGAGCGAAGTGAATAGGGGCGGAGCCCCCTGGGTTTTCAAATACCTAAATCATATACAATTTGCAATCGGTGTGATAAACTTTTTAAATATTTTTTTCGGCTTGAACATACGATAACATGAACTTATTTAATTTTAGATAAATAAATATTTATAGCGAAAATGTTTTATTTTAAATATTTGTCTTGGAATATGTATTTGTGTGCGTACGTGCAAGTATTTGTCATAAATCACTTATTTCATAATATGACATCTATACAATCTTTTTTTTAAAAAAACACACACACTAGAGTCTTTATTGAAATACTCATATTTGTTTAATAGTAAATTACTTTCCACGTATTTTTTTATCAGAGTATTATCATGTATTATCTAGTACGAATTTTTATAAAAATCATCATTGCGGTTAAAGGTAGTGAAAATTTACGCAGTTACTTCACAAAATAAGTAAATAACATTGTATTATTAATCATTAACATATTTATATATATTTTAATTTATATATATATATATATATATATATATATATATATGTATATATAATAAGTGTTTTTCAAGTTAGATAGAACTTTCAATAAGAATTCAATTTAAAATTTTATCACGCTTAAAAAACAGCCTATATTAGATGTACTAAAGTGTTGTCAATTTTTTAAGTTAAAGTAAATAATAAATTTTCATACTGTTGTTTTATCATATTTAATCACCAATGTGATTTACATTAACATTAACAACTTTTTTCTATCTTGAAAGAAGCTTTTGAATTCCTCTCCGATAAAATCATTCGTCTTTGGAAGATAAAAACTCATTCTCTGTCTTTTTCACATCTCCATCTTCATTGTTATTTTTTCCATTGAAAAAAATCGTAGAGCCAAAAATAAACGGTAGTCGGAAGTTGCTATATCTGGATAATATGTTGTGTGACTTAGAATCTTCAAACAAATTCCACTATTTTTTTCTGGGCTGCTAAAGAAATATGTGATCTTACGTTCTCATGCTATAAAATAACTTGCTTCCTATTAATAAAATCTGGACGATTTGTTCAATAGTTGATAATATTTTTTAGAATTGATCGTTTCTTTTAGTTTTAGAAGTTCGTAATAAATTAGTTCTTCATATTCCACCATATAGACAACATTTTTTTTTACACTTAAACTCGATTTAAATGTTGATAGAGTGAATTGTCCAGCTTTACAGAATGCTCTTTTCCTTACTCTATTTTCATATATAGTCCGTTTTTTATCTTTAATTACGAGGATTTTTTAAAAAAAGTTCATTTTTATTGCATGGAAGTAGAGACGAATCGACGGTTACTCGACCCTGTTTATTCCCAATAATCAATTAATGTGGTAGCCATTTTACATATTTATACACGAATCCAAAATGGAACTTTTCCACAATGTCACGAAGAATGTCATCATCGATCACAGGAGGTTTTACAGAATATGGTTCGTCATTAAAATTGAAGTCTCCATTCATAAATTTCTCAAATCATTTTCTGTATTTTATTACAAAAACTTTTAATGAATTTCTACATGCTTTTGTAGCACTATTTCCTTGTTGACATTTGTAAAGTACATAATGTTCTAAATGAGCCTTATTGACAGCTATCTTTTTTTCATTATTACTTTATAAATACCGATGATGAAACATTTGTTTCAATGTATGTTGAAAGACATCACTGATAAAAAAAACAACAGTAAAAAGAATGAATTGTATATTTTTTATCAAAATACTTTTCTACATTAAAATTGTATAAAATTTATAATAAAAACCCAAAGTTTATTGTCTTCTAATAATGATAACATGGCTATTGAAATGCAAATCAACTAACAAACGAATAAAGGGAACGATATGTAATTATTGAATGTTTTTATGAAAAGTTTCAGTATCGCACAACGATTAATTCGTATAAAAATATTTCAGTAGTAAAATTCAAGACGGTCGTAAACTGTATATATTAGAAATATTTAAAAGCACGTTGAAAATTTTTATCACGAAATGTGGTAAAAAAGGGGTCGCAGCCACTTCTACGGTAGAGAAATCATATATATTAGAAATTGTGTCTGAATAAATTGTGAAAGTCACGATTCTTGCAAGTTATTCCCCGAGAAGCATCAGACCCCCCGTAAGACAGCTTTTTTAAGCTCGTATATATGCTTGAAAAGCTCTCCTAATACTGCATATGAGAGTGATTATATATTGAATTAATTATTATATAAAAACCGTTCATGTTACATACTACATCGTATACATATTCAAATACGATCGAAATGATACATTTAATGACGTATGGAAAATCTCATTTCATTCGTAATGAATAATGTTATTTGTTGTTATCGCAATCGGATTCGATCAGTGTGTGTGCACCGGCTACGTTTGTTTACACACACACGTGAGACGTAAACGTCAAATGGAGTTTTAGGTTATATTCTTGTACAACAGCTATTAGTGTCCTCATTATAGTTCAGTTAATATCGAGGTAAAATTATTCGATCGTTCTGTTCGAGTTTCAACAATACACGAATTTTATTTTTGAAATTCATAACAATAGTAAAGTCGAATCCATAACCTCAAACGTCACTGAATGCACACAAATTTCATTGTATGAAATTTAATTATTCCTACTTAGTATATCTATTAATATCTGTTTGCGGAATAGTTTTTCGAACTAATCTGATGGTGTCACATTATACTGTACTGAATAATGCATTCGAATGTGTATATATATATATATATATATATATATATATATATATATATATATATATATAATATATATATATATATACAGTGAGTCAGAATGAAACTCATACAGAGTTATGTTTCCAATAACTTGACACATATATTTTAATATAATAACAATTTTCTTTATTTTGTTTTGCTTAATTTCTTTATTAGGATTATTTTTATTATATTTGAAAATTTCAATCGTAAATTAATATTTCTCCTACAGAAAAAGTAACCATTTCTGAAAAATATACAAAAAATACATATAAAATTGTTATATTAAAATATATGTGTAAAGATATTGGAAACATGACTCTGTATGAGTTTCACTTTGACTCACTGTATGTACATTTTTTTCCAAAAAATGTATCATATACAATTTACAATTGTTGGTGTAATGAATCTTTTGCAACTTAAACTTTTGATGACATGAACTTATTTAATCTTAAATAAATAAATAAAATTCGTAATGAAAATCCTATTCCATTTTAAATATGTCTGGAAATATATATATATTTGTGTGCGTACGTGCATTATTTATGGTAAATTACCTATTTCATAATATATCATCTATACAATTAAAAAAAAAAATACGCTGAAGTCTATACTAAAATACTCATATTTGATAGTAAATTATTTTCCATGTAACTTTTTATCACGACTGCATGTATTATCTAGTATACACTTTTATAAAAATCATCATTGCGGAAAAATAGGGAAAATTTACGTAATTATGTAACAAAATAAGTAAAAAAAAACATTGTACTATTATTCAATAATACTCGTCTATGTATTTTAATTTTATACACACACACACACATAACATATATATATATATATATATATATATATATATATTTATATAATATATATATATATATATATATATACAGTGAGTCAAAGTGAAACTCATACAGTATTATGTTCAATAAATTTTTGTATATAAATTTTTAAATAAAAAAATCCTTTTTTTATTTGACTTAAATTGTTTATTAAGGATTTTTTTATCATATAAAAATAAATAAATCATAAAATAATACTTAAAGGCAAAAAAAAGAACGAATTTCAAAAAATCATTCAAAAACACATCAAAATGAAACTCATACACCTAACAAATTATTTATTAAATTAAAATTTACAATGAATTGAATTATTTTAGTACTTAGTAGGTAGCCTTTATTAATTTTTATAGCCTTTAAACGATTCAGGATGGATTTAACTAATTTTTTACAATAAGCTAGATCATCTTTTTTTCCATTTTTTAATACCCCTTTTTTAAATTATTTTTATTACTAATAGTGTGTGTTCTGATGGCAACTTCTAAGTGATTCCATAGATTTTCAATCACATTTATATCAGGTGATTATGGTGGTGTTTCCAGTACTTTGGGGCAGTTTTATAACCACCAACTACGTGTTTTATAAGCTTTGTACTTGGGGTTGTTGTCCTGATAAAAATTAAATATTTGTAAAATTCCAAGTTTTTGAGCACTGGATTTCAAATTTTTTCTTAATAGATCAATATAAACATTTTAGAAAATTGTTATTATATTGAAATATATGTGTAAAATTATTGGAAACATAACTCTGTACGAGTTTCACTTTGACTCACTGTATATAAATTGTGTGTACGTGTATTAAGCCTCATTCCATAGGTGAATCAAACACCTGTGGTAAACAAAGTTTCAAACCATTTTAACAAAATCGCTCAACAATTCGACAATCCATCTAATGTTGATATTTTGAGTGTTCGACGAACTTGTTTCATCAAATATGGACGATTCTGCAAACATTTCCACTATCATTTCCTTCATTTGAGTTTATTTCAATGGCATACTAGCAATTGTTGACGAATGTGATTTGATATTTTATTTAGTTTTACTTTTCCGCTCGACAATGGAATGATTTCAGGGCATCACATAAAAGTTTATTAAACTTTATATTTACTAGTTGTGTGGCAGAAACCCAACGAACCGACCACCCTCATCACCGATCAATGTTCATAAAAAATTTCGGAGTCCAGTTCGGTATACAGTTCATCGAGCAATTCATTGTTTAATTCACCTATGTATACGAAAATTTTCAAAAAATTTAAAAGCTTGTTAAAAATATTTATTATAAATACCGCAAAAAGAGTTGCGGCCATTTCTACTAGAGAGAAATTAATATATATGATTACACAAATGAAACTGAAGAATAATAAGAGATAGATAATAAGCAAGTAAATGTATGTCTAAATACTTCAGTTGAATTTGGGTCACTCTATATATTAGAAATTGTATCTGAATAAATTGTGAAGATACGATTCTTACAAGTTATTTTTCAAGAAACATCAAACCTCCTGAAACACAGTTTTCTTAAGCTTGGACACACATACATACATACATACATACATACATACATACATATATATATATATATATATATATATATATCACAAAAACTCAATGAACACCTCATACAAGAGCGATTACGTATTGAATTAATTATATAAAAATCGTTCACGTTACAAACTGCATCATATACATTTCGAAACACAATAAAAAGAAACATTTAACCCTTTCTCGACAGTATGCCACCGCTGAGTGGGACATCGTACTATAAATGCACACTGTATGCGTAGACAGTTCTCGCATTTTCGGGGTTTTCTTACTCTCGTATATTAATTATACTTAATAAAAAGGAACTACAATATAAATTTATAATGTAATTAACAATTGAAATCGAGGCATATATTCAATTTCAGAGAACTCTTGAGACTATTTCGTTTGATGTCAAGTAATAGCTGGCGTTAATCTCTGTGGATCACTGTGTGGATGCCGTATATAGCCAGTGATAGGAGTTAAAGAGTTAATGACGTATCGAAAATCTCATTCGTTCCCACTAAATAATGTTATTTGTTGTTATCGCAATCGGATTTTATCAGTGTATGTGTGTGTGTTTATACCTGCGGCATTTGTTTACACTACACGCGTGCGACGTAAACGTCATATATTGTAAATTTAAAGTTATCTGCGTTTACAAAAGTTATTTGCGTTGCCATTGCGGTTCAATTAATATCAGAGGAAAAAACATTCGGTCGTTCTGTTGGAATTTAAACAGTCTACGAATAAGATATACTAATCGTATTTTATTAATTCATAACAACAAAAGTTTAGTCGATATACACAGACCCACACACACGGCACTTGAACATCGTAACCATGGAAACGAAGCGTTACGACGCCATTGCAATTTATTTTACAACTATTGAATTTTATTCATTTATTAACGAAGAACACTGAACAAAAATGCCCGATAGTGCCGATACGAGCACTTTAAATTCTGAAAGAAATATCATCAGGTAAATTTATATTTACACGTACGTGTTTATGTACGATTGAAAATTCTCCTCCGTATGAAAATTCAATCGACGACATTTGTTTCGTGTCCGAATGTACACGTCCTATATGTAATTCCGTTGATTCAGGTGGATACATTACGGAAAGTTGCCGAAATATCATTTCGCCGGAAAAGATGTGATCTTCTGCTGTACCGGATGTCACATCATATTCCACAATATCGTTTCGAATTCCGAAACGATATACAGTACGGAAGAAGGGAACGCGTGTGATGGAATAGCTTGTTACACCGGGCACCGTACCATCCCGGTCGTTTCGTTCGCCGAACGTCGCTACAATCCGAAGATTTTCGTTGTGGCATATCCGAGCTTCGAAACCGTCACGATCCTTTCGGGTGAGAACTGTTCGAATGCTAGACAATCGAAGTTTTCTATTTGCATTATTTTCGTGTCGTGTTCTCGAAATCCGCACTGATTTTTTCAGACGACGACGTCGAGAACTTCGTGCAGCTGGCGTTTTCGGATACGGACCACTTGATAGCGATGTCGGGAGTGCCGTGTCATAAGATCGTGGTTTGGAATTGGAGATCGGGAGAAAAATTGGGCGAAAAAAACATGGAGTTAATTCTCTACAAACAAATTTTGTCGTAAGATGATTCTGTTTTCGAATCGAAATCTGTTTAAAAAAATCGACTTTTTTCTCGTTCAGTTGCGGTTTAAACGTACCGATCACCCTCTGTCAATGGAGCAAAGTCTCGGACACGTTCGTATTATGGGAAATACATTTCTGTGCACACAAATGTACGTTCACGTTTCATCGCACGAAAACGTCTGACGAACGTGCGCTGCCGTTCGTCATGAAATGGTCTTGGGACAACGTATTGTATTATATAGATTATTCGAGTCATGTGTATACGGTGAGCTCGTTTTCTATTCCACGCTCGATACGAATTTCGTTCGCTCGTGTTTCGAATCAGAGTCCTTTTAAAAACAAAAAACTGACCCTCGTTCCAGCCTGCAACGACCGACTCCAAAAAGCGCGCGCTTCCTTCTTCGCGCTCAGACCAATCCTCCAAACTGACATCCCGATAAAAACAAAAATACACATATACAAGGCTTGTATCAGGTCGACACTCACTTACGGAATGCCAATCTGGTGTACAGTACCAAAAACCTACATCTCAAAACTGCAAACCTTCCAAAATAAGGTACTCGGATACACACTTCACGCAAAACGCTCCACCCGCATAACGACATTACACGCCAAAGCAAACCTGGTACGAATAAAAGACTATGTCACCACAACTACGACAAGATACCTTACCCGCGCTAGCCGCCACGAGAATCCCCTCATCCGATCCCTTGAAAAAATCACACAAAACTACTATTTCAAGAAGGGGAAGGCCGTCATCTTCCCCTCAAAAACAAGATTTTACGCCAGGAACCGAATCAACCCACAATCGACATCTGCTCCCGCTACAAAAACAAAACCAAACGCAACAAACACCTTAATTTAAAACAATGACATATAAAACACAATGCTTATGCTAAAATACCAAGTGTCATCAGTACAAAATGTAATCGAGACACAACATACTAAAAAAACGAAACAACGATACATAAACAAATAACCTAGATAAGTTAGTTAAGTCTAGTTTAGTTAATTAAGGAAAAAAACACACACACAAAACGCAGGTTTTTGAAACTTTCCTGCAAATACCTCAAAACATTCACCAACCTCAAAACCTCACCACTCCTCCATCCCAACCCATATAGCATAATATAAATAATAATAAATTAAGTTAACTCAAAAACTCTGTATACACCAATGTATATGTAAGTAAGTTATATGAAATACATGTAACTTTCCCAAGGTTGTTCCCACGGGAACAACATATATAATTCATACGTTAATTGTTGACGAATAAGTCCGTTAGCAATTATTTAAACCTATAATAAACGCGACAATCAATTTCTGATTGTCGATAAAATACCGCGATAATGAGAAATAGAGGTTTCTTTGTTACTTGTTACAAATAATAAAATCAGTTCTCGAGTAGATATGCTAGAAGGAACATCTAATTCTAGCAATGAAAAGCCACAGTTGTTGGGCTGATGGATTGATGATTGCTCAGTATTTTGTTGAACGTTGTTGATTGATTAGAAAAATAAATATGTATTATTTTAATTATTTGGATTATTTAAAATAAAACTAGTACTCAGCCACAATAAATCATTATTATTATTATTAGGTAAATAACGAGTCGAAGAACGTCGAACAGATTGTTAAATATCCGGGAAACGGAAACGCCGTGCCGAATTTCGTTCACTTCAAAGGAGGACTCGTGGTCGCGGGCTCCGATGGAAACGTAATGGTGTGTATTTTTTTGTGTGTTAAAACTGCTTTCTTGCATAAGTACTGCGGCAGAAGAACGGCGTCGAGAGATAATTTTAAATCCGAGTAACGAAATCGTTCACCGTTGGTAATTTCTTGAAGTATTTCAAACGGCCGTCGCCGACGTCTCGCGAATGGATTGTCAATTGGTGCGTGACGCCTCCTCACACGGTACGAATTATGCTGAGTTATTCCTTGTACGACTTGCTTCTCGGATTGTCTTTGACCGGCGACTTGATGATCTTCGATCTGCCCACGTTACAATTTGTCGAGCTCTCGAAATACCACACGAACATCATCGACACGTGCGTAGTCAACAACTACGTTTTAACATTAAACAGATCGCTGAAATTGAACGTCGGGAACATATCGGACGGGAAGATCGTAAGTGTTTTTACTCGTATTATGGCCGGTAGTACACGTGACATATTGTGGCATGCAGTTTTTACTTACTGCTCATGGGCAGTTATAGCATACGAGTGTAATTTAACAAAGTGGCTCAAACTGTGGCTTACTGCGCATGCTCCCTTGCGATCTAACACAGTCTGACGTCTTCGATAATTTGCAACATGTATGTTTGCAGCCAGGCGCAAAAAATAAACCGTCGGCCGATTCACTGTCCTGCCGTTTTTTTGGTATGTCAATGACGTCAGACTGTGTTAGATCACAAAGGAGCATGTGCAGTAAGCCACAGGCTGAGCCAGTTTGTTAAAATATACACGTTCATCATGAGCAGTAAGTAAAAACTGCATGCCACTATATGTCATGTGTAAAATGGTCCTGTCGAACGATCGTGTGCTCGTTTTACAGTTAGGATCGATGCAGCTACATCATCAGCCGTTATCGATCGTAGCTAATCCGATATATCCTTACGTCGGTTACGGCTTCCACAACGGCACGCTGGTGTTCGTCAGCGTGTACGATCCTCTCAAACCGAACTGCATCTACGACATTCGTCTCATGTCCGATCAGATCGATCATGTCCGGTTTTCGATAAAGGGAACGTACGCCGTAGCTGCGAATGTATCGCACGGACAGTTTTTTATCATCGAGGTAAAAATAAATAAGCAAAAAAAAGGTATGTGTACTTATGTAGGCATGCCAGAAGACTAACTGTAAATAATAATTACTGACAGACAAACATAAAAAGTTTGTTGTTAATAAAGTAATACATGTAAAATTACAAAAGATATAAGTAAACATTAGCTGTTTATCCAGTGGATGTTATGCTATATAGGTAGAGACAGTTTTTTTGTCGTGGATAATTTTTTGTTGTGAGTTGTCCTCGTAGGAAAAATGTCAAAATCTACTTGATTTTAGTCTATACTTAAAGCTAACTTAACTAATTCCTGAACTAACTTATACTAGGCTTAACTAAAGACGGCACAAACACTTAACACTGCGTACTGGTGTATCACAAGAATGTTGTTATTAACTATACACTGCTGTTTAATAGTTGAAGACACTTGGTGTTCTTGCACTTGTTGATTAGTTTGATGGTGGTGTGGTTTAAATAATGGGCGCAATGCGAGGCGCCGAATAATTTCAAACAGAACAGTGACAAATATGGCAAATACAACGTTCTGCTTAGTGCTCGATCATATTAAACCGTCGCGCAAGCGTGATGGCCTCACTACTCCTATTCCATATGCACTATATATACTAGATTTCCGCTATATAGTTCGCTATACAAACTCATATACATGGAGTTCCCGGATAGTATGGTCCACTTGTTGGCATCATACTTGACGGGTCGCTCCTTTTATGTGGGTTTGGACGGGGAGAGGTCGTCCATCAGACCTGTAGCGGCTGGCGTCCCACAGGGAAGTGTGCTGGGGCCCGTGTTGTTCAACCTGTACATTAACGATGTGCGAGCAGCACGAGACCCTCCAGCATACGGCTCTGTTCGCCAGCAAATGCTCCACCAAGAGATTAACACCTAACCGAGAAACAACCAAATTATTTAAGCAGTTAGAGTAACTACCTCAAACGAGGCAAAAACTCTAAACAACTGACCGGAAGGTCGTTGCTACTGTATTCAGGCTATAGTTCGCTATACGTAACTTCCGCTACATATAAAAAATTTACCCCGACGCCACTAAAGAAGTTTCACTTCAAAAAATATACGAACTCGAAATCTGTTTCTCTTCGTTGCGACATAAAACCGACGATTATCTCTCGCCAGGCTGACCCGCAAAAGGAATTTCAAGTGCTCTCGTACCTGTGTGTATTCGGTTCGATTTATGATGCTGAGATTATCGTCCGAAATACCGGAATCCAATTACTCGCGATAAATAAAGAAACGTCGAAGTTCTGCTTATATACAGATTTATTAGGGAATGAAAAAGTCAACGAAACTTACAAAAAACACGATCTGTCTCAACTGATTCCGTACGCGTCGGTCTACACCTGTCCTTCGAAGGAAGATGTTCTTTTCGCATTACCGTATCTGTCCAGACAGATTCATTGTATCGAAATTGACATCACGGTACGTCCGTTCGATGCCTGCTGTTTGCGACGTATGTCTGATTCGATTTGATGTCTGTTTAGAAAAAAATCGTACGTATAATCAAGATCATCGAAACTTCGCACAACGTTCATAAACTGAGATTGAATTTCTACGCGGACTACGTGCTGTCTTTCGATACGAACGGAACGATAATAATGAGGTCGATCGACGATTTACAAAACGAATCGCTTTCGATCACGACACATCATCGAATTGCCGGGGGTGTCATCAAAGCTTTCCTCAATAGAAATTGCGATTATATCGTCTCTCTCGGTAGTAACGGAAATCTCGTCTGTGTAAAGCTGTCCGGTTCTTTACCACCGTCCACCACGAACATCGAAGAGAGCGATTTTTCACAATTGTTCGAAAGCAGATCGATCGCCGACGATGTCTCCGACAGTAAAGGCGTTCAACCACGTAAGCGTTTCGTTTTAACGTTCGTAACTTTCCAATGGTTTCAATTCGTTCATTCGCTTGTCATCTAGACGATAAACGTCAGACGTGGCTCGAACTTCAGGACGAGCTTAAAGTACTTTCCGAATCGATGAAGTGCGCCACGGAACGTCAGAGTATACAACGAGAGTTTGAAGAATTGAAACATCGTCTCGTCGAAGCGTTGGATAAGAACGAGACGGCGCCTGTTCTCGAAAAGCTCCCGATCGCCGCTTTCAATCTCGATTTGGAATATAGAACGAAACAGAGTAATCTCGCCGAAGAGAAGCAGAAGATCACGAAACAACGATTGGAGTTGATGATCGAAGGTAAGATGAATCCGGTTTTTAAAATATGCGAACACGTTTCGAAACGTCGAGTATCAGTAGTATTAGGTCGTTGTAAATGAAATGACCGTAATATTTAATCAAAATAATCTCCACCGATGTAAATACATTTCTCTCGATGCGATATAAGTGCATTGATCAAAATCAGGAAGAACAAAAGGGCAAAACACCATCAAATGTACTTTTTATAATATTCAATTCGTTGAAGAATTTCCTTAACAAAATAAAACTATCGAGATGTTTACAAAAAGGGCATGTGTACTTATGTACGCACGCCAGAAGTGAAAATTGAAGGAAAAGATAGTTCCTCGGTATATTCATCAAACAGAAAATTTTGAAGTACATTTTGTTCACCAGGTGCTATACGTAAATACTGTTCCTCATTCCACAATAGGGTATGTTATTGGGCAGTGAGACCATCTTCAACATGAACATGTTCATTGATATTTTCTTTAGGAATTTCGTTATAAATTTGATCGTCGTCGAAGAAAGAATTATCAATTTTAATAACATATGTTGTATAAAATGAAGATGGTACCAAAAATTGTAGCCAAGCTTTTATCGTACGTTTATTAACTATACCATGCAAATATCTTGATTTGTGATTTTTTTCAAGTTTTATATAAACATTAATACAATGGTCATCATCAATGTTCCTTAGAAGGTGTTTAACGATCGTGTCAACTGAGACAGGTACATTGATAATTTGCCCATAAATACGATATATAAAATAAGAGGGTGTGAGACGAACAGTAATACGGTATACGTGCATCTAATGGGCCTTTCCACACTAGTCAGCATGCATACAGTATTCACGCCCATTACCGCTCGTCTCACACCCTCTTATCATCAAACTCCCTCACCTAAAAAAAATAGTTTTCGGGTAAGAGCGTGTGAGACGAGTGGTAATGGGCCATGAATACTGTATGCATGTTGACTAGTGTGGAAAGGTCCAGTGTGAAGAGGCCTATCGCTTTGCAATAGTAATCAGATGTTACGTGATGGACCTCACTACTCCTCTACCCTATGCTCTATGTACACTAGAGCTACTTCTCTATTTTTGTGGCGCTGTGCGTGCACAACTCTTCGGTTGCATCTAAAAATTCCACTTCAATGCCGCTAAAGAAGGTTCACTTCAAAAAGTGATGA
Source organism: Neoneuromus ignobilis (assembly GCA_029203775.1). Classification (NCBI taxonomy): domain Eukaryota; kingdom Metazoa; phylum Arthropoda; class Insecta; order Megaloptera; family Corydalidae; genus Neoneuromus; species Neoneuromus ignobilis. The sequence continues at coordinate 917,007 of CP092089.1, read as the reverse complement.
TCTGATAGTAAAAGGTGCTAGAGAATAAGATAGGCGAAGGATAATTTTGCAATTCAATTTCAATCAATTTTTTATAATCTATTTTGCAATATGTGGTATGGCGTTGTCGTAGAACAAGAACACACCATGTCTGCTCCTGGATGCGTAGTTTGACATACATTGTTTCAATTTCTTGACATTAATCGTTTCACCTCGTCACAGAAATAAAAAATAGATTACGGCCCTTGCACACCACCCTAGATACACCGTAATTTCGTGTGGATGAAGGCTCTGTTTTTGAATATGTTTCGGCGCTTATTCCACATATAGTTATTGTGCAGAACGTCGACGGTTGTCGTAGAAGATCCATTTTTCGTTGCAAGTTATCATATGAGGCAATATACCTTTATTTTCGTTCAAAGAATAGCAAATTTCCAAACAACTTCCCCTTTTTTTGCTTTTTTCGTGTGTTACTCGTTTGTCAAGCTTCTTGATTTTCCTCAAGGTATTCAGGTGTTTGAAAACAGTTAAATAATGAACACTCAATGTTTTCATTATTTCTCAGTCAGACGCGATCCTGCTTGAACTATATTTTTTCAAATATCATCAATGATAATCAATGATGTATGTTCACGAGAAAAGTTTTCGCATTGCCTCGGTCCCACTAGAAGAAAAATCATATTTCCCCTCGTTTACATATCGCCAGAAAAACGATTCTCAACCACATGAAACTCATAATATAAACGAAATTATGTTTCAAAATTTACGTGTGATGTTGTTTTTTTTAGATTGCACACAAATACCGTTATCTACGTAGAAAAATTTCTTTAAAATTACAAGGGCAGACAGTTTAAATTTCTCAGACTCCATACCACAACCCCCTCCTTATCCCTAACCAACCAACTCCCCAAATAAATCTCCTCCCATAAACGCCACAACATCACCAAATCCCAACGAACAGCCAACACAAAACTCACCTCCTACCCAAACTACTACAAACACCCCCACAACGATACAAACTGTTGCATTCTTCAAAATTATCTGGTAGACCACCCACCTGGTACAGCTTATACAACTGTAACCCGTCAATCAAACACAACGCAGTGAGTGATCAGTGACCCACGCTTTTAATGATGAACAACAGTTCAAAGTCTTCAACAACTCCTCGGTGATAAAACTCTTAGCGCCTAGAGCCGCTGTTAAACAATGTTTTTAAATAGGTTAAGTTAGCAAATAAGCTATTTATAACTAAGTTAGCGTGCTTAATTAAGATAGTTAAGTTAAAATAGTTGAAAAAAATTCACATTAAAATGTATTGTTACAAAACTCACTAACACATACCGAAAATAATACCCAACCATATGCACATTATCATAAGATAAGCAGCCTAACTAACCCAAAAAATATCATGTAAACTTCATGTAATTATTAGACAAAATAATTTTTTTCTGATTCTGAGTTTAAATTTTGACAAACTGTCATTTCATTTGCAACGATCTATTATATCGATGTTCGTTTATAGATTTTATGTTGTTTTTCGTATACAAAAGCGATTTTTTCTGATCGCTGTTGGAATTTCGTTTTCAGCTCAAGACAAAATCAGTCTGTGGTTGATTGAAACGTTTTGGGATAAAATGAAAGTGAAAGGAAAGCAAATATGGACGATATTCGCGAATCAGTTCGTCGAGAACTACACGTTACTGCCGAGCAAAGACCAAGTGGAACAGGTGTTAGAACATTTGGCCGCGTGCCGCAATATCGAAAATATCGTCATTTCCGATCTGTTCCAACCTTGGGTGCCGTACACCGAGATGTACGTTCACGTAACATTTTCACGAGTCGTGCCGACAGAACCGTTTCGATTCGGAACGTAAATAATTATGAAATAGTACGGTACTTACACGATCTGTATCTTTTAAGGGACTTGAAAGAATATTTAGCTCAAATGCCAGAAATCATATACAGCGACGAGACCGTACGACTGAAGGCGTTAACAGAGGGAACCGAGGAAGCCGACGAAGACGAGGACGAACAACAGCAACAAAACGAAATGTTCGAAAAGCTAGACGACGATTATCGCATGTCTTTCGGTACCACTTCTCATCGTTTCGTCGATCAAATGAAAGTATCCATACGATATTCGCAGTTCGAAGTGCAGACATTCAGTCAGGAGAAGGAAGACGAATTTTTACGACACGTACGTACGTCGTATGATTTCGTTAATTGAAATATCGACGCGCTTGTCATCTTTCGTTATCGTTTTTAGAACATCGATTTGGACTTGCGTAGGAATTTCAATAAGTCATTCGAAAATATGATGAGCTTGAAGGAACGAGAACTGCACGTCTTACTCGATCGTAACGTACGTCTCAGGCATATCATATCGGAATTAAATTGGGTCTTCGGTGTGCTGAAGATGAAGAAACACTATAATCTGAGCATCGTCGATCCGAAAAGTCACATGACCGAAAATCCAGAAAATATTTGTAAAGTGGACAATTTAGAAGTGAGTACCCGTTTAAATAAAATATCTATTTGTTGTTTTGGAACTGTGGCTGATTCACTTTACACAAATGAATTTTAACCCTAACACCACAACAATTTAAAGTGTTCAAAAGTCACTTGTTGTTCACTTAATCCATCTACAACTGGGGATTGAATATTTCTTTTCATTTCGTCGTCTGGTCTGCAAGCATGAAGTGTTTTCGGTTATTTATTGTTTTTTGCAACATGTTCTTTTTCATAGATTTGTGACCTTTTTTGATGATCTGAATTTATTTTTGTAAATTTCCATGCTCTCTTGACAGTCTAGGTCTCTTTTATCTGTTTTTTTTTTAAAAAAAAAAAAATCATTCACAAAACTAACGCATGCAGTAATTTAATTCATCTAGAACAGACCTCATGAATCGTTAAAAATTTTCGAATACCGTCACAAGTAATAAATAAGTCAATTCAAGTCATCAAAAAAGGTCACAAATCTATGAAAAAGAATATATTGCAAAAAACAATAAATAACCAAAAACACTTCATACGTGCAGACCAGACGACGAAATCAAAAGAAAGATTCAACCCCCAGTTGTCGATGGATTGAATAAGGACATAAATCACAAATCACATAAATCACAAATGTATATATAAAAAGTTAGTCTAGATTTTAGCAGAAAGGCTCTGACGATGACGGCGTTGCCATCGAAATGCATCAGCCGATATAATAATAAGTGAACAATAAGTGATTATTGAACACTTCAAATTATTGTGGTGTTGGGATTAAAATTCATTTGTGTAAAATAAAATATCTGTTCGAATTAAAATCAAAACTTTGTACACTTCACAAGGTTTCCGTACTTCCTTATATATCTCCGAGTCAACAAGCTCTCCTAGACGCCAAAGCTGCAGAAGAAGAAAGGATTCGATTACTTTTATTGGCCGACGATTTTAAAGAACGTGCGCTGATCGAAATGATGGACGGAGTGCTCGAGATTCGTTGGGAGGACGAGTTGAAAAAGGAAGTTCCGATACCCAAATGCATGGTCAGTAAAGTCTGTTGTTGGCTTCTTCTCTTTTACGACGTTAAACACTTTATATATTTTTTAAATTTTTACTGAGACGTTCGTAATATCGATAGAACGTTCATGAGTATATAATAACTGTGTACGTTCTCGTTTTTAATTCAGAATGAAAAGAAACCCGAAGAGTATAACGAAGAAGATTTGAAATTCATAGTGGAATACGAAGAGAAGGTCAAATTTTTACAAAGCGAACGCGACAGATACCGTGCTATACTCGAATCGGAGTACTCGAAATTGGCAGCTACTTGTCGGAACGACATCGAGAAGTTGAACAATCGTATATCGGAATTATTTTCTAAAAAACTACTTGTGGACGCGGCGATCTATGAGGAATACTTTCGTACTTGTAGGTCGGCTTGGAACTTGTATCATCATAAATTATCGATGAAGAAGGAACAACAGCTGATGTAAGCAGAGATAGTTTATTTTTATTCGTGTAGAGTAATCGGCAGTGCTTGAGCGCATATCCTTTGGAAGGGGTGCAAATTTTCTAGTAACTAAAATTTCTGGTCGTAGTCGAATTAGACAAAAATTCACAAAGATTGAAGCATTTCTTTCCAGTGTCCTCTTGTTAGGACAGATTAGAGAGTGACCTCTTACAGGCCGGATTATAAAATAACTTCACTCTGACGTTCATTGGGTTTCTCCAGAAGTGCAAGCAGACGGAGCTGCTTGTACTTGGAGTACTCGTCGACGAGGTCGGTAGTGCCCAACGCAAGAATAAGTGCATTGTCGTTTTCCTATAATGATATAAGATTTCGGTTCATAAATATAATGCCCATAGTTCGAAACGTTTTCATAAAACGATTTTTTTTCTTTTCGTGCCACATTTTCATATTAGTGGTCGTTTAATCAAACATAGTAAGGTCTGTCATGTTGTAGGAAAGAAATCGCAGATAACGACGTTATGATCGAAAAGATACAAAACGAAATTGTTTATTTGAACGAAGTGTTTGCCGAGTATCGGCTCGTGTACGATGCTTGCGTCAACCGAGATCGAATATTGGAAAAAAATATACGTAGAGATTTCCCCGATGTATCGAACGTCGTCATAGAACAGATTTACAAGGTTTATAAGTATGTGACGTGTCGACGTGTTTAGAAATTGGCGATTTATCGAACGTTCGTCCATGTTTTTCTTTTTTAGAAAACGTCCTAAACATCAGCCGAGAGCGCCTTCGCCAGGAGCTCTCATCGAACTCGGACGGTGTTGCGTGACCGGCCAGAAGTCTCTGTTTTTAACGCATGAAGGTATCGAATTTTTACGTTCGCTCGACTTCCTCGACCAACACACGACGTTGCCGAGCTCGGTATCCGAACAAGGATGCGTGCTGCTTTGTAAATTGCGACGACTTAAAATCGAAAGTGAAATAAAGGTTGTTTTTGTATCTTTTTTTAAAATCCTCTCTTCTGACTGAAACCGATGTCTGTTTTTTTTAAGATAAAAAGTATTTTATACGAACTCACCGAAGCGGAATTCACCATCGGGTTCTTTCAAAAACGATTAGCCGCGAAGCGAGAAAAAGGAGCTTTTCTCATCGAATCGTTGAATAACGCACGTGCTGAAAAGCTGAACAACGCCCGGAACTTTTCAGTGCAGATCGTGTTGAAAAACGGCTTAATCGAAATTCCACTCACGGGTTCGATGGAAGATTTTAAAGACGCTATTTTGATCTGTCGAAGCGAAGTCGAAAACATCAATCGCATCATCCTGTCCGGTGGAGATCAAAAACTACAAGCGATGTATCACGCGATGAACTTTCGACGCGGGATCCTGACGGCCGAATGGCGTCACAGGTGAAACCTATCGTGTTCCGTATCGATCTGGATGGGTCGGAAATCGAACCGTGTTCTTATTTACAGGCACATGCGAATGGAAATCGAAGATTTCGAAGAACAGCTGACGACCATTAAGAACGCGCACGTCACCAAAGACATGTTAGAGTATTTAAGGAAGATCGCGAAAGGGACCGTTTTCGATAAAGGATTAGCGACGCTCGACAGGGAAGTCGAAAATATCCGTGAATCCTATGTCAGAATGATCGACGAACGACAAAAGTCGGTCGAAGAACTCGACGTTAAGATACGAGCGAAACGCAAAGATAACAGAACCCTCAACGACAAGATACTCGGTCTGAACGTCGACGTCTGTGAACGCGAGCTAATCAGAAATTTCGAATTCGAAGAAAAAGTAGCCGCTATAACCGAAAAAAGGTATTTGTCGACGTCTCTCGAGGAAGCTCGCTGTGCTGAATACGTTTTGATTATTTTTGTTGCAGATTGAAAATGTACTCGCAACGAACGCATCTGATGAAATTAATTCAAGAACAACACAACGAAATTCTGGTTCTTCAGACCGAATTAGAATTGCTGAGATTAAAAACGTATCCTACACTCCGATACAGAACATTATTTTAAAGTACAATACAAAATGTCCGCTTTTTTTTATTGAAAATGTCATCGAACACGTACGTTTCGAAACGTTTGAATTTTAGAAATCAAGTAACGTTTTTAAAGGTGTGGTAATGATTTTAGATATTTTTAAAACAATATATAAACTTTCATACAGAAATGTATTAACAAGAAAATTCATAAAAATACATATTCTTATACATGAAAATAACATTTCTTTGTTGTACTTGGAACATGTAATTAAAAAACTTTAAAGTCTCTAAATAATACAAATCAATAATTACGATTAAAGAACATTTAATTTATAGACAATCCGTGTTGGTTAAGCATCTGTCTACGAAGAAAGAATGTTTTCGTTTTTTCGCTTTCCCGTTTTGTTTTGAAAAAAAACTAGACAGAGACCGAATCTTAGGAGATTTCTCTTCTTCGTTGTCCGACCAGTCCACGTGATACGCCGTATCTTCGAGCGCTTTGACAGACGTGGACCAACTGAAACGAACGATTCGACCGTATCCGAACACATCGTCCGACCGCTCTCGTAGAAACTTTTTCGTTTCCGGATCGTTCGGATACCCGCTCCCGAAGTCTCTGCACGCGACGTCCGACCCCTCTTCGAATTTCCACGATTTCAACGCTCGGTCTCTCGATACTTTCGCACATATGCTCGCAGCGGACACTATGGGGAAAGTGGAGTCGGCCTTTTTCGCGACGGTCACTTTCACATCGGGGAACAGTTTCTCTAAACGAGCTTGATATTTTTCCGGTGGGCCTACGGTGTCCACGTAGATTTCAGCGACGTTCACGCCGACATTGATGGCTCTCTTAACGAGCTCGATTGCAGAATTCATCGATATTTCATTTAAAGAATTTTTATGACGGCTTAACATGTTGTTACATATGAAATTTGGTGATATTATATCAACCGCCCATCCGAAGTGGTCAGAATACTTTGAATAATTTGAAAATATCTCTTCACGCTTTTCTTCAGTTAATGATTTCGAATCCGCACAACCTAAATCTGTTAGAAAAGAACTTCTCTCTAGCGGACAATAAGCAATACCATACACCATCGGACCTAAAATACATGTATACTAAGAATTGTTTGTAAACACACACACACACACACACTATATATATATATATATATATATATATATATATATATATATATATATGTATGAACATGTATGTTTTGTACATAAGCATATGTATTTCAAGCTACCTAAAACTGGACCACGACCAGCTTCATCGACTCCTAATATACATGGTTCTTCTTTGCATATTTCTGAAACGTTTGAAAAGTAAACTACATTTTCTGAATTATCTTGTTTGTCCAAAAAATTATTTAAATCTTCTAAAGAATTAATTACATCTACATTTTGACACATCTTAATGTTGATTTAAAATCGCGCCAATAATAACAACAGTGTTGCCAATGTAATGACTTTATAATAACATGCTATTCAATGAATTTTGTATCGATACGTGTGTGTGTATTATAATTATTCGTAAAATGGAGCGTACAATATAAAAATATTGATATTTAATGAACAATTATCATTAAAATTATTTCAAATAAAAAAAATTACCAACTTCACTTAATAACAGCATGCAACCAAACTTACATCACATGCACTAGTTTTTCAGTAAAAGGAGAATATTTTCTTCAATATATCCATTACTTTATCTTTGAAATCTTTTTTTTTATTTGAATAAGTAAAATGTTTTAGCTTTATTTTGATTTCAGTCCATAATTTTTCTATTAGATCTAAATTTGGGAATTGTGGATATTAGTGTGATTCAAAAGTTTGTGTACTCTGTATAATAGTCATTCATTTACTACATACGAAGTATGCTTCAAATTATTGTCTTGTTAAAAATGATAAATGTGCATTAAATTTTCAATATTTTTTCAAAATTTAAAGAAACTACATTTTGTCCATTATAGTATTTATAAATTCCGTGTTTCCGGTGCCATTTACAACCATACACTCTCACATTATAATAGAATTGCCATCGTCTTCGTATGGACTATTTATTTTTCTATTATATCCAATATTTAATTGTCTCTAGACCATTTGTTTAGCATCTATACCCAATAAATTTATTTTAATCTCATTTAAGAAAAGTACGTTCTACCAAAAAGTAACATTGAATTTTATATATTATTTGTGAACTTTAACTACTTTAGCGATTTGTTTGCGAAATATATGGTTTTTACGTATTTCACGTACACGATATCAAATGCTATCGTTTCGAATTCTTTCGATTTTAGATGTCTTAATTTGCTCTAGTATAAATCTCTCATCATTTACAGTAAGTATTTGTTCCTACCTTTGCTGTTTTTATTTTTTAAACAAATAATTTTCTTCTGTTCCAAAAAAAGGGTGAAACTTTTGCATACACTTAATATACATATACAAGTACCCACAATATATAATATTATTATTCGTTTACAAAATATTTTTGTCAAAGAAGTTTATGCAAGAAAATATATGTACTGTTATTTCTTTCTTTTTATTAAGTGCTATAAAATAACTGGAATGTTTGTTCAATTGTGAGCAGAAAAATAAATATTATATATATATATATATATATATATATATATATATATATATATATATATATATATATATATTTTAACTTAATTATCTACATGATATAAGTCAGCGAAGTCAAATTTATTAGACTATAAAACATTTACTATTTGCAAATCATTTTTTAATGGGTATATAATTTGAGACCAATTTTTATGTTATAGTAATTTATTAGAAAATCAATCACTTCGATATATATATATATATATATATATATATATATATATATATATATATATATTTGTGTGTGTGTGTGTATTTGTGGCCCAAATGAGACTTAAAGGTTTAGACGTACATTTATTTGCTCACTGTCATTTACTATTCTTTAGCCTCATAAGGACCATTCTACATATTCTGAATTAAATATCAATAATCGACCGTATTGAGTATAAAATACGTCCATTTACATTTTCATGCGAATTAAAGGTATTTTAAAATAAAATCCGATGCTGAAATCCAAATATTAATGGCCGACATTATAATTGGATTAATATTTCTCTGTAGGTCCTGACTTTCCTCAGAAGTTTTTATCATTTCTCTCTATTTACAGTTATAACTCACCCTTCTTAGAAATATATCTTCTACTAAATCCTTCTTTGGATCTCGTAACAATTATTTTTTCCGGGTTGGGTCGTTAGCAACTTTTAACAATCATGGAGGATCGATGATTTTTTATCTCGGTTCACTCTCGTAGGGATACTATTGGTCTGGCTCTTTAACTGAGGCTTATTTGATTTGAAAAACTTTGTCAGGAGCAATACTTCCGTCGACATAGCATCCAGCTTCCTGATTCTCTATCGTCTAATACTGATGATACCTTCGATAAGGCGGTATCTCGGGGGAGGTAATTTTAATGATAATAATGCATAGAAACGGATTATCATAAAAGCGACCACTGTAACGTTTTCTGCGCCCATTAAAGTTGTAACGCTGTGGACTTTTATATAACCCCAATAAATACACGTAACGTGAAAGAAACTATTTAAACGCCGGTGGAGATCGCCGTAGCATTTTTATGAAAAGAAAGTTTTTTTTTTTAAAGAAAAACATATTCACGTACGTTGTTCGCGTTTTAAAATTCCCTGTAACCTTGACATTCGTCGCAAAACTGCAAACAGTAAATGCACGAGTGTGCCTAAATGATTTTACCGAAGAACGATCGGTGAATTTTAGTTTCACCGTCGTGTTAATTATTCAGTGCACATAGTATGTAAGTACGTGCCACGAGTTCATATCCCCGCTCGTTTCATTGTAACGAGTCGCGTACGAAACGACTTGTTCTGTTTAAACGTATGCATCTGTAACGATATTTTCTTCGATATTTCGAACAAGAAAGTGGAATTATTTCGCAGTAACGAATGAAATTTCGTTCTTTGAATGTTCGATACCAAATTGTCGTTTTTTCCGTGTATTGAAAAAATTAGAGTAGACGTGCCTCACATGTCTAAGTAATAGCATCGCGCTGCAATAAATAATACAACACGTTTTATTAGGTTATTTGAGAAGAAAGAAGACTCGACAACATTAATAATACAAGTGCACTTGACAAATGTAAATGTGCATTTTAGATATATGTCACGTACGAAACTTTCAATTTACGATTAGATCTGCCGTATTATGTACAAAAACGATAAAGCAGTTTTATTCGATATACGATTAGGATTTGAAGTAGTCATTTCCGAGGAGACGTTTTCAGATCACATATTGCAACGAAAACGACAACTATTAGATTGTCGCATACGAAATGGCCGATTTGGGGATGTAGTGAATTTTATTGCTGTTTAGCAGAGAATTTGCTGACATTGAATGCGAACGAACCACAGAGCAACGGTTAAAAATTTGTCTATTAACACTAGATTTACGGAACGAGTCAATTTGACTCATTTAACACTAGAACTACCGATGTTAAATATATACCTAGTTTTACCGCACTTGTCAAATTAACGTATTTTTGATCATGGCTTTCATTTTAACTTTTCACTTAGTTTATGTAAATAAAAGAAGGTACATTTGCGAACAACACTTAATATAATAATTTATTAATTATTATATAAAAAAAAAACAAACAAAAATACTTTCTATTTGCATTTATATTATAGCACATTTGATATTATGGAATAACTATGAATCTTATGGGACAAATACATGTTATCTGTGATGAACACTTGTCACAAACATATTTGAGTTCGTAAGCGAACACTCTCGCTTTTTTGTCGAAACGAATGAATCTCATAATTTCCGAAAATCTGTTTTACTCATAGTGGGGGAAAAGAAAAAGTCTCATTTTTGACCACAAATACGATAACTTCATAGGGCGGTTGTAGGCTAACGAGCATACAAAATGGCTAGAAGCATATAAAACGTCCATAGTAACAGTGTTCTGTAAAATGTTTCTGGCCTGTAGCATTGTCGCTTTTATGTGGAACATAATTCTATTATCAATTATCTCTGGACGCACTACTAACATTACCGAGCATAATGTTTCGCTTCGCATAACCAGTTGGGCCGGAAGTATCCTTGAATATAGTACGGTTTGGCAATCTACCAACACTTTATTCCCTAATTCACCCCCATTCAGTACCGTCGACAGCAATGTGGTTTTGCTGTCTTGGACTTGTTTCATTCGGCTATCCGATTCAGTATCTGGAACATATTCGCAATCGCTTACTGCGTTTGTGGCTATTTTGGGGAATTTCAACCAAGAAGTTTATCACATTAGAAGTACAACTGATAATCATTGCACCTGATTACATTCACCAGTTAGAGCGAGTACTAAACCGAATCATAATTCAACAAAATAGAGTTATAACGGCTGCCGAAACTTTGGATCATTCTAATCCATTTTCGTGAAAAATGTACTATTTTTCCAGGAAATGTCGCGCGATATTGTGTATGCAAGGGATGGACATCAATACGTATTTACATTCACTTGAATATAAATTTTGAAATTGCTAATTTCGTCAATTTGACGTGTCTTGGTAGAAATAGGTATAGGTCATACTAATTATGGAAGTTAAAGTAGCTAAGTGGAAATTGAATAGGAATATTTAACTGTTCTTATATTTCATTAAAAGTCGTCATAAAATTCTAGAACAATACATAAACCATATCGAAATTTTTAAGCACGAAATTTGAAAATCGTCAAAATGACGCTCTTGGTAGTTCTAGTGTTGCTATATATATATATATATATATATATATAGAAAACTTAAATATTATTTTTTAAAAACATATGTTGGTTTTTAATTACATAATGACATATATACAAATAATAATTCATTCCCTCCGCCCACCCTTTAATTTCGTATTTTCGATTGTGGTATACCTATTTTTACAGTTATGAGTCAAATTGACTCATTAAATGATTTTATAGTTACACATGAAATTTATGTCTTGCATAAAGAAATGCTGTAAAACAATCTTAAAAACAACTGATACGTAAGCTTTTGTGTTCAATCTTGTCAATTTATTTAGTTAGATGCATAGAAAATTTATCATTTCGATCTGTACATCGCGTGTGAACAGTTCATTTTCAGTGAAATAATATTGTTGGAGTTTGATTATTTTGATATTGTTGGAGTAATGTTGTTGGTATTTCAATAGATATTTATTTCACCTCTAATTACGTAGGGTTGCTCTTATGGAAAAAATTAGAAAAATATTGAATTCCTAAAAAAACTGATCCAAATAAGGGAAGACCAATCAGATAACGAATCTGATGCAACTGACACGAATCTATGTGAAAACGACGATGAAATAGAGAAAGAAGCAAATAGAATTGAATTTTTGAGTGAACCTGCAGCTTTATGTAGACGATCCTTGATTTCTATGATTGCAGTGAGATCACTATTTTGTGCAAGGCTGTATGCCACCGACGCAATATATTAATTATGTACTAGTTTAACGATATCGACTCTAATATATTTCCCTGCAGAACATCGGCAGCTACAGGTCTAGTTGACGACCTCTCTCTAACCACGTTCACGTAAAAGGATCATCTGGACAGAAAAAAGTCATCGAGTATTATTAGAATTTTAGAATTATTATAAGAATAATCATTCTCTGTACTCGAAAGTAGTTTCGAGTAGAGATTAAAACTTTTCAGATTTTAAAACAAATTTATCATAATTTACCAGTGTACTTCAAAATATTGCGATTTTAATCGAATAAAAAAGAAATTCGAGAAAAACAATGGACTATTATTAGGTTAGAAGTTTCAGTGTACTAAATATTTGAATATTTTTAAAAAAATAAATTGAAAATGATTTTTATTTCTATCGAGACAATGACTCCAACTGTTGTATAATTACCCTCTTGGCATTTACATATTCATTTAAATATGTATCATTTTAACCCTTATCGGTCGTATGTCACCTCTGACGTGACATTACAACTTTGCTCTATCAGTCGTAAGTCACGTGCGAGGTGACAAAATTGAAGAAGTAATAACGTCCTCATTGCTGAATGTACACACTATAAGTTTTTACAGTTTAATTCTTACTCGATAACAGACAACACGTTCTGTCATATTTCAGCAATTATTTTACTTATATTATAATATTTTATTCCTCCAAAAATGAATAAAGAAAACTATAGCAATGTGATAAGTAACAGTGATAGTTGTAGTAAAATGTGTGAAAATTTTGAATATTCGGCAAGTAATTTGAATTCTTGTGATGAAAGAGACAGTGATACAAGTGTTATATTTCAGTCAAGGAAAAAAATTGATCTCTATTCAATATTCAAGTGAAGAGGAAAACGAAGTGGAAAGATAAATTGTTCCTGATTGTGATGAAGATTGGATTGAAATCGACAGTGATGATGAAGACAATTTAACTTCAAGTATTCCTTTTACAAATATAGGACGCCAAATCTTCGGAAATGTTCAGGAGCTTATAAATTATTATGAACAAAATTATCTTTTTATATCAAGTAACTTTAGTTACTTTTCTCTTATAATAAGCACTCAAATATATCTCCGACCTAGCGGAAAGTTAAGTACAAAATGCTAACGTCCGATAAGGGTTAATATTATTAGAATATTCCATGATTCGACTACGACGTTTGTTGATATGACTATTCCAGTGATTAATTTTTAATTTATTTTTTATTAAAATATGATAGTAGAATTTTCTTTACAATTTGTCTATCAATCGTTTTTGTCTACAAACACTAAAAATTATCATAATCATAAATAAATTCAATCGTATATCCATACAGACTATTTTAGTTCGATTTTGTTATACGACTGTGTACACACTCATGTTTAGACATGTACATTTGGGTTTAATTAATTTAGTTTGTCACAAATGTCGTGGAATATTAATATCTTTCTACACACAAAAAAAGTATATCAAACTTTGATTATAAAGTTATATGAACGTACTGAATATATATTTTTAAATGCATTACTCGACTTGTACTCGGATAGAAATTAGTAAAAGTCGGTAAAAAGATGTCAACAAAATTGAAGTAAAAAAATGTGGTTTAAAAGAAAAAAAACCTCACACAGAGAATCGTTAATCGAATACAAATAAGTATTGTTTTTACGAAAAAAATACGACTTTCTAGCAAAGAGCAAGAGCAATAAATCAAGTAATTGTTTATCGGCAAATAATCGTTTCAATCTCGTCTAAACGATGACAAATCGTTCGTCGCTGATAAGCATTCTGAAGCGCCCGTGGACACACACATCCATCGCGCATATTTGCACGCTTGCGGAAAGAAAACAAAAATGTCATCCGAAATTAATATGCGGTGGCGCGCGTTCGTATGCTAAGTACGGAGACAGTAATAGGTCCTGGTCTACTGCTCCACATAATTGCCTCGAGGTGGGGTTACGATGTCAAGGGCTTCTCCTGTCGAGCCCGAAACCATATCAGTAAGAATCGTGCGATCGACAAAACGACAAACAAGTCGCGTCGATCGACTTATATATCTATATCTGAAACGAGTTCGATCTCGTCGAGTGATTTTCTGAAAATATGTACAAAATCGTTGTGCTAGTGACGGTGTGCTTTCGGATATTATGTGCAGAGAACGTGGCCAAGGATGAAAAAATCGCAGCGAGGTCGCCGAGCGACACGTACTTAGATGCCTATTCGAATTTTCATTCCGATAATCAAATAACAACGAGCCAAGAACCGATTTTTCCGGTGTACTCGAGGCCGCAGCATCCCGATTATGCCGAACAACAACAGCCAAGTAGGTGTCTATTGAACAGTTTGTCGATATCTATCTATCTATCTATCTATCTATCTATCTATCTATCTATCTATCTATCTATCTATCTATCTATCTATATATATATATATATATATATATATATATATATATATATATATTGACATTTGTCACCTGTCGAAAATTTAAGGGAGTAAACCCCAAATAAAAAAAAATTATCAGCCCGCCTTGTCGGCGTGGTGAATATGACCAAATACCAGTGAATGGTAGCATTCATTGAGGCTTTCGTCCAGTAGTGGATTGATATGGGCTTTATGATGTGATATGATATATATATATATATATATATATATATATATATATATATATATATATATAAATTCTTCGCCAATTCGCTTGATTAACGTGGAATAACCAAATACCAGTGAATAGTAATAATCATTGAAGGTCTTGTCCAGCAGTAGATTTATTTAGCTGATAAGGTGATGATAATGTATCTGTATGTAAATAATAAATACCATTATCATACCAGTTTATATCAGCTCATTGCTAGGAAAAAACATCATTGAATGTTAATCATTCATTGGTAATTGATAATATATTCTTTTACTGTATTTCAGTATTTCATCCTTTCATATTTGATAGAGTTTCTTCTTTAATCTCTTAGTCGCTTATATATAAATTATAATTATTATCATATCATCCTCTATTAATATATTATTGAAAATTTCATTAAATGTTAATATTCACACACACACACTTATATGCAAAAAATATAAGTATTTGATCATTTCTTTTTATTCTTTATTACAAGGATATCTAATTAATTTCATAACTAGGAATTAATTAACTTTTTATACATTTTAAAATGATAATAATAAAATTTATGTACACCTTTTTTAATGCCAGGAAAATGGCATTTTTTGAATAGAGAATATTATTAATTATGTAAAAAATAACAGTAAATTCATAAAAATTAATTTAAGATCTTAGAGTTTAATATTTGGTCTAATATTCTTCATTGGCCAATACTGCAGCACATTTTCGTAACATGAATTCAATTAATTGTTAGCATTTTTCAATGGGAATAAATTTCCACTGGTCACTCTAAAATATTAATCTTATTAAGGTCAAAGCAGTCTTTTGCTAGTCTACTTGTATGCTTAAGATCATTCTCCTGTCGATATACTCATTTTAATGGCATGTTTCGTTCGGCATATGGGAGCATTATATTTTTTTATATTTCCATATACGAAATGGCCGACATGTTATCTTCGATGAAAAATAAAGGCCATGTGTAATTATATGAAAAACAACCCTGAACATTAATTTTCGTTCCACCATAATTCAACCATGTACTCTTTGGGCCGTTTTGATTACTTGACTTGACAAGCAGTTATTAGATGTACGAGGACTGTTTGATAAGTCCGTGTAAAAATAAAAACTGCTTCATTTTTTTGAATAAATCGTTTTTATTTTTCAACATAGTCTCCTTTTAGGCTTATACACTTCATCCAACGCTGCTCTAGTTTGTTGATCCCTTCCGAATAATAGGATTTGTCCAAGTCTGTAAAATAGTCATTCGTTCCTGCAATCACCTCCTCGTTCGAATAAAATCTTTTTCCCGCGAGCCATTTCTTCATATTAGGGAACAAATAATAGTCCGATGGAGCCAAGTCTGGAGAATAGGGGGATGTGAAACGATTTGGAACCCTATTTCCATTAGTTTTGCGGCCACAACTGCTGAGGTGTGAGCTGGTGCGTTGTCGTGATGAAAGAGGACTTTTTTGTGGGCTAATCGGGGACGTTTTTCTTGCAACTCGGTTTTCAAACGATCCAATAACAATGAATAATATGCACCTGTAATGGTTTTACCCTTTTCCAAATAGTCGATAAAGATTATTCCTTGCGAATCCCAAAAGACAGTCGCCATAACCTTCCCGGCCGAAGGAATTGTCTTCGCCTTTTTCGGAGCAGATTCCATTGTTTAGACTGCTCTTTTGTCTCAGGAGTGTAGTGATGTATCCATGTTTCATCTACAGTGATGAAACGACGCTTAAAGTCCTGCGGATTTCGCTGAAACAGCTGCAAACCGTTCTTGCAACACTTCACACGACCTCGTTTTTGGTCGATCGTGAGCAATCGTGGCACCCACCTGGCGGATAGCTTTATCATGTCCAAATGTTGGTGCAAAATATTATGTACCCGTTCACACGAGATGCCTACAGCACTAGTAATCTCACGCACTTTCACTCTTCTGTCATCCATCACCATATCATGGATTTTATCAATGATTTCTGGAGTGGTGACCTCAACAGGGCGTCCAGAACGTTCAGCGTCTCTTGTGCTCATATGGCCACTCCGAAAATTTTGAAACCACTTATAAACCGCACTAATCGAAGGTGCAGAGTCACCATAATGTTTATCAAGCTTCTGTTTAGTCCCTGAGGCGTTTTGCCTTTAATGAAGTAGTGTTTAATCAACACGCGAAATTCTTTTTCGTCCATTATTTGACAATCACTCGATTTCCTTGATTCCAACGATTGTCAAACACAAAGGAATAGACCGATATGGCTGAAACTTGATGTGTGTTCTTCCAAGAGGTGCTACTAATTAAAAATAACCTCGATATGCACCAGTGGTGCCATCTTTCGGAAATTACACGGACTTATCAAACGGCCCTCGTACATTTGTTATATCCTAGAAACACATGAAAATATTTTTCCATAAGAAATTAAATATATTGATTTTTATTACCACGTTAAATATTCTTTTAAAATTATATTACTTGAATATTGTATCAATTTTTCACGAATCCGAACCTCTTTCATCTATTCTGCTTCAATGGTCAATTTTAAGTCAATTTTATTAACTACAATATGCTCTTTACGGATTTTTTTACCCAGATGATTCTCAACATGTTTAAAAGGGCATGTAAGTGACAAAAGGGTAAATATACAATACTTGGAATCATTGTATTAATAAAAATAAAAATCATTTTCACAAAAAATGATTTCAAATTATTTTTTAAAATATTCAAATATTTGGTTCATGTTAATATCTATAAAGCTGAAATTTCTAAATTAATAATAGTCTACCTCGAATTTCTTTTTTGTTCCGATTAAAATCCCTTTATTTTGAAGTACACTCGTAAATTATGATACATTTTTTTAACATTTGAAAATTTTTAATCTCTACTCGAAATTACTTTCAAGTAGAGAGAATGATCTGATAAGACAAAATAGTTTTAATTTTATACGTACATAAATATAAATATATTTTTAATTAGTTAACACAAATGAATTTTAACCCCAACACCACAATAATTCAAAGTGTTCAATAATCACTTATTGTTCACTTATTATTTATAATTATATCGGCTGATGCATTTCGATGGCGACGCTATCATTAAATCAGAGCCTAAACAACAAATATAAATAATAAGTGAACAATAAGTGATTATTGAACACTTTGAATTATTGTGGTGTTGGGGTTAAAATTCATTTGTATAAAGTGAATCAGCCACTGTTCCAAAACAACAAATAAATTGAATTAGTTATTTTAACATTTTAAAAAATATAACGTTTCATTAACAAATTATTTCCTGCTTTAAGGAATACTGCTTTAACACGTTTTATTTATTTTTTTACATTGATAAAAATATCATTCAATAATTATTTTAATCTCATTACTGACGTCAACGTTCTAATTATTAAAATGAAACTAACATCGCACAACAACAGTATTTCTATTGTTTGAAATATTTTCGGTAAATAAACGAGAACGATGACCACGAGTATTAGATACCAAAAAACCGGAAGTATTTTAGTTAAAGCATAATATTCTGTTTCAAGAACATGACCATATTTAAGTTACTGATATATTTACAATAGTACTTTATCACACGATATTTAAATAGTGTACAATTATTTTAATAACTTAGCCATTAACCCACATCTAAAATATAAACGTGTAGTTGCACTGTAATATCATTATACCACGTGGAATTTGTCAATTTAAATGTATATCCGAAATATAATAACTTTAAAATTAAAAAAAAGAAAAAAACACTGAACAAGTTACAATTTTTTCGTAAATACAATACAAGTTAAGATTGATGTTTAATCAATAGATAAGAAAATTATAAACAGATTTTAATAGAGGTAATATATTTTGATATATTATGTGCAGTCAAAAATCAATAATATTTATTAATATGGACCGTAATATGTTAAGACTTTGATAGTCTTATAATCGCAAGACATTAACCAATTATATATATATATATATATATATATATATATATATATATATATATATATAGTCAGTTATAAAAGTGTTGACTCAGCGTTCACAATTTACAAAATAATCAATTTTCAAAAAATTTAATTAGTCTTGTAAAAAAGTATTTTACGTTTCAAGACTTTGTTTATTTTTTATTCGAATTTATTGAACTCTAATGATATCAAATAAATACTTTAAGAAATAATAAAAATGATATTATTCAAAGTACAAAAAATGACACAAAAATATTAACTCAAATCCAATAACAACAAGAGAATTAAACTAGTCTTTGGATTTAGTAATATTTTGCAGCCTCTCAGGCATATAAAATATCCTGCTTTTTTGTTATGTTATAGTTATTTTGCCCCATTATATTTGCAAATATTCACCTCTTAAGATAACCTTATTTTTTATATTGTTTTTTGATGAGAATTGTTTAAAATGCATCCACAGATGTTCTATAGGATTCAAGTCCTGCGACTGAGATGGCATTTCAAATCGTTGAGGTACACTTTTTGGTGTTCATTCTTTGAAAATTCTAACATAGCGCTTAGGATCGTTGTCCTGTTGAAACAAAGACTTGTTTAAAAGTTCCAGTTTGTTGCGTTGATCTTTACGCTTCTTTTTGAAATATTCAAATAAACGTATTTGTCCATTATTCCGTCTATAAAATCGAGATTTCCAACTCCATTTGCCAACACATAAACAGCTGCAAGAGGAGTAGTAGTTTATGAATTTTAACTCCAACGCCATAATAATTTAAAGTGTTTAATAATCACTTATTATTTAAAAGGCTCTGACGATGATGGCGTCGCCATCGAAATGCAATTATAGATTATATAATTATAAATAATAAGTGATTATTGAACACTTTAAATTATTGTGGTGTTGGGGTTAAAATTCATTTGTGTAAAGTGAATCAGCCACAGTTCTAAAACAACAAATAAGTAGTAGTTTATATTAGCCCACTAACTGGGCGAAAGCTACTTAATTATAAACACAATGCTGGTAGGCGAATTGATGAAGATTTTTCATTCGAGGTTTACTCTCTTAATCATATAAATATATATATTATTTTAATTTCAATGATAATTTTCGTCCTTTTCTAGCATCACACGAACCTCATTACGTTCCTGAACCATATCAACAGAAACCAATTTCGCAATACGAACCGACAGCACCGATTTCAAGTTATGGTGGACCGTTAGAATCGAATTACGGTGCGCCATCGGCACCGAACTACGGCGTGCCGTTAGGACCCAATCACGGTGCACCGTCGGGTACAGGTTACGGTGCCCCGCCAGAACCGGGAAATTACGGCCCACCGTCGGGACCATCGTACCGTCCTCCGGTACGATCACCTCATAAGCCACATCCGCCGCCGGTTTACGGGCCACCGAATGCAGGATACGGACCGCCGAATCCAGAATACGGACCACCGCATCCTCCGCCGCCGCGTCACCATTACGGACCGCCGTCACATTACCAAGGACCGCCGCTTCATCATGGACATTCGCACCGTGAAATGTACGGACCGCCGCATCATTTGGATTACGATTCGCAGCCGAACTACGGAATGCCGTACGGCATGCTAAGCTTTTTCGATAAGTTGAAATTCAAATTGGACATTTACACCATTTTCAAAATCATATTGAAGTTGATCATCTTCAAGAAGATCATCAAGTTTATTGCAATTCTCTGCTTGCTTCTGTTTATTCCACATTTGAAGAAGAAAAAAGGACATCACAATAACAACAGTGACGAAGACGATGACACGAGAAGGAACTTTAATATTACTCCAGGTGAGATCGTTTATTTGCTCTTTATTTCAACCGATATATTTCACAAATTACTTGTCATATTTTGATCAAATTTCAACAATCGATAGAAGAGATAGGTGTGCAAAAATATTGCTTTTTTGGATCTTAAATTGAGTTGTAATTTTTGTTAAAAAATTTTTTGGGAACAGACCGTATTTGTTAGAACTATTTTATGAAATAAACGTTTTCAACTAACCGAATGCAAAATAAAATGCATCGACAATTCAGTCTATAAATTCAGACGTGCATTAATATTGATTGTTTCCATTTTCAGCCGAAGAACGGATAGATATGATAGCTAAACTTGTAACCGAAGCCATCAACTATTATTCTGAACAAAACTCTTCACGAACTGCGAAATCTCAACAATGTACTAGTATATTCTGTAGAGTACAGAGAGCGTTTAAAAACGTTGATAAAATGTATCCAATCAAAAAGTAAGTAATAACTCTAGATAAAGAATTAAAATCACTTGCCGAATATTCCAAATTTTCACATATTTCACTACAACTTTCACTGTTACTTTCCATATTGCTATAGTTTTCTTTATTCATTTCTGGAGGAATAAAATATTATAATATAAGTAAAATAATTGCTGAAATATGAAAGAACGTGTTGTCTGCTATCGAGGAAGAATTAAACTGTAAAAACATTCAGCAATGAGGACGTTGCTACTTGTTCAGTCTTGTCACCTCACACGTGACATACGACCAATAGAGCAAAGTTGTAATGTCACGTCAGAGGTGACATACGACCGATAAAAGTTAATATGATGTAAAAAATTAATAATTTCTTCTATTAGTTTCATTTTTTGTTTTGTAGAGATACATTTTCATTTAGAATAGAATTTATGGTAGCACTGTGTGTGTGTGTGTATACATATATATATATATATATATATATATATATATATATATATATATATTAGTATATAATCTTTGATACGCCAATTATAATTATTTAACATTAAATATTTATAAGCGAAAAAATGTTGTTAGATTATATGTTTTTTTTTTTTTTAGTCGAGAGTGACATGATAAATTGTCACTAGTGAATTATTTAACATTTTTTATTTCATTACTAAGTGCCTCAATTTATTTCTATAATCAATTAAAAATGTGACAGTGTAATTATTTTACTGCATATTAGATTGTTTAGCAACGAATGTTAAATTTTACTTTATATGTTCTTTTTCAGATTACTTTCGATGTATTCTTCGGAAAAGATAAAGAAGTCGTTTTAGTAACTATTAAAGATTGTAAATATATATACATATATATATATATATATATATATATATATATATATATTATTATTATTAATTTATTAACTATTGATTTATAATTTTATTTATTTTGTACATTTTAACTAATAAATTATTTAATTTATTTTATACATTAATAATGATTATGTTTTTATTTAATAGATGTATAATAGACATACGAATATTTACTTACTGTATACAGTAACTTGTAAAATATTCACAAATGTATTTTTTGAAATAAACGTTGGAATTTCACAAATATATGGTCATCCAAATGTGACGCTTAGATTTGTGTTTCATTAAAAATAATCAAAAGAAACTATACACATGTTTCTTTTTAATAAAACACAAATTTAGGCGTCGCATTTGGGTGACCCTATACTAGGATCATTTGGCACACAGACGAGTTATTTTAGCAGCATGTAAATATTTTCAAGAGTTGAGTAGTTCTATACTCAATTATTGTATTTTATGATGAATTATATAGGTTTGTGAACATTTTAATGTACTTATTAATTTTTTTTCATTTCGCTTTTAAAAGTAAATTTTGTATATTTTATTGTAAAATACTTTAAATTTAAATTTTCATTGAGAACGAAGAAAATATAAGTGAAGAAAAAGACAAACACAACATAACGAAAAAGATGTATGTATCATTTTAAAGAAGAGAGAATCAGTAAGAAATATCATTATAAAATGTTATATCTCCGTTGGTCTTATTTATAAAATCGAAAAATATTACAACAATTATAATTGAAAGTTGAAAGAAGGATATTCAAAATTATTATGTTAAGAAATAAAATATATTTACATACAAATCGTTATTGCTGCTGCTAAAAATCATACAGATATCAACAAAATAAAAGTTCACTTAGTGTGAGAGTTTTTAACAAAACTGTGCGACGTTGCTTGAGAAGATGTGTGCGTGTGTGTATTTATTATCATCGTTGTCATCATCATAAATACTAAGAAGCAAAATGTAGGACATTAAAAATATATTTATCACAATGTACACTTATAATATAATGACCAATTTATGAAAAAATAAATAATTACAATTTTGATAAAAAAAATATTAAGAAACATATATTCAATGAAAACATGTGATGGAAAAGAACAATGGTAATTAATATAAATTTTGACTATTTTAGGCAATATAAATATTTTCAAAATAAATTTTCTATATAAAAAATATTTGTCATAAAACCAATTTTCCATTGGAATAAATATTTAAAAGCCAAATTTCGAATAATGAAAAGATATTAATACAGTTGTATCTAATTAAAAATGTCCAGATTATGAACTAATATTTAGAATTTTGATGAAATAAAATTTATCAAGAAATATATATTCAATGGAAACACTCAATGGAAAAGAACAAATTTCATTGGAAATTGATTTTACTAATATAAATTTTGACTATTTCAGGAAATGTAAATATTTGAACAATAAATTATTATTAAAATTGTTATTATTATTATAATTTTTGATTTTTAACATTATATATTTGTTCTATTTCAGCTGCTTCTATTTTCTTAATTATTATTATTTATTTGTTAATTTGATTAATTAAAAAAGTTTTTCAAAATATCGTTAAATATTAATGGGATAGTTGTATGCAATACGAGGAACGTTTGATAAGTCCGTGTAATTTCCGAAAGATGGCACCACTGGTGCATATCGAGGTTATTTTTAATTAGTAGCACCTCTTGGAAGAACACACATCAAGTTTCAGCCATATCGGTCTATTCCTTTGTGTTTGACAATCGTTGGAATCAAGGAAATCGAGTGATTGTCAAATAATGGACGAAAAAGAATTTCGCGTGTTGATTAAACACTACTTCATTAAAGGCAAAACGCCTCAGGAGACTAAACAGAAGCTTGATAAACATTATGGTGACTCTGCACCTTCGATTAGTGCGGTTTATAAGTGGTTTCAAAATTTTCGTAGTGGCCATATGAGCACAAAAGACGCTGAACGTTCTGGACGCCCTGTTGAGGTCACCACTCCAGAAATCATTGATAAAATCCATGATATGGTGATGGATGACAGAAGAGTGAAAGTGCGTGAGATTACTAGTGCTGTAGGCATCTCGTGTGAACGGGTACATAATATTTTGCACCAACATTTGGACATGAAAAAGCTATCCGCCAGGCGGGTGCCGCGATTGCTCACAATCGACCAAAAACGAGATCGTGTGAAGTGTTGCAAGAACGGTTTGCAGCTGTTTCAGCGAAATCCGCAGGACTTTAAGCGTCGTTTCATCACTGTAGATGAAACATGGATACATCACTACACTCCTGAGACCAAAGAGCAGTCTAAACAATGGGTTATCAAGGGGGAATCTGCTCCGAAAAAGGCGAAGACAATTCCTTCGGCCGGGAAGGTTATGGCGACTGTCTTTTGGGATTCGCAAGGAATAATCTTTATCGACTATTTGGAAAAGGGTAAAACCATTACAGGTGCATATTATTCATTGTTATTGGATCGTTTGAAAACCGAGTTGCAAGAAAAACGTCCCTGATTAGCCCACAAAAAAGTCCTCTTTCATCACGACAACGCACCAGCTCACACCTCAGCAGTTATGGCCGCAAAACTAATGGAAATAGGGTTCCAAATCGTTTCACATCCCCCCTATTCTCCAGACTTGGCTCCATCGGACTATTATTTGTTCCCTAATATGAAGAAATGGCTCGCGGGAAAAAGATTTTATTCGAACGAGGAGGTGATTGCAGGAACGAATGACTATTTTACAGACTTGGACAAATCCTATTATTCGGAAGGGATCAACAAACTAGAGCAGCGTTGGATGAAGTGTATAAGCCTAAAAGGAGACTATGTTGAAAAATAAAAACGATTTATTCAAAAAAATGAAGCAGTTTTTATTTTTACACGGACTTATCAAACAATCCTCGTACATTTACTGTTGACAAACATTATGAAAGGATTATACAAAAATCTTTCTGAATCTTTCTCCTACTTGAATATGATTTATAGATAAATACTGATATAATATAAATGAACACATGATTTATAATCAAATGAATATAAATTTATCAAGAAATATTCAGAATACATATTTACTTCAAGGAATAACAATTAATCTTTAGACAATTAATATATGGATTTAATACTTTCAATGGAATAAGTAATATATAGATTAAGAGATTCTGGTGTTTTATCACTAGAATATTGGGTTAAAATTGTTTGGTAATCCGGGTATTTTTTTTTATTTAGCTAGCTTAGGATTTAGCTTCTCGTTTATTGCACTTACATACTTTTGGAATTAGTTTTTTTTTTAATAGAGTAACGTTAATTAATTTTTTTCTTATACTTTTTCAAAATTATTAAAGTAATTGATAGGCTTTTAGTTAGCGTTGATTCTTATCAGAATCAACAAGTTAGGGTCTTCTACATGTCTGTATAGAAGTGGCAACGTACATGAAATATCTGTGTGCGTTTGGTTGCATCTCATGGTGCTTCGAGTTACACAATTTTGTAGTCACTGTGTATTTTATTATGATTATACAGGCATTCTGTGTGAGTTATTTTTTGGGTGCGAATTATCCTTTTTTTAAAAATGAGTTCGAATAAAATTACGAGAGTCGTAATTACGACCCTTTACAATGATTGTACAAATAATAATGTTACAGTTTGTTGTTTAAGCTATGTTTATATAAGTTCTTATTATCTAGTAACGGATGTTATTCTGATGATATGATGATGCAGCGTCTGGCGTTGATAGTCTTGTGTCACATCAGATAAATCGGTTATATAACATGTGTAATTCTCGAAAGAAAAATATCTTAAAAAATGCCCCTCCGAATCGTTTTTGAATATTCGATGTGAGACTTCTTAATCAGTGCAACCGACATTTAATATCGACAAGTCGTTTTTGTATCTTTTGAGGCTGCTGCTCCATCGCTTCAACCGTAAGTAAAGACTTAATTTGATAACATGATTGTAAATAAATATTTAAATTCAAATATTTATCATGACTCTATTTATTTCTTGATTGAAATTAAATTAATTGGTATATATATATATATATATATATATATATATATATATACATATATTTAAATTAATACTCTTTCGAGCGTACAATATGATTTTTTTATATACCTATAATTTTAATAAAACCTCGTATATGCAGAACTATTTTTTTAATACTCTGAAATATATAGTCAAATTAAAAAATGCACCTCGACTGTCTATATTCCTCTAATGGAATAAAATTAACCGTGATATGTATTATTAAAATTAATGCTCTTTCGAATGTACTATACAATTTTTTGTATAAATTTTAATTTTTACTATAATTTTAATCAAACATCGTGCGTGCAGACTTATTTTTGTATAATAATTGAAATACAAAATGATATTCAAGAATTCGTTATATTCGAAAGAGGTTAAATTTTTTACGAAATATATTTTTTGTGAATTTTTTTGTCAATAATTTTGATATAAATAACGTTCAAAATTTCGATAGTAGTTCGTCGTCGCCTCTAGCGACTACATATGAAATAGTACTGTTATGACGCCAAAGGCGCTATCGGTTCCTAATTACTATAGGCTCTAGTGATCCTGTTGCACAATTAAATTCACCAAATTCAGAATTTTTTTCGAACTAAAAAACTTCAGTGGGTATACACACACATTATATATATATATATATATATATATATATATTGCTATACATCTAATTAGCACAGTACCGAAAATATTTACATTTTTGCATTTTATTTAAACCAGAAAATTTCTGTTGTAATTTAAATGATGTAAAAATGACAGTGACTATACATTGATATAAATACTGCATAAATGATTTAAAAGCGACACATCTCTCTTTCGAGAACAGATGATAATTGAACAGAAAATGCGTTTTTACAAATAATTAACACAGTTTTATTCATCATAAGTTTAGAGAAGTCGTGTTTGTTGCTTAATGTTTAATATTTGCCAAAATTGAATTTAGGTAATTTAAAAGGTTGAATAGTTTAATTTTTGGTTAAATATTCCCGTAAAATATTTTTTATATATTTAATTAAAAATGGGAAAATCAAAAAGTTGTACGTTTGAAAAGCGAATGCTCATAATCGAGTTGAAGAAGCAAAATTATAACATTTCTGAAATTTCTAACATAATTAAATGATTTAGAAAAATGATGTATAACGCAATTGATCACATAAATAAATATGGAAGTCATGAAAATCAACCGAGTAAGTTGAAATCTAAAAAGATAACAACGAAAGAGGACTAAATTATCGTTCAATTTGCTAAATCAGCCCGTATTATTAATGCTTGTCAAATACAAAAATCTCTCAGATTTTTAAAACATTAATATTAGTGCAGATACTGAGAGAAGACGATTGCACGATGCAAATCTAAAAAGTTATCGCTACACGAAGCCTTCAGTGTCTGGAAAAATTGAAGTTTGTTAAAGAGAACATAGATAAATCGCTTTCCTTTTGGAAGAATATGTTGTGGTCGGATGAAAGTAAGTTTAGCAAATTAAGTTTGGACAGAAAACAATAGGAGTGGCGGACAAAAAACGAAGCTGGATAGATTGGTATCGCATGAATTAAACGAACGTCTACGTAAAGGCGAATCATTTCTATATTGTATTGCTACGTGCGATTAAAAATAAATTCTTTTCAACAATAGCTCTGGCACTGTGGTTGGTTGAAAATGAAGTGCCGAAATACAACCCAAAACCGATATCCATCAAAAAAGCAAATGATTTCTATTTGGTGGTCCAACGCTCGCT
Organism: Neoneuromus ignobilis; assembly: GCA_029203775.1. NCBI lineage: Eukaryota > Metazoa > Arthropoda > Insecta > Megaloptera > Corydalidae > Neoneuromus > Neoneuromus ignobilis. The sequence continues at coordinate 889,128 of CP092089.1, read as the reverse complement.
GGTATTATCCACTGTAGCTTCATAAAACCTAATCAATTTATTATAGCGTATGTCTAATGCAGCAGGATGGATGAAATGATGAGGATGATTGCCAATAATCAGTCAAAATTAATCAATAAAGACAAACCAAACCTCTTACAAAACAATGCTCGATTACATGTTGCACAAACAACGTTGCTCAAAGTATAGGCAGGAGCTAGACTTGGAAACTCTCTGTCACCCACCGTATTCATCAGACTTTGAACGGACTGACTACCACTTTTTGTAAGGAAAAATATTCAATTCTCAACAAATTATACGAAACGCCTTTCGCGATTTCTAACATAAACAAGTTACCGGGAAAATGGGTGTTGAAAGTTTAGGCGCATACTTTTAATTGTATTGCTTCTTGTTTAAAATATTATAAACCAAACTTTTGATTCGAAATCTGACATTTCATATTTAACGACCTAATAAAATGCGAAAGGTTCTTTTTTCTCGAAAATCCGTATCGAGTCTGTACAATTTTTGGAATTATTAGGAATTTTTTTTATTTTATTTTCATTCGGTTGGTGCAAGAACTCTAATGGGTTGTGATTACAGATTGACATTTGTAAACATCACGATATGCAATTTCAATATGACGTCGATAAAAGCTCAATTTAGAACATTAAATCCTTACGAAATACATAAAAGACTAATAAATGAATATATATTGACTCGACCTGGCGATACGAAACTATTGAAGAGAACGTTGATTCCATGCAAAAGCGATAGCGATGTTATACGAGAAAACCATAAGTTTCTGTGGGAAGGTGGAGCGCCCGATACCTGGGAAGAGCGATTAGCGAAAAAGTACTACGACAAATTGTTCAAGGAATACACGATATGCGACTTGTCTCGGTACAAAGAGAATATGGTACGTTGAGGTTATGTTGTCGAAACTCAAAGTAATTTACGAATAATTTGTATTTAATCGAGGTCGCTCTACGCTGGAGAATCGAAAAAGAAGTAGTGACCGGAAAGGGCCAGTTTATTTGCGGGAACAAAAGATGCGACCAAGAGGACGATTTACGTTCGTGGGAAGTTAATTTCGCTTACATAGAGCAGGGAGAGAAGAAGAACGCGCTCGTGAAGTTACGTACGTACGTTTTAAGGAAAGATTTTTCGAGCGGCGCTTCACCCGAACGCATATCTTACTTGTAGGTCTCTGTCCTGGATGTTCTGTAAAACTGAATTATCGTTCACGTAAGCGCGAGATCAAACGCTTGAAATCGAAAAAAATCGACAAGGTTCCTCTCGATCGACGGCGTGACGTAGACGCGACGACCGAGTCGGTGCCGCCCGTCCACGTCGACGAACCCGAGCCGGAAACTGCGGTCGAAGACACGGCGGACGAGTCGTCGTGGTCGAATAGAAAACGGGAGGAAGGAGGAAAGACGCGCGACGAGGAGTTCGAAGAATATCTGTTAGAACTCCTCTTATGAACTCTCTGTATACGATCGTTCCTTTATGAACTTTTTTCTGTATACGATCGTTAAATAAAAACGTAAACGAGCGAAAGTTTCGTTCGGTTTTCGACTTTTGTATTTAGGTTTAAAAAAAAGAGACCGTTTTATATTAATGTCTATTTTATTTGCATACGACAGAACTACACGCTACATCACTTTCGTACAGACGTACTTCTAAATAATAAATGTTTAAAAACGCGTACGCGACTCTTACGGTCGCGCGGATTAACGTTTCGCTAAGGCTCGTTCTTATCTATCGGCCGAAATACTAGCCGATCGCTACCTACGTACCTATCTAAACGTCGGACGACTCCCGCAGGCGTAAGGCGTCGCCCGACCTCTACTTTGAGCATCGACGTCTCGTGGACGTTCACGAGATTTATACGTGTATATAAATAAAATATCTACGAGAAATCAACATTAATATAAAAAAAATCATAAAAAAATATGAAATTTAATACTTTATCATATTAAATTTTATAAATTACAGAATATATATATATATTTTAAGAGACGATATTTTATTAAACGGAAAAATAAAAGAATATTTCAAGAATATCATTGGAGTTTAATTTTTCTTCAATTTTGAAATGATTGAGAACGTTTGTAAAAATAAACAAAGTCCTAAAGGATAACATTCTGTAAAAACACGACGGTGGGTGTTTTTTTTTGAAAAAAAAAATAGGTCGAATGTTAATATTATAATTAAAAAGAAAAAAACTTGCAAAAACACAAAAAATTCAGTTATTTTCCTACTATAAAGTTTAAACGTTTAGTAATGTGACATCTAATTTTAGTACGAGGGCCGTTTGATAAGTATGGTAAAAAGTAAGAGAAACTAAATTGAAAAATTTAATTTAATTCATTAATTAAATTGAACAATAAATAAATTCACCATGCTTATCGAACGACCCTCGTATGTATCATTTTTTTTCGTAAAAAATAATTTATATAAACGGGGTTCTAATCACTTTATGTATAATAATTTTAATAACTCTATAAGTGGGTATAACACGTTTTTCTGTAACTATATAATTCTGAATAACAATCTATGCAGACGCAAGTGCAGTTGCGGGATTAACAGAGAAAAAAATTATCGCCGAATATTTTATTTCTTTATTTTTGTCGACGACGATCCGAAAAGCTTCTTAACGAAACAGACCGTCGCCGATCGACTTCGACGAGTTGTAAAAGAACTCGAGTCGTGCGCTCCGCTTTAAATATTCATCCGGACAATGATATTCTCTGTGCAATAATATCCCTATGTAAAAAGTAGTAAAACGTTTCGATTTCTCTCGATGTAAAAATATAATTCGAAAAGCAAATTTGTGATATTTGAAAACGTGTTATAAAAGAAAGGCAAGCAGACGACGGCGGCGGCGGCGGGGCAGCGGCGGCGCGCGTCTTATTTGACGAGCGCGGAGTCCGAGTCGCTGTTGACTTTCGCGTCGCTGTCGACGCCGTTGCTCGTCTTGCCGTCGCTGTCCTCGTCCGAGCAATCTTCGTCGTGGTTGTGCGTGACGCAACGCGGCGTGATCGGGCGCGTGTGCGGAACGAGGCTCGACGTGCGTTCGAACTTCTTCGGCTGCTTCTTCTCCTTTCCGATCGACATTTCCGACTCGTCCGGCTCTTCGAGCGTCGACAGCGTCCGCGACCGAGAGATGGTCGGCGCGTCCATCACGAACCGTTGCTCGTGCGCCACGGTGCTCTCGTGCGGCATCAGCATCGCAGGCGCACGGAACATGTACGAGAACGGATAGTAGATCAGGTTGAGGAACGTGGCCGCGTACAGATCGGCGTAACGGACGACCTGGCGAGGAAATGAGGGTAGAAAAACAAACACAGACGTTTCTCACTTTCGTTCGACTCACCTGCGACGAAAAGAACGTCTGCCGCGAACCGGACCTGAACAGACTGCCCATCATGCCGTACGACAAGTCCATTTTGTGCGTGACGTCCCGTATCGAAGTGCGCAGTTTCGAAATGTCCGGCTTCTCCTTCGTGCTGCTATCTAAATTTCTGACGAAATTCAAACACGATTGTTTCATATTAGTGATTGCCGTTCGAACGTTTCAACAATAAAAAATACATTTGTATTATCGCATCGAAATAAATCATTTCGTGCTCGGTTCAAATCGAATCATAAAACGTTTTCTCTTACTTGTACATTTCACCGAGCATCACGTCTAGTGCTTGCAGTTCGGCGAACAGCTGGCATTTGTCCGTCCATACGTGCAGCTCTTGGACGAGCTCCGGCACTATCAGGAACGTCCTCCAACCTCTGATTTTTTTACTCTTCAGAATGTCGCCGAATATGTGGTCGCCGATGTACAGTACATCTTTACCTTTTGCGCCGATCAATTTCGTAAATACGTCGCACGACCCTTAAAACAATTAAATGTGAACGTGGGGGGTAACGGGTGAGTTTTTTTTCTGTGTCTTATATTTAACACTAGATTTATGAAGCGAGTCAATTTGACACATTTAAGATTTTGTTGCTACATATAGAAAACTTAAATATTATCTTTTAAAAACATGTTGGTTTTTAATTACATGACATATATGCAAAAAAATATATTACATATTTGCATGTGTCATTATGTAATTAAAAACCAACATATGTTTTTAAAAAATAATATTTAAGTTTTCTATATGTAGCAACAAAATCTTAAATGTGTCAAATTGACTCGCTCCGTAAATCTAGTGTTAAATAAGACAAAAAATCGACGATAGGAATTAACTAACAGATGATGATAATCGGTAGCGCGTTATACATCTTAAAATTATAGGGCCCAAAAAACAACATGGAATTTGACAACCTCGTCTAATGAAAAAGACAGAGAGCATTTTTAAATTCGATTTTATTTCATCGAGTCAACAAAACAAATAAATGACTCAACATAAGAGAAATATCAAACCCAGAAGAACATCTATACACGTACCTGCACCTAATCTAATAATTGTTTCTACCACCTGGACTTTCCATGTTTTTGATACTGAGAAATCTTATATCAATTCTATTTGTTACATCATTTTCAACTAGACAAATATCTTTTCTGCTTACTGGGATAACGCGCTACCGATAATAATCTGCACATAATTTACATAAATTACCTCCCGAGTACACTTGTTCCTTTTGTAACGGACCCATGTGCGTACCGACTCTAAGCGCACCTGTAGTCGTATCTACCTGTCTTAAAATAGTCCCTTCGCCGAAGAATAACGGTTTATGAGCATCGACGACGATAGTGTCGAAGTAAGTTTTCCAATCTCTGTGTTCCTCGTCGGGCTAAAACGAAAACAGCACCGGTTACACACGGTTACTCGAAGATATGTTAACGGTACACGAGGGTTCGTCTGTACATCTATGTCGAATAGCATCGTGATTTTTATACAATAGGTCTGATAATTCGAACGGTAAATAATCTTTTTGGATTATGGGATGAGCGGCGGCACGTTTCAAAGTTCTTTCAATTTAATGCCACACGGTACCTTTTTGAGTTCTATCAAGTTCGTACGAGTTTCCACCAGACGATATTGAAACTCGCATAGATATTCTTAATAAATGATTATAATAAAGTTTGGACATTTTCGCTTTAATTTCTTCTTGTTAAAAATTAGCTTGATGGATGAATCGTATCAAAATAAGAATTTTTTTTATGGAATTCATAAGTTACCAGATATTTGGGAAAATATTGTAGCTAACGATGGAAATTATATTGAATATTTTATTTGCGAAAAACGGCGGAATCATACTTGTATACCGAATATATATATATATTCTACGTTTCGTTTTAATTTCTCGTGAATTAAATATATATTTTTTAAACAACGATGAACATTATGGGGGTATTCTAGTCTACAATTTCGAAAAAATCGATTTTTTGCATATTTTCATAGTTTAAACCTTTAAGAATATGTCCTTAAGAGGAATTTTCGAAATTCGAATTATTTTCGGAGTTATAGCTATTTTTGTGACGCGCCAACCAATCCAGTCTGGCCGGAACGAATCAACTTTAAATGCGTTTTTCTCGAAACTACTTTTTTCGACACGGTTGACGTGATATCTCAAGTTCTAGTGGACCGATTTACTTGAAATTTGGTACAGAGTTTCTCAATATAACAGTGATTGCCCCCGCCAAGAATTTTTTGAAAATTTTGTTTTTTACTATTTTTAAAAAATTCCGAAAGTTGAAAAAAATAGGGCAAAAATTACTATTTTTTCACACTGCCGCCATTTTGCTAAAAACATTTTTTTTAAATTTCCCTAGGCGGGGGATACTACTACAACCTTCTTTTTCAATAATTTCAAAAAAAATTTTGGTTTAGATGACCGGAAGGGTTGGAACCACGTCAACCAGGAGACACTTTTTTTTTCGAGCCTCCGCTTTGCTTTGCCAGCCTTTACCTTTTTCAATTTTGATTTTTTGTTTTTAATAATACTTTTTTATACTCTTAAAATGTCAATAAATAACTGATAAAAATGGATAGTAAAAATATTTGTTGGTTTTTTTATAGCTCCCGAAAAAACACCTAAAATTCGTGCGTCTAGACTAGAATATCCCCTTAAAACAAACTCCTCCTCTTCGATCGTATCGAAATATTTGGTGGTAAAAACGCCAATAATTAAAAACATCAAACATCACTCACCCGTGCGCCGTGTGGAAAATCGAAAAGATACGTCATGATCATATTCGTGAAATTATAATCGCTGTTCGTCAACAGGAATATCTTTGCGCCGCTCTCGCGTATCCGCGCGAGGAACATCGGAAGACGTTCGTCCTTTTTAACGTACTCGTCGAGATTTTCGATCGTCTTCTGTTTAAGATCGCCCTGGATGTGCACCCAATCGACCGCCGCGCGCACATCTTGGAATACTGATTTGAACGACATGAACAGTTCGCCGCACTTGACGCCCGTCTTGTCGCGAATATATTGCGGCGAATTTGTGAAGAAGTCGATCAGGCACGCGAGTAGATACGTTTCGGGCAAATTGAACAGCGTGTTCAGGACATAAACGCGCGATTCGTCCAGCTGCAGGAACTTGTTCGGGTATAGTTCGTACACTTGCGAGCTGAAAAATTTATGGGGAGAAAATATATTTTTTTTAAAAAAAAAAAAACCTTACACATCATCACATATTACAGAGATTGAGGAACGTTAAACAGCAACAACTTTAATTGAATCGGGTTTTTTCTTTTCAAAAACTACACAAATCACAGAATTCAAATTTTACAGAAATCAATAAAAATCTGTAGAACATAAAATTTATATCAAACGTTTTAAGATTTCTCTTGCACTAATCACTTTTGTTAGATCTTCAACTTATTCGTTGATTTATAATTATGGTTCTGTTATTTAACCCTTTGCGCTCGAGGCCTTTTTAGTATGGGGAAACCAGCAACTCGACGAGTTTTTTTAAAAACAAACATAGAATTTTATTTATTACAAGAATATATTTGAAAATGGAATAAAAAACTTTTTTAAGAAATTTTTAAAAAATTTTTTTTGAAATTTCTTTAAAAAGTTTTTTGTAAATTTCTTTGGAAAATTTATAAATAAACAATTTTTACCCATATTATATAATTCCTTAACTAATACAAGATTTGTATACTATATGATGTCCTTGGGCATCAGAAAGCTGATGATATAAATGTAAAGGGATTCTGGTTGATTCAGGAAGATCGGGCTTTATCAACTGCTCTGTAGTTAACCCACCATAATAAGGAAGAATGCCACAAATGTAGTCAGTTTCGGTATCGGCTATAACGTAAATTCTAAATCCCCATTTGGTCGATTTATTTGGATTATACGTAATAATGATTTCAAACGATGGTGTTTTCCCTACCTTTTCTTTCTGAAATTGCACTGATATTGTTTAATGGGTTTTCCTAAATTTAAATACCCATTGTCGGCAGACTTTGTTAACAAATAAAAAGAACTCGAGTAATTTTTGATGACCTCTCGAGTTGTATCAATACATTGACTGGCGAATGATAGTCGCCACTCGAGTGCAAAGGGTTAACAAAATATAAAAAATCGACATAAACCAGACTTGTTTTATTGGCTAATTATTAAATAATCAGTTTAAGATTTTTTTCAATGTGCAGAAAGACGATTAACGTCTTACAGCTTGTGTATTAGAAAAGAGCAATTTAACCCAAGTGTGCATGTAGTAAGTATGAATATTTATTGAAATAGATAAATCATATAATAATTATACTCACTGTTTTAGAAACTCGAAACCGTGTACACAAACTAGAATATTTCCATAAGCGTCGACTTTCAAAAAATTGCCATAATGAGTATCGAACCACAGACCACTGAAAAATGATTATCATTAATATACATGGTTTAAAATAGCAATTTAATTTATATATATATATATATATATATATATATATATATATATATATATATTTAGAGAGAGAGAGAGAGAGAGAGAGAGAGAGAGAGATGAATAATTTGTCTGAATGACTGTATTTTTACATATTACAACAAATTTATTCAATTCAAAAATTGAATTTTCTTAAAAAAAAATCCAAACTATTCTCTCTATCTCAATATCTAAAAGTATAACAGTATTCAGGAAATGTTGATAACCTGCAAAATAAAGAGATAAAAGTTATGATACGATTATACAATGAAGATGTGAATTATTTTACACATTGCAAAATTTTGCTTTTTCAATAATTAACGTGCCCTGAGCTAATATTTTTGCTATCGTTCGAGTCGTCCAGTAATACTATTTCTACTAAAGATGAAATAATATCATCTACTATTCCATTCCATGCAGTATGTATTGTCCAGAAAAATATTTCTGCATTCGTTACATCGACTCGTTTTCATATTCCTTAACAAATATGACAGCAGATGCTTAACAGGATTCAAGTCCAGGCTTTCAGCCGGTAATTCTAAGACATTCTTTTGCAATTTTTGACATATGCTTCAGCAGGTCATTGTCCTGTTGAAACAGTCACGATCCAGGTATTTTTTCTATTAAGATGTACAAAAATTTTCCTTTAAAGAAGCACTTATCATTTTTCCAATATTCTTTACTAAGTTTTTTATGACCTCTTTACTGAAACAACTACATATTAACGTATTTCTTTTATCATGTTTTTTACTATTCTCTGAACTATATTCGATTTTAATGTCTCTATAAAATACCTCTGTCCATTTTTTTCATTCAAGTAATTTAATAAATTTATTATATTTCATTTTCAAGTAATATATATATATATATATATATATATACGAGAAACTTCTATTGTCGCATTCGGAGGCGGTCCTTCTATTGTCTCTTTTTCGGATGCGAAAGATGATGCACCACACCATTTCGAGGAAAGTATTTTATATTTCCTTGGTCTATATCAAAACACAAACACGTCTGGATACTGGTAAAATATCTTAACAGATAACAGACCTCATCGACTTATTATCTCATTTACTGTAAAATTTATGTATATATATATAATATTATATATACTTTAGATCAATAAATTTTATTTGAATTTTCATAAGATGCTTATAGACAGAGAAAGACGTATGAAGCCGTATGCGCCGTATGCGTCGGTTTGATTAGAACACCGCGCTAATATAGTAAGAGTGAAAATTGTGTTTAAATAAGAGTGTTTAAACATTGAATTTTTGGTAAATATTAATTGGTATAATCTCATATTATAATAATAATAAATAATACTAAATTACAATGTGGTATTTAAAAATTTTCAAATCAAGGTGAAAATGAGGTTATGTACATGTATACAAAACAGATATAGTATTTTATAACATTATGTATATACATTTGATCTATTTATCAAATAAAAGAAATACTATTTGGTATTTAAAAATTATTGAAACCTATTACAGTTTTGATGTTATCTATTGTTTTATTTGTAACAATTTCTCACAATAACTATGAATTCTTTGTTCACAGGTGTCATTTTGAAGATTTATTGAATTTTATGTGGTGTTATAAAATTATCAATTATCTATAAATAGTATCTAAATAGATGCTATTTATTGCAGGTAGATATTATTTGTGAGTATTTCCTTTAATTGTTTAATTTTATAAAACATTGATCCAATTGTATATTATATATTATACAACAGTAATATAATAGTAATTAAAAAAATGTTTTTACATTAAGATGGTAAAGTCTATTGTGCAAAAATTTTACTTAAAAACTAATTGTATCGTTTTACCACTCAGTCACCATCAGCGAAATCGAAGAAATTCCAAACGAAAACGAATAAATTTCATAATCATAATTTTATAAAAGTTTTAATTTGATTGTTAATCTTATAACACATTGCGGACAACGTCTTGACGACATACTATTACTACAGTGCGGAAGATCATCATCGAGACGTGTTGTCCGCATACGATGTGTTAATATGAAATAATTGTAAAAATTTATTAATTAAAACATTGATCATTTTCTACTTAAATTTTTATCCCGTCTATTTATCGCTTCTCTTCCTACTACATTTCTGCACTATTCTGAAGAATTTGTTCATCTATGAGTTTTAGGCATACGCTTGTCCATGTACCTTTTGATTACTTTATTGATAAGAAGTTTCACTTCTGGCATGTGTACATGAGTACACATATTCTTTTTTTTATTTTATTCAATAATCAAATTTTCCTTTACCTAAAATAGCTCGTTAAATTGATTTCTCTCATTCAGTTTTTTAAATAAATTTTATATCACATTTAAACTTGGATTTTATAACTTCACGTACAATTCTTTCATTTCCTCTGAAAGGTGCTTTTCTTTTCCGGGCTGATCAACGGATATTTTTCGTACTTTGAGTAACAATTTTTTTTTACAAATACGTACAACATATTTTTTCAATATGCTGTATTTTCTAGTCATTTTTCTATCATTACGATCTTCACACGAATACTTAAATTGATTTTTTACCATAAATTTTATTTTCTCTGCCAAACGTTTTAACACTAGATATTCCAACCAGTCAAAATGACCGGTTTCAAAATTACGCTAAGGAAAATGGAAAACAAAGTAAGGGGGTTGCTATTACTACCATTTATCGTATCATTTAAATGAAAAATAAATTTTCTTATTATTAAAAACTCTTTTTATTACTGCTCGTACTAATTGATTAGAAATTACATTTTTTTTCGGTTAAATACCAAACGGTTGGTAGATAGGTTTATAACAATTCTTGGTATATCTAGTGTTAATATCATAATTTATAAAAATGTTTAAATTAAATTTCACTATAAGCACTATAAATTACTTTACAGTGCGGAATAATTCATATGTGAATTAGTAACTTTTCTATTAAACAGTTTTAAAAACGTTAAACGGACGATGCGGTTCGTATATGAATTTCGGATAAAATATGATGCTATTTTTTGTTAGTTTTAATTTTAGCTCCATCCACTAGCATTTCGTTAGACGAGCGTTAAAAATGATTGTTTTGTTGTAAAATAATTTAAAAATGAAAAATAAAATACGAGTCTATTTCCTCCGAATTAACGAAAACCATTTGGTAATTTGGAATTCCGTTCGATTGAGATGTAAATATCTTAATTGGATAATTCAAACATATGTAGTTTGTGAAAAGTGCAACACAGCGTTAAAGAAAAATAAATAAAAAAGAGGATTTTTTTTTTATTATTTTTCCTATTTTTTGTATTGATATAGTCTTTTTTAAAATAAGAAAAATTGTGGTGTCAACACTTATTTAAACCATCTTCGATGCGAGTTCTTCAAGTTATAGTTAATGGGTTTTTGCACACTAGTCAGCATGCATACAGTATTCACGCCCATTACCGTTCATTTCACACCCTCTTATCGTCAAACTCCCCCACCTAAAAAAATTCGTTTTCGGGTAAGAGCGTGTGAGACGAGTGGTAATGGGCCGTGAATACTGTATGCATGTTGACTAATGTGCAAAAGCCCAATGAAGCGATTTCCACTATGTAGTATGTACACAGTATTCACGCCTATTACCGCTCGTCGCGCCCCGCTATCAAAAAATTCCCCCACCTAAAAAAATTAGTTTCCGGGTAAGAGCGTGTGAGACGAGTGGTAACGGGGCCGTGAATACTTACGGGGCTACTTACGCTAGTCAACGTTTATACAGATTACCACTCGTACTAATTTTCCTGTAAACTAATTTCTTTTGGAGGGAATTTTCGTGTTGACATCTATCGTTGCGTAGCAACTTTATAACGAAATTAATACATATACAAATGCGATAATAAGAATTATGATGAATCATTTTTATTTAATATTTGAAATATTTTTATTTAATATTTTAATCATTTCATTTTCAAATTTTGTTGTACTGTATTTGCTGTATTTCAAATCAAGTTTAAGTAAAATTAATTTATTTCAATTGTTCGTTGTTTTAAATACTTTTAAAATGAAATTTAATTATAGAAATTGTTTTATTATTTTAAAAAAAATATTAAGTGAACATGAGTGATCTTGGCTCTTACGGTGTTGGTTCATTTGTATTAAATCTATTTATTTTTCTATGAAACAAATACATAAAAATGACAAAATTAGATTTTTCCTTTGTTAAAATATTTTTTAATTTAGTTGTGACTGCTTCTCCAAATATTGACTTTTTTCTGTTGCTGTGATTTCTGTTACAGAATCACTGATTTTTTGAGATAATTTACTTTAACTGCATCAGCGGAAAATAACTTTATATGAGAAAATAAATTGATTTTAATTTCGCCTTTAAACTGATCCTTCATGTTTTGTAAATAGCTTCACACACATTTAAAATTGTTACAGATAGAAATGATTTTGATAATTTGGAACTGAAATTCATTTCTGCATAACTTTCTCCTGTTGCTATAAATTTTAAAGTAACAGAGAATTTTTCTTCTGAACTAATTGCATTTCTCATCTTTGTGTTTTTTTTTTAAAAAAATCATCTTTAATTACTGGAATAAGGAGCAAAATCATTAATGTTTAATAATTATTATTAATAATGTTTAACAATTATTATTAAACCTTATTTATAAGTTCCAAAAATATCTATGTTTGTATAATCCAGTAGATCTAACCTTTCATTCGAGGAGAAAAGATTAAATAAAATTAAATAAAAAACTATTTTACAGATCAGAAAGATTTTAAATATTTCAGTTTTAAATCGTATTTTGTATCAAAATTAACTATGTATGATAAAAACAAACTCCTAGGTTATCGGCTCGAACGAACAAACTCTGAATTATCGCCTCGAACGTTACTATAATAAAATATAAACATGCGATATTCATAACATTAAATAATGCTGATGCATCAACAATGCAACTAGTATTAGTGTATAATACCCCTATTATTAGGGGAAATTTGTTAAGGCAGGGGAACTTTCTTATAGCAGGGTCCGAGACGAGCGGTAATAGGCGTGAATACTGTGTACATACTACATAGTGGAAATCGCTTCAATGAATGTCACCGTATTTTCATATTTATGTTTCATGTAAAACCGACAAATATTTTGAGAGACTCTACGGTAGACTCAAATTTGTATAGAAAAAATTCTAGACTAATTGAGAACGAAACTAAAATTAAAATTTCATAAGAAAATGCACAGAGGTGAAATTGCAGAGAGAATTTATAAACACGAGAGTTATGCCCTAAATATATGTCCATCACAATATATTTGTACATATTATGTTAATTAAATGAATAACAATATTTGTATTGAAACTTACCGTACTGGAAACGACGGATCGTATTCGAATTCTAAAATTTCTTGCGGATATCCCAAGGCCACCATTCGTTTCTTAACCAAATCGAAACCAAGTTTTTCATACTGAGGCGATTTGTATTCTGTCGGAAAAAGTTTTCTTTTATATATACACACATAAATACAATGACTAATAATTTAAACCAATGGTGTTAAACACACGACCCACAAAGTCTTAGGAATATAGCCCATGTTTCTATCAAAAAATGCCAAGTTTCTGATTAAAAAAAAATATTATTTTTGTAAAAAAATCTCTAATTTTAAATTTTGTCGTAACATTAGATAATAATACCTGAAATCAATTTATTCATTAATGTATTTTTTCAATTTTTGTAACTTAATGTGAAACTAAAATGAGTTATTTTCGAATATAGGTAAAATACTTTTTTTGCTAGCTAAATTTTTTTGGCAGATATTTTTTGTCTGCTACCCGCAGACTCTTTTAAACTCAATATACGAGTTTTTACCATTGATTTCCACTTTACACTTACTTATCGTTGCAAATTTTGATAATGTATCGTATAAGAATTATATTTAAAAATCTTAACGTCGCTTTATAAAATATTTCAGCACTAAATATGAAATCCTAACGATAACATAAAAAATAAATTTATTTTCTTAAATCACACGAAGTGAAAAAGATACATTCTAATAAGTTTCTTCTGGTTTATGTTTCTAAATACTCTTGGAAGGTTTTTGTTATGTTATAGTTTCTCTAATAGGCCCGGGAGTTGAATGAATAATTTTTACCAATGGTTCGCTTTTTTTTGACAAATATTGACAAAAGGTTTTTTCTATGCATGTAAAAAAAATCCATTTTATACTTTCAGGAATTTTGAGTACAATACTTTTCGTTTTCTCCTAATAACTTTATGTTTACTCCTACAATCAACTACTCGTTGTAGCTTCTATTTAATTTGTCCGTAATACAAAGTTCTTTTGATATACCGTTTTATTAAGTTATTGCATATGAAATTGCAAATTTGCTAATGAAATTTCGAACATTCGTAATTTTTCAAAAATACTTTTTATTTGTCGAAATAAGTATCATCGAACGATCAATACATTTATCTGGACGAAATACAAGTGAATTCGTGCCAGTGCTATACAAATTCGAATTTTGAAATTTGAAAAATTTCCTCTGAAGGCATTTTTGATTGTTATTTAATTTTGATTTTCCTTCCTCTAAAAAATCATCTCGATATATTTTAGAATGTCCTTTATAATCAATGAAAATAAATCTATATTAGATTTCTCTGAATAGTCTTTGATTTTTTACGTCTAGTTTTTCTCTACGATAATAATTGTTGGAAATAATCGGTAAAAAAATAATACTATTTTATCACGATTTATTTTCGTACCGAAAACATAATACCTTTTTCGCAATCTGCTTTATTTTCAAAATTTGGAAATGCATGTGATTCAAATTGATTATAATAGGTTGTCAAATATCTCCCTTCCGCCTTTTTGTTTTTTAAATTTCGCGGCTATGTACAAAGCGTTACAGAGCTCGTATCGGGCAACACTATACATCATTTGAAAGGTCTTTACATAACCTACAAAACGACGCTATGCATGATTAGTTTGGATACTGCGTTCAAAAGTTATAGACGTGTAAACATGGAGTTCACTAACGCCGAAGTTCGCGCTATTTTGAAGTTTTCCTTCGTTAAAGGCAAATCCGCTAGAGAAACGTTCCGTGAGATTAATAGTGTTTTGGGGGATGGTACTCTATCACTTCGAACCGCGGAGGAATGGTTTCGACGATTCAGAGCCGGTGAAAACGACACCGTGGATAAGCCAGCCGGCGGAAGACCTGTGACGACGAATACCGATCAAATCATGGAAATCATCGAGTTAGACCGGCATGTGACATCTCGTGACATCGCCCAGGAGATGGCAGTTAGTCACCAAACCATTTTAAACCATCTGCAGAAGGCTGGATACGAAAAAAAGCTTGATGTTTGGGTTCCGCATGATTTGAAGCAAATTAACCTTCTGTTCCTAATCAACGTCTGCGATATGCTGCTGAAACGGAACGAACTCGACCCATTTTTGAAGCGGACGGTGACTGGCGACGAAAAATGGATCACATACGACAATATTAAGCGAAAACGGTCGTGGTCGAAGGCCGGTGAATCGTCCCAAACAGTGGCCAAGCCGGGATTGACGGCCAGGAAGGTTTTGCTGTGCGTTCGGTGGGATTGCAAAGGAATCATCCACTATGAGCTGCTCCCATATGGCCAGACGCTTAATTCTACCATCTACTGCGAACAACTGGACCGCTCGAAGCAGGCGATCGACCAGAAGCGTCCAGAATTGGCCAAGAGGAAGGGTGTAGTGTTCCACCAGGACAACGCCAGGCCACACACATCTTTGGTGACTCGTCAGAAGCTACGGGAGCTCGGATGGGAGGTTTTATCGCATCCACCATATAGCCCGGACATAGCGCCAAGTGATTACCACCTGTTCCTGTCCATGGCGAACGCCCTTGGTGGTGTAAAGTTGGCCTCAAAAGAGGCTTGTGAAAAGTGGCTGTCCGAGTTCTTCGCAAATAAGGAGGGAGGGTTCTACAAGAGGGGTATTATGAAGTTGCCGTCTAGATGGAACCAGATTATCGAACAAAACGGCGCATATTTGAACTAAATCCGATCACTGTAACACTTTTTATAAAGCATTGAATAAAGAGCAAAAAAGCGGAAGGGAGATACTTGACAACATAATATATCATATTACCACTTCAAGAATTTCAGAACTAACCCAATTACTTTTTTAGCAGACCTTGCGCATATTCTGTTGACCTAATTTCTATATTATATTTGAATCAGTGTAAATATTTCAAATTATATAATTTTTATCAGTAAATAAATGTCATTTTTTAATGCAATTAATTCATTTATCTAATAATGTTTAGATAATAGATAGAAATTTATTTTTAGAACCGGATGACTTTAATAATTGAACCGATATAATTTCATCACTATTAATTAAAATGAATTAATATATAACGTAACGCGTTTTTTTATAGATTCAGTCGTATAAAAAACGTCAATAATAAATTTCAAATGAAATAATAGTGGTGTAGTTATCAGCACTAAGTTAGATAACGTCTTTCTTTGTTAAAAACGAATCGGCCGGATGTAATTCTCGTTTAATGACGTAATTATTTCCGTAATTTTCTCATTTTTTTTTTGATGTTTTTTCACATGATACAGAAACGAGTTTTTTAAAGAGAAAATCTAATAAAACATCAAAAACGATGAATGGTTTGTTATTTATACACCAATATTTAGATTTATTTAAAAAACATATCTAGAGATGCGAAAATGAAATGAGTGACACACTGCTTTATTAATCGTTTTTAATCAAAATGAATTTGTTATTAAATTTGAAATAATTATATATATTTATATATATTGTGATATATAGTATTTATTTAGAAAACTAGTAAAAATTTTATTAATTTTATTTACTATTTTTCTTGTCATATTTTCATCAAATTTCAAGAGTTAGTGGAGGAAATAATAAGTATACATAAATACTATTTTTTTGTAGATATTAAATGGTATTGTTTCAGTGGAGAAATAAGAGTGATTTTTTTCAACCACTATACATATGTGTGTGTATAAATATATATATATATATATATATATATATATATATATATATATATATATATATATGTATATATATATGTATAAACACACACTAAAAATGTTTCCCTACATCTCCCAGTTTTTATTTATAATTTTTTATACTTTTTAAAAATTTGTAATACGATCTAAAAGCATTTTCTAACAAAGGAAATGTTTCAATTTAAAATATTTTAGTATGAAAAACAAAATGAAATTTGCTAGTGTAATTGTTTAATTTAAAAGAAGATGTAAATCAAAAAAGTCTCTGTATATTTGTATAAACCAAAGATTATAAATTGTTTGAAAACTATTTCTATAAACAGATCATTAGAGATCCACAAAGTAATTGTTAATGTGTTCTAACAAATGGTTTACTTTAAAAAAAAAATACCTGCGATAGTGTAATCCATATCGAATCCATAGAATTTAATATTTTCTAGGTGCAAACTACGGTTAACGAATATTCTGAAACAAATAAATGTATATTAATTAAAGACAAATTAACATATGAAACAATTACATGCTTTACATATTTTCAATATAAAATCGGTTATTTATTCAAAAAAAATCAATATCGAGCCTTAAATAATTTAAAATATTATATTTACACGAATCGTGAAATTTGAATGAGTTTTTTGGATGATATTCGTTCGTATGTAACTAATTTGTAAAAAATATATAGATTAGTATTGTATGTTACTGATGTAAGTTCTAGAAAAATGTGTGTATGTAGTTTTCGGATACAAAGCAATATCATAAAATACAATTTTTTTTTCTGATATTAGAAATAAAATCCAATAGGAATTTATTTCTAGAGCTTTGATACACTGATATTCATTTCGAAAACAAAATAATCGTCTCTGAGTAAACACAGAGTAAATTAAAAAAAATTATAAAAAAATATATTTATACATATATACAGCTGGGTCTGTTTTTATGCGAATTTTTTTAATGCGACTTTGAAAGTTATTCGATTCATATTTCTTCTTAATATCTTTTTATGGAAATTTTTTTTAAGAATTTCTTTAAGCGGTTATTTAATTCAACGAACAGCTCTTCAATTTTATGAACAAATAAAGGAATCAGAGCTATAATACTTCCGCTTCTCAAACTGATAAGGAATTTTCGGCTAGCAAAGGGTGGTTAACCGGGTTTTTAAAAAGGAATGCACTGCATAAGGTGAAGATTATGGGCGCGATTGCATCGACAGATTAAGAAGCTGCTAAATTTTTTTAACAACGCACCAGGTCATCCATGTTTAAAACATCCGAATGTAAAAATACGATGTTTTTTCCACCCAATACATCAAACATTATTCAGCTATTAGATCAAGGCATAATTTAACATGTTACGTTGAACGCACTTTTCAATTTATTTTGGATAAACTAGAAAATGAGTCAATAACAGTAACTGACGTTTGGAAAAAAATCTATTTTTGACTTTATAAATCAGGTTGTTTTTGCTATTACTCAAATAAAACCACACACTTTAAATGCCTGTTGGAAAAAAGCTTGGCCTACATGTCTTGAAAACAGTGCAGCTATTTAGTTTCTTTTTTATTTTCTTTATTTTATTCTAAACAGTGCAGTTAATTGCGATGATGATTAAAATATATATGAAAAATTCTAAAATAAATTACACGTATGTATATATTGCTTTGAATAAAATTAAATAGTTGATTAAAAAATTAAGTAAAAAAAATTTTTTTTCTATCAATTTTTTGCATATATTTAATTTTTTTTAAACATTCTTTATTTTCTGATTTTTTTTATGCGAATTTTAGAATAATTTCACTTTGTAGCTTTGGTTTTATGCGGTTTTCGAAAATTACGGAACGGAAAATTTCAATGTAAGTTAAGTCTTTTTTTGTGCGATTTTTTTTAATACGGTTTTCTGCGGTACGTATCTACCGCATAAAAACAGACCCAGGTATATATATATATATATATATATATATATATATTAGGTTGGCAAGTATCTCCCTTCCGCTTTTTTTTTTTTTTTTTTTGTACCTAGCTGCGAAATTCAAAAGACCAGAAGGCGGAAGGGAGATAATTGCCAACCTAATATATATATATAAATATATATATATATATATATATATATATATATATATATATAAATATCTATGGATTAAATAATTACCAAACTGTTTACAAAGTTTTTTTTCCATTGGTTATTTAAATTACATATAACTAATGAATAATCTAAATACAAACAAACTAATTATTTGCAAAAAGCGTACGTGTTTTCGTGGAAATTGGTCGGATGTGTTTCATAAAATTACAATTATAAAGCATGACGAAAAGTACTTGCTACGAAATAATGACAACAAAAACACAATTCATTTTACGGTCTGGTGCAAGGTTTGATACGATATTAATTGTTGCACACAAATCAGGAATTGGAACTAGTTTGTCGTATGGATTGAATTATAATTTATAACGAGATTCAGAGGATGCAAATGATTAAAAAGGACATATGTACGTGAGTGGTTTGAACTAAAATGACCGAATGGATTTGATGAAAGCAAACGATGTGTATATGTGATGAATAACAAACGTGTGAATAATAACAAAGTCGTCTTAACGAACAATAAAATGTATCTGGTAAACAGTTCACAGTTATAAATCGAAGGACTAGAGATGATGACGTTTCGAATCGGCGACGTTGTTGGTTGACTCTTTGAATTTGTTTTTCCGGATTTTTTCTTTATTTACATTTCTGATACGTTTCTGGCATCGCGTCTTTTAAGTTACGGAAATTTTTATCGTAAATAAAATGACTGTGTGATTATAATAATCTTTTATATAGGATCATCCAAATGTGTCGCTTAGATTTGTGTGTTAAAGAACTATCAGTATAATTTATTTTCAATAAAACACAAATCTAGGCGTCATATTTAGACGACCTTATATATACGAACGTCGTTTAATAAGTATGGTAAAAAAGTAAGAAAAACTAAATTGAAAAATTTAATTAAATTAAACAATAAATAAATTTACCATACTTATCAAATGACTCTCATGTATGTATATATGTATATATATATATATATATATATATATATAGAAAGAGAAAGAATTAAATATAATTTCAAACCGAATACATATTAACCAAACGTCGCTTTTTTAGTATTAAATCATTTTTAATATATTAGAAAGTGCAAATGTAATGAAAAATCAATACAGACATTTACTGCTAATTAAAAATAAAAATACTAAATATTTAAATAAATAATTTGGTAATTTTGTACTCCATAGTTCAGAGTCGCTTGGTGTAAACAAAGTACCACTAGTGGAACCATCCGATATAAAGCAAATTACAAATTACAATGTCGGCGTCGACCTATTTAATCTATTTTCATGATTTGTAGTTTTTTTTTTATATTTGAACCACATAATTTTTTAAAAAATATATTTGATGCACTAGTTTTTTTTTAAAAAAATGCTATTTTAAAAAACGAACATTTTCACAGTACAACAAATATTAAAAAAATTGGTAATCCAAATGTGACGCTTAGATGTGTGTTTTATTAAAAATAAACTATACACACATGTATACTTTTAATAAAACACAAATCTACGCGTCATATTTGGATGGCCCTCTAATACAATGTCCATATTTGTGTAACAAGTCTTCTTTTCCTATTCCGTTTGTTAATAAGAAATTTGTTGCGTGCAATTTTTCCACGAAAAATATTTTTCCTAACACTCTTCTGATTGAGAAAACGCTCTTACATCTTTTCCCAAGTATATTTTAATATCTGCTGCGATCTTTGGGGATGAAATTTGAGAATTTTCATTAATTTTGCGATCTATACATCGTTCATCGCTTGAAATTAGTTTTTTATTCGAGCGAATTTTTAATTTATTTCTTATACGATTTTCTTTTGTATCTTTTCATTACGTACTGAATTGTACTACAGCAATGATCTATACTTTTTGGTGATTTCTGCGTAATTTTTTCCATTTTTATGATGAAGAATAATTAATTCACGTACTGCTACAGACATTTACTTCATTTTTAAATTTTATGAAAAGAACATACTTCGAAGTGTTAAAACTGCACTGAATAGTCTTAAGTATTAAAACAAGATGTTCTTTTCTACATCCCAAGAAAAATTCTCGAGAGATTCTCATAATTATGTACGCTAAAAGTCGTTTTATAATTTTAAGTAACACTTAGTTCTCGTATTCACAAAAAGTGATTTCCAATTGAAATTAATTAAAAAAGATTTTCCAAAAAAATAATATACTGCATTTGAAATACATTTATTTATTGCAGCTATAATCGATATAATTTAAGAGATTTTTAATAAAACGTTACACGAATAAACTCCAACACCACAATAGTTTAAAGTGTTCAATAATCACTTATTATTTATAATTATACAGGCTGATGCATTTCGAGGGCAACGCCATCATCGTTAGAGTTTCTCTGTTGAAAACTAGACTAGTTTTGACTTTGTTTATATATATATATATATATACTAATTTGTGTTTTGTGTCCTTATTCAATCCATCTACAACTAGGGGTTGAATCTTTCTTTTTATTTTGTCATCTGGTCTACAAGCATGAAGTGTTTGGTGTTATTTATTGTTTTTTACAACATGTTCTTTTTCATCGATTTGACCTTTTTGGTGACCTAAATTGACTTATTTATTACTTGTGACAGTATTCGAAAATTAAAAAAATTAAATCACAAAACTAACGCATGCAGATATTCAATTTATCTAGAACAGATCTCACAAATTATTAAAAATTTTAGAATACCGTCACAAGTAATAAATAAGTAAATTCATGTTATCAAAAAAGGTCACAAATCTATGAAAAAGAACATGTTGTAAAAAACAATAAATAACACCAAACATTTCATGCTTGTAGACCTGATGACGAAATGAAAGGAAAGGTTCACTCCCCTCCCCCAGTTGTTGATGGATTGAATAAGGGCACAAAACACAAATTAGTATAGGTGTGTATAAAAAAATTAGTCTAGATTTTAACAGAAAGGCTCTGACGATGACGGCCTTGCCATCGAAATGCATCAGCCGATATAATTATAAATAATAAGTGAACAATAAGTGATTATTGAACACTTTAAATTATTGTGGTGTTGCGGTTAAAATTCATTTGTGTAAAGTATTCGAAAATTTTTAACGATTTGTGAGGTCTGTTCTAGATGAATTGAATATCTGCATGCGTTAAATTTGTGATTTAATTTTTTAAAGCGTATTTTTATAAATATTGTATAACTTGAAGTGACACTCCTGTATATATATATATATAATCATAAGTTTCTTTTTGTTACCCCTACTGGATGAAAGCCTTTCATAAAATTGTCATTTTGACTAATTCAATGCTTTTTGCCTCTAATTTATTCCGACGAATTTTCTTATATTTGTCGCAACTATCCATGGGCCTCTTTTCTCGAGTCTTTTTATATATCTAGATTTCCAATCAATAATTTTTCTTGTCCATCGGCGGTTCTCTCTTCTTGCTATATGACCTACTTTATATATATATATATATATATATATATATATATATATAATGTGTGTGTGTATGAACGTATGTATAGAAATGTAGAATACAAAAAAAAATCTGCACATAAATGTGTATATGTGATATAAATAATCGCTCTATGAAAATATGCAATAAATTATACGATAAATGTTGACCTAAAATGTTAGAATTGGCTAAAGCGGATATGCGAACACACATTTTATTATTCCGCACGGCATACAGTTTCATATCTTCCATGTGTAATATTCGTAACGCACTCACAATACGCGAAAAATTAAAATACACACGCATTTCGATGCAATCGGGACACGATGAATTATTATTACAATGGTTTTGTGTCGACGATATCGGCCGGTATGAAGCCGACGATGACAGCACACACACACACACACGTGTACGTACGTGACAAATTCTCGAGTACATATTGTTAATTGAAAGCTACTTGGTTATTAGTCGGGAGGGTCATTGAAGAATTTACAGAAGCAATAAAATCGTACCAGGAAATTCAATTTCCCCGAATTAACAACGGACCGACAAATTATCTCCGACATGTAATAATTATCCGTAATTATTTGCGACGTAAAAAAAATGAAATGTCCACGTACGACGGAATTATAACAGGTCTGTAAGTGACACGGGGGACATTTTTTCTGACATGTGTTAATTACTTTTCAACGCGGACTTTGTTCGAGATGATTTATGTCCATTGTCTCGTGAACTTTGTAACATAATCGAAAGATTATTAGTAGTTTTCATCTCATGAGACGACACTTGCCGTAATGATTTTTATAGTGGGGGGGGGGGAAGTCTTCGTAAACTATACTGTGATTTAGAAGAAGTATCGACTTTTGAGATTACGATGTGAACATGATTTGTATAAATCGTACTTAGTATTTTAACAATTCAGAATTTAATGCAAGGTATTGTTAGAAAATTACAAACTAACAATTTGTTACCGAATAAAAAGTGAATAGGAAGACCAAAAATATTAAGCGAACTGGAAAAACTTTTTTTTAAGAAATGTGCGAATAAATTCTGCTACAAGTGCTAAAAGTGTTAGGGAAGAATTTAAGTATTGAAATAGTTTGTAGAATTGTTAGGACAAGTGGTTATCATGATCGGGTTTTGTGAAATAAGTCATGGATAAATAAACGAAATAGAGAAAGAGACTTGAATTCATTAAAAAAAAACATGCGAAAGTGTTAAAACATATTTGGGAAAAATGTTTCTAGTGATAAGAGTATGAATTTTCATTATTTAATTCATCTAATAGAAAAACGGTGTAGAGCAAATCAGGCACTGAATTAATAAAAAAAACTTACAATATAATTGATTAAAAGCTGTTGTGGCATTTAAAAAATATCCTACCATCAATTATTAGTTTCCATCTTTCTAATTCTTTTTTAATCCTTATCGGACGTTGGCATTTTGTACTTAACTTTCCGCTAGGTCGGAGATATATTTGAGTGCTTATTGTAAGAGAAGAGTAAAATAAGGTTAATTGATATAAAAAGATAGCTTTATGCATAAAAATATTTATATTTACACTTTAAATGTTTACATTTTATTAAACGTGTAATCTTCAAGCTTAAATGTTATTTATATTTTTTCAATGTGTGATCTTTTTTGAAACATTTTCCTACATGAAGGAATGGTTTTCTGTTACCAGTTTCGCAGAAGTATATAGTCGTTTTTCTTCCTCCAGGTAATTTCCAATTGAAACATACAATGTAGTCATTATGCTTCCTTTAGGAATGAGGTTGCAAGATATGTAGCTTCATCACAAGAATTAAAATCACTTGCCGAATATTCAAAATTTTCACATATTTCACTACAACTATCACTGTCACTTTTCATATTGCTATAGTTTTCTCAAGTCATTTTTTGAGGAATAAAATATTATAATATAAATAAAATAATTGCTGAAATATGACAGAACGTGTTGTCTGGTATTGAATAAGAAACCATAGTGTGTACATTCAGCAATAAGGACGTTGTTACTTGTTCAGTCTTGTCACCTGGCACGTGACATACGACCGATAGAGCAAAGTTGTAATGTCACGTCAGAGGTGACATACGACCGATAAGGGTTAAATCATATTATTAGTGGATGAATATTTTTCTGCGTATAAATATTACAAGTTGAGTTGAAAATACCTGTTTTTCAGGAATTTTTATTAACTATAATTTGTATATGTAATATTTTAAAGTACGCTAATAAATAATAATGAAAATGTGTTTAAACATTTTTTGCCGTAAAGTTAACATATCACTTAAAATATATTTAGTATTTGGGTGGTCTGATACTTTTGTGAACTGTATTATATATATAATATAGTTCAAGAAAAAAAATGAAAATTCCATCAGTCATATTCATTTATTACAATATTTAGACGGTAATTGAATTTCTACTCGTTTTCGACACACTGACTGGAAATCGATTATCACACAGATTAAATAATAATAGAAGCAGATGCGATCGGTCAAGGTTGTGCTCAAAATCCGGTCAGAGTCTGATGAAATACTTGCATATAGAAAGTCATCATACTCGTATTATACGGCGACCAATGAAGATGCATTGATACAAAGAAAATACATTGCCAGTTATTCATATGTGACTGACGTATTGTTAAAATAATGACAGCTTCTATTGTCGCAAATAATTCGAAAATACATTTTAATTTGAATATATATATATATATATATATATATATATATATATATATATATATATATATATATATATATTATCATCAAAATATGACGCCTAGATTTAATTTATTAAAAAGAAAATGTGTATATGGAACCAAGTATAGTTTCTTTTTAATCAAACATAAATCCCGGCGTCACATTTGGATGACCATATATATATATATATATATATATATATATACACATAAGCGAGGATCGTTTGATAAGTATGGTAAATTTATGTTTAATTTAATTAAATTTTTCAATTTAGTATTTCTTACTTTTTTACCATATTTATCAAATGATCCTCATATATATATATATATATATATATATATATATATATATATATATATATATATATATATATATATATATACTAATAAAAAAATGGAAAAAAAGAAACTATCGACAATTTATGAAAACAAACAGGCAGGTGTTAAATTAAATTTTAGTACAGTGGAAAAATTATCAACAATTACAGTACAATTAAAAATCATCTTCATTTATAAGAATTACAAAAAGATATAATAATCGTCATGTTTGGACTTTGTGGATTTTGTAAAATCCTTCGATTCAGTTGATATTGCATCATTGTATTTATCTCTAAAGAAACAAGGGATGGATAAAAATTATCTGAAATTATTAAGATGTTTAGAAATATACCAGCACAAATTGGAATGGAAGATTATTCATGTAAAATCAGACTGGAGACATGGGTCAGACGAACAGTCAATTAGAGGTGATAATGAGAGAAGGAAACTTCAGAAATGCAGATATTAAAATAATATTTATCGATTGCTGGCGACTTACTACTTATAAATGAAAACATGGATGAGTTAAAAATGCTAATTGAAACACTTTTCAACAAAAAGAGTTGAATTAAAAATAAATATGAATAAAATAAAAATCATGTTTAATAGATTTGTAGGAAGGGAAATATACAGGTAGAGAAAATCAATATTTGGAACAAGTGGAAGAAATAAAACATTTGGATAAAATTATACGATGTTACGGTGACCTATGGTCAAAAATTATCACTTCGATATCAGAAGATACTGTAAAAATATATCATAATTTTACTTATTGTTTATAAAGTGATAATTTAATTGTGTGAAAGAGAATTATCTACAATTCCATAATAAATAGTTTAAATCGTTATCACGAAAAATCCAATACTAATGTCAGGATCTCAAAATATCCTTTTTGACAGTTTATCACTGACAATTTAGTCGACATGATTCAACACATGACCAACTAAAAGAACAGAATGACAAGTATTTCAAAGTTGAGTATCTTCGAATTTTTCTCGACTTTTTTTTGGAATTTTTCGATTTGATTTTTAGTTAATCAACATTTTTGTCATAGAAAAAAGAATCGATCATTTCAGGCCATATAATACTCTGTAAAGGCGTTAAACGTACAAATTAATGTCACCAGCCTCTCTATTTTCCAAATCCTTATAATTTCACTAAGAACGATCTATTCTAAAATGTCTATTTAGCATTTTTGACTTTGTTTTATATTTATGTTTTCGTTATTTAATATGGATTTCACACATTTTCCCAGTACACAAACATCTTACCAAAATATGTTTTTTCTTGATCTAATATACATTTCTTAATATATATATATATTAGGTTGGCAAGTATCTCCCTTCCGCTTTTTTTTTTGTACATAGCTGCGAAATTCAAAAGACCAGAAGGCAGAAGGGAGATATTTGCCAACCTAATATATTTATGACTTTTTCTTACAACTTTTGAAATACATCCAGAGTTTGATAAAAAAATAACTGTAATAATATTTCGGAATATTTATATAAATCATGTTCTATAATTGCTTTTTCATCGATAAAGATGAAAATTGTCAATCTTACAATCGCAACAACAATTAAAACATAAAATTATAAAAAAAATCATTAAAAAAAATATTCTAGAGAAATGTGAAAAGTTCAAACACTGAACTCGCTTGTAATCTTCATACTAAAAGACCATAAATAAAAAATATGAAATAAGATTTCATTGTGGAAGAAATTCTTGCTACCGCACAGATTTCATCCCAATCAGACATATTATCACAATTATCAAAATAAACATTATTTTAGTTAAAATTACTTACTCATTAGGCACATTCTCGCGAGTATTTGCAAAATTGTCCGATCCTCCATTAGTGAGCATGTCTTTGAGCCACATTTTACACTTTAAAAATCTCTATCGTATTGATAAAAACTAAATATGTATTAGATTAACAAATAAATATTTTATTTACTTTATTGTAAAAAAAATAATACTGCACGATTTCTTTAATACTAGAACTGTAAAATAAATTACATACACAATACAATCACTAAAATTCACAGTGATTAATTTTTATAATCCGTTTTGTTTGTATCAGGTTTTTGAATTTGAATATCATTTTAAATACGTGGGTAATAAATATAACTTTATATTTACATAAAAGTTTAAAGGAAACAAAACGCAGGATCGTAAAAAAATGTATTTTTTAAAAATGAAATATATTATGTTTAATCACTTTTATTTTAAATTTCGTCAAGTACTATTTGAAACTGAAAATAGTTTCAATGTTAATTTTCTTGTTATACATTATAATGTATAAATCTACGTTGACATTCATTCCTATTTATAAAGAAAAATAAGATAATATCTGTAAGCAAACAATGATTGTACAATGTCTAAGATTTCTAAATATACAAAATGTATTTTGTAAGAGTCTAATGTGAATATTTAGATCTTTATTGAGAAAAAAACTGGTACGTTTCATTGACTGAAAACAATCTGTCAATGCAATAAAAAAAGTTATTAAATTGGAATCGCCATCATAAGAACATACTTATTTTTAATGTAATCTATTAACTATTTGAATTATCGCTTCTTTTTAAAAAAAATCAACATGATAAAATAAACTTGAAACCTTTTGTGATCGTATTTCACGTGTAGATAATAAATTCTTAATGATACAATAAAATTTCAATATATAGATTTTTTTACACTATAACCCATATGAAAAAAAAATCTTTACAATAATCATTTGTTCAATTTCAACTTACTTTTTTGTAAAAGAATAAAATTCAACGTGTTGTTATCGAAAAGCAAATAACTGAACTGGTGAATAACCATTTTTTTTTTTTAGATAAGATAAATATCAGTTTAATTTATCAGTATACGATAACTGCATGAACAATTATCAATATGGAATTTGTAAGATACAACTGATACGATTAATTTTTAATTTGAATTTAAATAGGGGCTTAATGACGACAAATATGAGAATTGAACTAGACTTTCCAAAAGAACTTTTAGAAATTTATGAATTGCAAAATTCTATGAAATGTTACACGATTTCAGATAAGTCGATTTGGTTAGGCACTTTAGAAAATTTATATCTTTTTATAAAAAAAATTAATCGTTTATACAATGCATGGGATTGTATAACAATGATAAATAATCACTTATTTCTCATTTTAAATAAAATCAGATTTTATAAAGTCGAACTCGAAAGATAATGATAGATTGTGAAATTAGCAATTAAAGTGAACAATAAGTGATTTATCATATGTTGTAATGTTGAAGGGGGTTACCCGATTTGTATAAAAACAATTCGATATTATAAATAGGATAAAAAAATATTCATACACCTTGGTTTTCTTTTCGAAATAATTCTAGTTTTTCTCGAATTTGACATTTTTCACACCATTAAAACAAGCAATAATATAAAAAAATAATCTAGTTTAGTAACTGATTTATTCGTGTTGTAATAAAATCTCTTGATAAAAAAAATGATTCGCACGAGTGTTTGTAAATATTCAAATATTTGTCTGTATTTGAGTGAAACTATTTTATATTCTGTTTAAGTCAATTGTGTAACAATTAGTTGTAATGGATAAAACGATAGAGATGAGTTTTTTAAATGTCAGAATTATCTAGTTTTTTTTTTTTTTTTTTTGAACAAGATATGAATTATCATCAAATCAGTGAATTGGAATCGATCGCATGTAACAGTGCATTATATTATATGTATAAAAAAATAAAACTGGGTCAACTAAAAACAAAAAAAGTCAGGAAGAGTAACGACTGTAATTGTGAAAGAAGCACTGAACCTAATTAAACTGGTCGTGAAAAAGCACAGAATTAGTGATTTTGCATTATTACAGATTTGTTTCAGCATAAATAGTAAGAAATCGTTTGCATGAGGCAGGATACAAAGACAGAGCTTCAAAAAAAGATGCCTCGCATTAGCGAAATAAATAGGAGGAAATAAAAATAATCATTGAATATGTAATTCGTGAAATTGGACCACAATTGTGTGAAGGAGTGATTATTAACCCTTATCGGACGTTGGCATTTTGTACTTAACTTTTCGCTAGGTCGGAGATATATTTGAGTGTTTATTGTAAGAGAAGAGTAACGAAGGTTATTTGATATAAAAAGATAGTTTTGTGCATAAAAATATTTATATTTACACTTTAAATGTTTACATTTTATAAAACGTGTTATTTTCAAGCTTAAATGTTATTTATATTTTTTCAATGTGTGGTATTTTTTGAAATATTTTCCTACATGAAGGAATGGTTATTTATTTATTTATTTATTTATATATGTGTATATATATATATATATTCAGTAATAAGGACGTTGTTACTTGTTCAGTCTCGTCACCTCGCACGTGACATACGACTGATAGAGCAAAGTTGTAATGTCACGTCAGAGGTGACATACGACCGATATGGGTTAAAAATTGGACTAAACGAATGCACTGTCAAGCGAAGTCGTGATAGTTATATGAATGAAATTGTGTTCCATCATTAATGCCATAGAATATGCTTAAAAAGAAAAAAAATACTTTTCGTTTTATTTCCATTTAAACTTCTGAAGCGCTTATTGGAAAACCCTATATTATAAAATCTATTTACTATTTCCTTTAGTCTCATTTGGACTAGCCTATAGAATAAAATGTTTTGATTTATTAATTTTCATTTTTGAAAATCACACATACACGTGTAATGTTTTTAAAACTTTTTTTAAACAAGTAAATTTTATACAAATATACGAACAGTTTTTTGGATCACTGTGTATGTATATATTTACGTTATGGAGATAAATAGAAGTAGATAATACGTGTCTTACAGACAGATGGTTCAAAAGTTTATATACAGGTTCACTCATGCAGAATGAACAAAATTGTCATTTTTTTAAGTTCGTGTTACATCCATCCTTCGATGTAATAACTAACGTAGGTACTTTACGTCTGAACTATAAATCTATTTAATGAAAATTCAATAACATATAATGTGAATGTAAAACACGAATTTCATAAATGACGTAGTATACATCTTCAATTACACGTTACATTTTTGTTTATGCTGCATTCCTGAATCTTTTCTGTATACACGCATTTACTAAATAACTTTTGTGAAACACTTAGGACGTATACAAACAAACAACAACGGTCTTCTCGTACACTCGTCAAGGCACCTATAGCGTAGTGTTATTTTCGTACTGGGAAAAGAATTAAATGCACTAGTTAATATTGTAATTATTCACTCTATTTAATAAGTCTCTCTTCATTCGAATGTAGCACGGACGGCACTCATGTAGAAAATTAAATATGTTATTTTTTCGAATATGAACAGCACTGATTTCGAATTACACATGTATGTTATTTATTTATTTACTTATAGCACTTTATTGTTTGTATACTAAACATGTTTTGACCAAACGATACGAAATATCTGTCAAACGGTGAAAAATAAAACTCGAAAATACACGAACGGATATTTATTTATTTAAGCGAAACGTCTGAGCATATTTCGCAAGTACACACGTGTAATGAATGACGTTGTGCTCGATTCGAACATAAAAATAAATAAAAAAAAATTCGCACGTAAATCCAATTGGTCGATTCGTTCACTACAATGCACTCGTAGTACACCTACTAACCAACACACCGACACTGGACGACGATCGCACTGACAGTGAGACACACACAAACTCAACAATAATTAAAAGTCATGTTTGTATGTACATTTTCGATTCATATACCGTTCAGACTCGTAGTGTTCCACGTTCGATGGTACCGATCTTTGTATGAATGTACACCACGTACGTGTGTGTGTACAGTGCTATGTGGAGTAGTGGGGCAATGCTTTTTTTTCAACCAGACACATTTTAAAACTCAATGTCCTAAGAAAACGACATGACGACATTGTTTGAACAGTCGAGATAACGGTTGAACTTGGCTTTCGTTTCCTGCTTTTTAATTAGGTCTAGTAAATGGAGTGTGCTTTTTTTTATTCACGATCGAGTGTAATCGAGATATCGCGAAATGTCATCACTGTTGTCGGCCGCACGTTAAATGCACGAATAGGAAACTAAGTACTACGAAAGTAAAAGTGATCGTAACGAATTCGATTTACAAACATTCATATTCCGTACAGATTGTCTTCTCTTTTATTTTGATTTTTTTTCGAAATTTACCTACGAAGAAAGTTAATATGACCCTGGGTAGTACATATAGGATATACGTACAGTGAGTCAATAAAAAACTCGGACACTTACTAACTTATTCTTTTAACAGAGATTAAATAACGCTAAACTGATTTTTTTTAAAAAAGTTACATATCAAAAAATTGCCATTAATCTTTTGTAAAAAACAATAACGTTAAAAACAAAATTATTATTTTTTAACATTTATCGGTCGTATGTCACCTCTGACGTGACATTACAACTTTGCTCTATCAGTCGTATGTCACGTACGAGGTGACAAGACTGAACAAGTAACAACGTCCTCATTGCTGAATGTTTTTACAGTTTAATTTTTAGTCGATAGCAGACAACAGGTTCTGTCATATTTCAGCAATTATTTTACTTATAATATTTTATTCCTCTAAAAATGAATAAAGAAAACTATAGCAATATGGAAATATGTGAAAATTTTGAATATTCGGCAAGTGATTTTAATTCTTGTGATGAAGGAGACAGTGATACAAGTGTTATATTTCAGTCAAGGAAAAAAAATTGATCCCTATTCAATATTCAAGTGAAGAAGAAAGCGAAGTAGAAAGTGAAATTGTTCCTGATTGTGATAAAGATTGGATTGAAATCGACAGTGATGATGAAGACAATTTAACTTTAAGTATTCTTTTTACAAATATAGAACGCCTAATCTTCGAAAATGTTCACGAGCCTATAAATTATTTTAAAAAATTTTGTACGGATCAATTTAAAACAGAAATTTTAATGGAAACTAACTTATAAACCAATGAGAAAATAAAAAAAAAAAAAACAACAAAAACTTAACAACCAGGTCAATTTGGCACAATTGGAAAGATATTTCATATGATGAAATAAGTGCTTTTTTTCGGGGCTGTTTTGTGAAAGACTAATGGAAAAAATGGGAATAAGACAAAATTTCAATTTCAATCAAGATAACGATCCCAAACACAAAGCTTACAACGTGCATTTGTGGTTACTTTATAATTATCCACATGTAATAGAAACACCGTCACAATCGCCAGACAATAATGTGATTGAACATCTATGGGCTAATTTGAAATCCAATTAAAAATCAGGTTACAAACAAAAAAGACTTAGAATTGATTTTAAGGGATGAATGGGCCAAAATCGATTCTGCTATATGCAAAAAATATGTAGAATCGATGTCTAAAAGACTGACAGTAATTAAAAACAACAAAGGATTACCAACAAAATATTTATTAGCTTAAAATACTTAAATATGTATCACTAAATTTCGAGCGTCCGAGTTCTTTTTTGACTACAATCATAACATTTTTTTCGCGCTATAATTATATTAAAATAATTTGTATTTTTATAAATTTTGTTATTTTATTATTATTAATAAATATATGTTTAATAAAATGTATTTTTTCGTAATAAAAAGCATTACAATATTATTTAATATCTGCTGAAAGAATAAATAAGTGAGCGTCCGAGTTCTTTATTGACTCACTGTACATTGGTTATGTGTTACATTGTTCCTGGGAAAAATCCCTAAACCCGTGTTTTTTGACTTTAATTTTTAGGAAGTTAAAGTTTTAGGTTTTACAGACACTGTTTAGTTTCGATCGAGAAAAATTTCAAAAAACCCTAATTAATGAAAATATAGATTAAAAGATGTATAGAGATGATGAGGAGATTTGTATGTATGAAAAGAGTTTACTTGTGTGAGAATTAAAATAGTTATAATTTTACAAGAGGAGACGTTCGAGAGGAGAAACCTCTTCTTTTTATTACAAATATAAATATTATATATACAATGATTTAAAACAGGCTTGGTATAAGTAGAATAATGAAATATTTTAAATAATTAGCAAACATCCAAAAATGATTATATTGTCCAATGATAAATAATCATGTGTTAAGATCAAAACAATTATAAATTTTATTTAACCCTACAGGAAATGTTTTTTTGGATCTTATAGTTAACTTTCTTCGTTACATTGTTTACGTGCACAAAATACGTAAAAAGTCTTATATAAGGTCATCTAAATGTGACACCTAGATACGTGGGTTTTGAAAGTTTCCCCACAAAATAAGACATTACGAACAGAAAACTAACCCTAACATAAAATTGTCATCCCTTTACATAGCACAATATAATTAATAATAAGCTACTTAGTATATATATATATATATATATATATATATATATATATATATATATATATATATATATATATATATATCATTGAACAAAAAATGTTTTATATTAGTCATATCAATAAATGTCACTGTTTACTGTTACCTAGATTTGTGTTTTATTCAATGGAAACAAGTGTATGGGGAAACATGTGTAGATTATTTTTTTAATAAAACGCAAATCTAGGCGTCACATTTGGATGATCCTATACTTTTAAACAATTCTATAACAACTAAAAATACACTTTATAGGATCTGTGTTTTGTGATCACTACCCTGGTAATGTCTAAATGTTTAATACAAATGAATTATCACCTCCAATAACACAATATGTTATAAAGTGTTCAATAATCACTTATTGTTCACTTTGTTGTTTATAACAATAATCAGAAAAATACGCATTTCGATGGCGATACCATCATCGTCAGAGGCTTTTAGTTATGTATATATTTAAGTCTAAACTTAGTTTATCTGTACATTAAACCGAATGACTTAAATATACAAGTATGTACAGATAATTCATTCTAATCAATAAAAATCGAGTTAAATATTTATGTTTTTTAAGCGTGATAAAACTTTAAATTGAAATAAAACACATACTAATTGACCGGATAACCATTTATTTGGTATTATTCGAAAGGTCGTTTTATAGCATTAATATTTAAAAATGATTTTTATTAAAAAAGATATATTTATAAAATCAGCCTTTTTTTATTCACTACTAATTGAAGGCCTCTCTCAGAACTTTCTATTTTAACTGATCGAATGTTTTTCTCTTCCACTCCATTTTGACTTTTCCAATTTTTCTATCTCTTCTATCTATAAGTCCACTCCTCTGTCTTTTATATCACTAGGTTTCAATCAATAATTTCTCTTGTACATCAGTGGTTATCTCTTCTTACTGGATGGTAGCTTATTTCCATTTTCAATTGTTCATTCTTTCACTCACTTTTCTTTCTATCTCCACATGTTATTCCTAACATGCAAGACAGAAATTGTTATTTAAGACCAATTTTTCATAAATATAAGTGAAAACAGATTAGATGTATTAATAGGGTGACCGACTTTTTTCCAATGAAAAGGAGGACATAAATTAGCTAAAGAAACAAATACTGCAAATAAAAAAAAATATTCTTTGCAACAATAACTAAACAGAAAGTATTATAATATAGTAAATAGATAACGCAGACGTATTATGATTAATTATTATTTAAATATGAATATTTTTCGATTGAATGAATATTTTTTGTTAATGTGTCATTTTCTAATAAAATATTAGAAATATCCGTACAAAAACTATTTTTCATATTGAATTTTACAGCAAGTGCTGCAGCTAGAGAATCAACATTCAGTCTTGATTTTTCAGTTGTCCAAAAATCATTAGCAATTGAAAATACCCTTTGAACTGTTGCGTTAGTGCCAAGGAAGCACAATGTAAATTGGACTAGAAGAAGTAAATTTTCATATGGTATATGTGCATTTTTGAAATAGTTGAATATTTCCATCCATCTTTTATCAACTTCAACATGTTCATTTTCCCACTCGACCAATTTTTCAGAATTTAAATAGTTTTCTAATTTCTTCAAATAAACAATTGTCGTCTATTTTGATGTCTAGTAGTTCTGTGGATAAAAACTGAACACAAGATTCAATATCTTTCCAATGCACCTGAGACGAAGTCAAAAAGCACCATTGAAAACTGCTACTTCGCGTAATGTCTGCTTCAGACCATTATTTATTATGATTATTATGATTTACAAATTAGCTTTTACATATCGAAAAGGAGGACGGTTGGTCACCTTAGTATTAATGAAAAAAAATTTTCAGTTAAATATAGAGGAATATTGAACTTTATAATATTAGAATTTCTTCCCAATTGACACTATTCTATTTTCAGCCTTCTGTTAATTTCATCTACAAATGTTCCTTTAGTATTGGTTATCACAGATATACATAGCTTTCAACATCTTCTATTTCCCTTTCTTTTAGTTTAATTTTTCTCTAATTTGAAAATTAACTGTACATTAATTTCGTCTTGCTGAGGTTTATTATGAGACCAACAACTTTTCGATTCGTTTTATCTAACCCTTTTATTCTTTTTTCGAGCTTTTCTAGACTTGTTGAAAGAATAATAACATCGTTAGCAAATCTTCATAGTAATTATCAATAGTAATTTTTCCTTCATTTTCGTGATGGAAAATCAATAATAATGTGGTATTTATTGATGAATTTTCGCCTGATTTGACCATTTTTAAAAAATACTTGAAAGCACATGTACTTTATAACAGATACGAATTGAAATTGTTGAAATATCAAGTAATAGCAACAGAAAAAGCAAAAAGTCCACATGAATTTGTGTTATATTTTCTATACGAAAAATTATTCTCTTATGTTTTGTTGGAAACAAAGAATATACATCTAATAACTATTAGTAATTAATTTTTCACTTTTATGTTCCTTGATTAAACGTTAATAAAATCTAGTGCAAAAATATTCAATCTCTTAATTTGTTTTTTAAATTCGAGTTGATTTGAAAAAAATGGTGTATATGAAATGTTTTTTAATTAATACATACAATATATATATATATATATATATATATATATATTGTTAAAATATGTATCAAATGATTTCTAATAGCTCATATAAAATTAATAAAATTTTAAGGAGGTGAGAATTAATTTTCATTTAAAAAGCAATATTAGGGTGTGGTCTTGTTTTTTAAATAAAAATTCATATAGTTGATCAAATATTCATTTGAAAGTGGGACATTTCACAAGTGCTGGCCATGCCTGCGTGGGCATTGTGTTTATGTATATTACACAATTAATTAGCGACACATGTACACACACACATACACACGCACACGTATGAAATGTAAATGCGCGCATATTAAATGTACGTAAAATATGTGATTTATGTGACAGAACAGGAATTTGAAAATTATTATTATTGGATATTAAGATAATAACTTGGTACTACATTTTATTACTGTTTTCTTCTCTTTCTATTCGTATATATAGGGTCATTCAAATTTAACGCTTAGATTTGTGTTTTATTGAAAAGAAACATGTGTACAGTTTCTTTTGAATAAAATACAAATCTAGGCGTCACATTTGGATGATCTTTATAAATACGTACTCTTATTTACACACACACACACACACACACACACACACATATATATATATTATATATATATATATGTACATAATACAATTTCCGATTATCTGTTTTAAACATAAATTACATAATTTTCTTTTTAGATTTTCTATATAAAAACATTATGTTTTTAAAACGAACAAAAACATTTTCATAAAAAAAATGTCAAACTGCTTCTGCTAGCCATTCAAATATAAGAACATAAAAATTTGTTTTTAACGACATATCAGAATTTTACAACACAGAGATTAAAAGCAAAAAATATATCTTGTTTGACATTTTATAAAGTCACGTAAAATGTAATTTCCTAGTAGACGAGTAACGTTTTTTTTATAATCGTTTTTTTTATAAACAAATATTAATTCTTTACTCATCCAAGTACGTAACATATAATAATAGTATTTAAATTTAGACAGTAAACGATACCGTATAGTAAAAGTAACGTCTGTATGTTAATGATGTCTGTTAATATTTGAAATCGTGTTGTTTATTATTATTACTGAGTGAATGCCAATTAAATGACAAAAATAACAGGTTTTTAAAAAAATTACATTATGTACTCATAATGAGATATTATTATAGGACTCGTGATAATAGATAATGTACATATGTGTACAAACATGTTTGTGAATTTGTACGATGGTCTAAAACAGTTAAGTATAGTAAATCAATCAAATTGAAATGACATAATCTTGTAAACATTTATGATTATATTTGGTGCAAGATATAAATTTTTTAAAGATATTAATTTATTGTAGAGTCTATTTGTCTTCAGATACTCATTTTTTATGATAAAATACTAGTATTAACCCTTATCAGTCGTATGTCACCTCTGACGTGACATTACAACTTTGCTCTATCAGTCGTATGTCACGTGCGAGGTAACAAGACTGAACAAGTTACAACGTCCTCATTGTTGATTGTTTTTACAGTTTAATTCTTACTCGATAGCAAACAACACGTTCTATCATATTTCAGCAATTATTTTACTTATAATATTTTATTCCTCCAAAAATGAATAAAGAAAACTATAGTAATATGAAAAGTAACAGTGATAGTTGTAGCGAAGTATGTGATAAGTTTGAATATTCGACAAGTGATTTTAATTCTTGTGATGAAGGAGACAGTGATACAAGAGTTATATTTCAGTCGAGGAAAAAAAATTGATCCCTATTCAATATTCAAGTGAAGAGAAAAGCGAAGTGGAAAGAGAAATTGTTCCTGATTGTGATAAAGATTGGATTGAAATCGACAGTGATGATGAAGAAAATTTAACTTCAAGTATTCATTTTACAAATATAGGACGCCAAATCATATATTTTTATGCACAAAACTATCTTTTTATATCAAATAACTTAGTTACTCTTCTCTTACAATAAGCATTCAAATATATCTCCTACTTAGCGGAAAGTTAAGTACAAAATGCTAAGGGTTAATTCTATCTTAATTTTCTTATATATCTATTCTTATTCTACGTGTTTATCTACAGAACAGTCTTATTGGTTAAATCTTATTATTTTTTATACTAAATAAATTTATTGATTGTTGAGGTTGTTAGGACTCAACTTTGTTATATAATTTTTTTTCGGTAGAAAATTTTTTCTTACTCTAGTGATATCAAACTCATATATGAACATGGGCCATTAAATTCAGTTTAAGAGAATCTACGGGCCGCAGACAAAAATAGATCTCTCAAAAAAATGTCAACGGGCAAAAAAGGTCTTTTATATATATATATTCTAAAGTAACTCATTTGAATTTCACATTTGCTTTTTCTTTAATGAAAAAAAAGTTCAAGAATAAAGTACTTATTCATTAATTAGTTTTGTTGAATTATTAAAAAAAATTTTTTTTACTTATTCATTAATTTAAAAAATATTGAATTATTAAAAGGAGAAATAATTTTTATGAATGGCCGCATTTAATAATTTGCGAGAATTAAATGAAACAATGATACCTCGTTATCAACCAGCTTATCATACGCAGAAAAGCAAAGTGTCATTTATCAATTGATTAAATACACAGAATATATATATATATATATATATATATATATATATATATATCTGTGTGTGTGTTTGAATCTATTAGTTATCATAATAGTGAAGTCATTGAGATATACGGATTTAATTTTATGACAATATCATGGTCGTACTGCGATATGCGAGAGATGTTAATGTACAAGGTCATCGAAAAGAACTTAAACTATGAAGCACAACTGGACCTCTTTTTTAATACAGTCAATTAAAAAAGGCATTCATACATTTTGTTTTCTTTTGATAATCACTGTAATTTTTACATGAATTGTAAAATTCTTCACATCATTAAAACAACAAAGAGAAAAAATAATACAATAATCTATTTTTTTTAATCTAGTCAATTATTTGATTCATTCGACTAAACGAATTACACATGTCAAGCGAAGTCGTGGTGGTCACATGAGTGAAAGTGTATTGCATCATTAATACCATAGAATATGTTTAATTTTTTTTTTTAAAAAAAACTAATTAATTAAATATTTTTTTTTATTTGTATTTCAATTTCTGAAGAGCTTATTAGAAAACCTTATATATATATATATATATATCGAATTGTACAAATGTGTAGAGGGGATGTATAGAAGAAAATAGATATTCAGGACTAAACGTTCTACTAGTATGAGTAGAAGTTTTAAATGTCATTAGAAATTTGTAAAATGTGTATCTTTATTCGACTCATCTCTAACTATTAATCGATTTTTCTTTTTTATTGCGTATATGTAAAATTTTATAACGCAACACTCTGATAATGATGGAATTGTCATTGAAATGCGCATCAGCTTGTCCAGAAGAAAGTGAAAATAAATAATTATCGATTACTTTTTAATATATTATGACGTCGGGGTGATAAATCATTCGTGTAAAAGTTGTTCGACCTAACTATTGTTATAATATATGCTGTGACAATATATAATTAATTACAAATACAAATTGATTTGCATAAATGTTAATTCACTCTTCATATTGTATCCTTCTTAATTTCGAATACGCAAGTCACGTACGCGAATTGACGTCATCTAAATAGGTTATGTAAATAAGATTCGATTCTGCAAAAATTCGATTCTATGAAACTATTTTTTCAAATTAAGTTTTGTGATACACACAAAACACGCACCGACACGAAGAACATAGAAATACGAAAACTCTATACGAATCGACGAAGATGAATGACGAACGGAATGAAAAGGACCGTTCGAAATGCGACCGTGTTCGAAACCGTACTCACAACGTATGTATGTATGTGTTCCAAGAAAACATGAATTTACCTGTGCGCGAGTTCACGACTATCTATCCACATGTTTTCGTCGAACGACGCCAATCCGGCCGTGAAACTTTCCAAGTCGTTCTCACTTTTGTCGGCGCGTCTCAACGACTGCTTCATGCAGGGCACCGACAAACTCCTGTGTTCCAAAACCGGTACGGTCGTTTTGAGCATCGTCTCTTTTGGAAAACGGACGTTCTTGCCGGACGCTGAATTGGCACGAGCCCTCGACTCGTTCGACGTGATCGACGGCCGCAGAGGGTAAACACTTTCGAACAAATCTTGAGAGATTTCCGGCATTTCGTCGACACGTTTGCCGTGCACCGGTGCGAACTTGTGTACTTTACGTTTAAGAATCTTTCGATTATAATGTTTTATTACTATTATTATTACTGAACAGTATTTTTTCTCTTTTAACGAACACCCGTTTTCCAGATAGATCGAGTTCACAGTCACTGGCGATTTAACGAGCTTCGACGATAAAATGTCGTTTTATTTGCGAAATAATATTCAATAATAGCACACGATAAATCTAAAAGTACGGACACGATCTTGTATTATTTTTTTTCGATTGCTTGTTTTTGTTCCTTTTAATGAATACGTATGTAAATAGTTTGAGGAGACACATGCACGAAGGCGACATTAAAGTTCAAATACTACTACTGATAAGAAGAGCGTACAATAACAATATTTTAATTGATAGTTTGTTTACGATCGGATTCCATGCACAACATACGGTGTTTCATTTAGAGGTTATCGAACCTTTTTTTGCTTACACCATTTCTATTGTAATTTATTCAAATTTAACAATAAATGGTTATCTAAGTCACATCTACTTACACATACAGCTGTATATAAAATCATTCGTACGTTCAATGTCCCATCCATTGTTCATAACACAACATTTATAATACGTAGTGTTGATTTTTTTTTTAGAAAAAAAGAGAAACATGCACTACTTAATTTTGCCAGTGACACAGATATTATATGATTGTAATAGCTATTATAAACTAAAAAAAATGTCATGAAAAATTCATATTAAATGAAAAAAGGGACTAAATTATTTGTACATTAATTAGTCAATTAACGACATGATTAATATACTTGCCCCAAAGGAAAAGTTGGAAAAGATTAGAATGAAAAAATATTAAAAACGGATAAAACAGCAAAAAGGTATTTGTGGATCGAATCCTTGTTCGTAATGATAAAATAGTGGTCAAGCACTGAACAAGTTTAAACATATACAGCATATTATAATTCGTACGTTGAAAAAATAAAAATGTTTCATAAAATTTTCCAAAAAAATAGTAATTAACCCTTATCGGTCGTATGTCACATCTGACGTGACATTACAACTGTGCTCTATCAGTCGTATGTCACGTGCGAGGTGACAAGACTGAACAAGTAACAACGTCCTCATTGCTGAATGTACACACTAAATGTTTTTACAGTTTAATTCTTACTCGATAGCAGACAACACGTTCTGTCATATTTCAGCAATTATTTTACTTATATTCTAATATTTTATTCCTCCAAAAATGAATAAAGAAAACTATAGCAATATGGAAAGTAACAGTGATAGTTGTAGTGAAATATGTGAAAATTTTGAATATTCGGCAAATGATTTTAATTCTTGTGATAAAGGAGATAGTGATACAAGTGTTATATTTCAATCAAGGAAAAAAATTGATCCCTATTCAATATTCAAGTGAAGAGGAAAGCGAAGTGGAAAGAGAAATTGTTCCTGATTGTGATGAAGATTGGATTGAAATCGACAGTGATGACGAAGACATTTAAAGTGTAGATATAAATATTTTTATGCACAAAACTATATTTTTATATCAAGTAACTTTAGTTACTCTTCTCTTACAATAAACACTTAAATATATCTCCGACCTAGCGGAAAGTTAAGTACAAAATGCTAACGTCCGATAAGGGTTAAAATACTTTTAATTGTTTTTATTTGCCGATATATTAAAAAAAAACTGATCAAAAGTCTGTCTTGTAAAAAATGCGTACCACTAGAATTTTTCAAACTTCTAATATCTATTACATCCAGAGTTACAATGGATTTCGATTATTCCTGTTTTTTGTAAAAAAAACCTATCGATTTTAGAAAAAAACGTCATCTTTTATTTTTAAATTAGAGAAAGATGCACCGCAAAAAAATAAACAATATTTTATGAACGATGAATTGTTTTAAATACGAAAAAGTGAAGAAAAATCTTTTTTCGAATTTCTCAGGTAATAAGTAGATCAAAATTAATAGGGCGATTTAATAAAAGAAAACAGGAAGCATAACGCTAGTTGCAGATGTATGACTGAGGAAGTTAACTGACAGAGGGGAATGGAAAATTTTATATCGAGTCAATGAAAATTCTAAATGGAGCGCACCGAAAATATAAGATCATATAAATATGACGACTAGATTTGTGTTTGATTAAAAAGAAACTGTATGGGAAAACATGTGTATAGTTTCTTTTGAATAAAACACAAATCTAGGCGTTTATATTACCGAAGTTAAATCAATATTCAAACACCGATGTTCAGCACAACAACGGTACAGAGAATACGAGGAAAAATATGAGTGGTACAGAGGGAATCATACACTTCGAAAGTTAATCGACAAAAATGACTCGATTTCACTAAAAAAAATACCAAAATGTATCGTGAAAATTCTACGACGAGATCAAATTTAATATTTTCGAGTCGGATGGAAGAGTTTTGGATCGGAAGAGAAATAAAAAAAAATGTTAGCAACTATAAAGTATGGGGAAAGTGTGGGAATGTATGATGATAAATGGAACCTGAAATTTACATATTATCAAAAACATCAATATGTTCATTTACATATACTTGGAAAAAATGTAAAA
The DNA here is from genome assembly GCA_029203775.1 of Neoneuromus ignobilis. NCBI lineage: Eukaryota > Metazoa > Arthropoda > Insecta > Megaloptera > Corydalidae > Neoneuromus > Neoneuromus ignobilis. The sequence goes on along the minus strand of CP092089.1, from coordinate 846,034 downwards.
ACAACGCGTTGAAAGTGTGGGATTAAATAATAACTTTCCTTTTCAATACAGCAATGATTCCAAACATTCGACAATGGATCACTTTTAACAAACAACGTACATTAGATATTTCTTCTAAACTTGATAAAATCACAACGAAACATTTATATTAAAACATTGTTCAATGAAAAATGGACAATGGAATATTTCATCAAAATTTCCTGACAATCTCGTAGATTCATGCCCTGCAGAGTTGCTACCGGCATTAAATGAAAAACAATACCCTACAGAGTATTAATTTATTGCCTAAAAATAATTTTAATAATTGTTACTTCGTCGTATCAATATTTTTTCGAGGTTTGCGTTGATTTTAGTTTTCATTTTTTATAATATTATTAATATAAATAATAAACGAATTTTACTACATTTTCTTCGTCTTAAGTTAGTTGTACAAAGTGTGTTGATTTCATTTTCTTATCATTTTTCATCTTTCCTTTGATCTACCATTACGTAATGTTCATCCTCGATACATGTCATTTTTCTATCACCCTCATCTTAGATATTCACTTTGCATCCAACTCAAATGTTATTGTAGATTCGCGTTTCATTTTCCCTAGTATGGATTCTTGTATTCATTTTTGATATTCGGAGAGAATTTTTGGATTTGTCGATATTCAGAAATTTATACTATGACGATAAAAAAAATTGGAATTTTTAACAACTATTCAGACATGGAGTTGAATATATTTTTTTCATAAAAAATATTTTATTTTTTTTTTAAAAAAAACAAACTGAAATAATAAAATAGAGACAATGTAAATAGAATCAATATTTATCAAAATAGACGATATGTCACTACCATTTCGCAGTACTAAATTATAAAGTCAAATGTACAAAGTTCAATAATACAAAACTCAATTGAAAGTAAAAAATCTCGATTAAAAGTACGAATATTGTTATGTACAGCCGTATTAAATATATTAAACACTTATTGCCTTTGATAATTATTTCACTTGTAGCTATTATCCAGTATTTTAATACGAAACGAAATGAAATTATTAAAATTTATACAAATGTTTACTGGACTTAAATATTTGTGTATAGATAACGCGATTCGTTGCTTCGATATCTATTTTATAGAATTCGAATTGTTCCTAGAAAATGAACATCTCACTAATTTCATTTTCGTTCAATTTATTTTTTTACGAACTGGAAACAAAACAGCTCGTTAAAGAAAATAAAAACATGTTTTCGGAATAATTTTTATTCACATTGTTTCTGTAAATATGTTGATATAGAAAAATATACTTTACGTGTGATTTTTAACAAGAAAATAAAGTATTTGTTTTACTCATTTTTCTTATCTGTAAATAGGATTTCATATATCAAAAATGATAAATATAAATAAATGTTTCTGCATAAATATGTAATCAGTAATATCATTTTAGAAGATAAATTTAATTAAATATCCGTCATCGATATATTTGTAACTATTTTATCAAATATGTAATAAATGATTTATATATATACATATATATATATATATATATATATATATATATACATATATTGAGCAATTAAAAAAAATGGACTTGTTGAAATCACCGTTGTTATGATAACAATGATGTAATCATTTACATTTCATTACGTGACCATATGTTAATAAGTGGTGAAAAATAAAATTTGTATTGAAATAAAAATAGATCGACTTAACAACAAATATGATAACGATATAAAAATATTATTTTTCAGCGATAGAGTTCAAAATGTATTTAAAAAAAATATAGAATTATACGACCAGATAACAGAAATGGAATTGAAATAATTGTTAGTAGTGAAATATTTTATAAAAATTATAACACATACATGCTATACATATATTGGGACAGTTATTTTTTCATATAATTTATTAACGATTAAATAGTAAAGAAAATAATTAAGAGTGAAAGTAAATTTATTTTCATTAAACTATATTAAAGTTCATTTAAATGTATTACACGTAAAAATAAAATTTATAGAAATTCGTTTTTAAAAAAAATATTTAATTCAATTTCAAACAATTCTCAATGCTTACACAAATATTTCATTCTGTTTCTCGTAGATTTCAATATTTTAAAAGCAAATCTTTATTCTTTCATAGCTTTTAAATACTTTAGAATGGAATTACTTTTTCACAATTTAATGGATCAATTTGTGCCATTTTTAAATCTTTGTTTCTTTTGAATTGTACGATTCTTTAATTTCTCATCTAAATACGTCCATAGATGTTCAATAACATTTAAATCTGAAAATTGAACAAAAGCTACAAATGAACGTTTAATGCCTTGTGCTCAGGATCATTATCCTTATAACAACTGAAATTGTTTTCCATACTTAAGTCTCTTGTGCTTTGTTTAAGATTTTCTTTTAAAAGTTATTAGTACATATTTTGATTTAGTTACACTGTTTATAAAATTTTCCGAGTCGTGCAGCTCACATATAGCCTCGAACCATGACCGACCCAATCCTGTGCTTAATGACAGGATGTAAAATTGCCTCTCAACTTTTCATTTGATCTTCTTCATACACACATTTAACCATTCGAGCGAAACAAATTAGGTTAAATTTACTCTAACAGCAAATAATATCATTTTCTAACGAAAAGTTCTGTAAAAATTTCCAAAATACAACATTTTAAGTCTGTGTTGTTTGCTCGCAAAAATGTTTTCCTCAGGTTACCCTTTCATGGAAATTCAGGATTTGCTTCTTTGTACAAATATTTTTCCGCTTTCGTAGTAAATTCATAAGACTTAGTAAATATCTTCCGTCCACTTAATTTCGTTTCGTTTTCTAATATATTCATCATTTGTCGGATAATTTATTTTTTCTAATTTTGCGGTATTAGATACGGATTGGCTCCATCTCGAAAATGCTGTATAACCAGTTTTTTTTTATTCCTAACGACATGCACAAGATTTTTTACCCATTTTTATTTATTAACAGTCAATATTTCTATAACTGAATTACTTTAAAAACTGAATTTGGAAATTTTGAATACAATGCACAAATAACAGATATAATTTGTGAGAATTTTCCCGAATTATACAAGAAAAACAAGCACGGCGTTGCCAGGTATTTGAATATTATTTTGAGATTGATTTCGATAATTTTTTAAAAACAAATTTAAATGAATTTTATTGTCGTGTGTAATGAAATGAAATGAACTTCGATACAGCTTAATAAAAATAGATTTATCTTTATCTTCAGCTCTTTTCTTTACTATTTATACGTTTATAAAGTGTGAAGAACAAGTGTTCGAATATTAGTTTGAGTCACTGTATTTATTATCCACACGTTGATGAGCAAAAAAAGTATTCGCCACATTGAAAACAAGTTGACATTGCATGCGAAATTCACAAATGAAAATAAATTTCAAATAAAATAGTAATTTTATTATGAATATATACATTTCGGATTAACATATTAAACAAGAGTCAATAGCATTAGATAAGGATTTCGGACAATAGTGGGTCGATATAAGCTTTGATGATGTTAATACACGTATCAATATGTGGAGATTGAAAAACATGTACAGTGAGATTTTCATATTTTATAATAAAATTTGGAAAATGTTCAGTTCGTATGAATACATAGATGAACCAACACCCCAACACTACAAGATATTGTAAAAGTGTTCAATAATTATTGTTCATTTTCTTTGTTTATAAACTGTTGTTTCGATGGCAATACTGAGTTATATGTTTTCAATATCTTATGGTGTTGGGGTGATAATTAATTTGTGCGAAATGAAAATAATGATTGAATGGTGCTTTTGTAATTATTTTTGTGGATTTTTTAATACGTATGAAAGAATGAATTTAAATTATGAATCAATTTTGAAATATTCTTAATAGAATAATATGATAAACTGTGAAAATTATCGAACAATTTTTCAACAACTTTCTTTATATGCTTTTAAGCAGAGTAGGGCGTTATTCGATTAAATTTGCATTTGATTAAAAATTTAATTTTTTTAATTATATACATAATTAAAAACCTCACAACTAAATTCTAATCTAATTAATCGATTAACTGAAAAAATAATCGTTTTTTTTAAAAAATTAAAACTAAATCAAATAAAAATTTAGTCAATAAAATACAAAAAGACTAAAATCTCTGGTTAAGTTTTTCCTTTACATACTTTCTTTGTTGAATTCATCCCATTAAAAGATTGTACGAAAAATGTGAATGAAACTCTTATTTGTCTTTTATTTTACATATTTTCGACGAAAATAATTTAGAAATTGTTATATTTCATTGAAAATGTTCTCATGACATTTTAATAGCCTGCATTCAACTAATATTGTACAATTTTGAATATTAAAATCGATCAGATTCTTAAAACGATCCATGATTAAAAATCGATCATAACTAATGATTCATTTATTAGTCACTAGTCACAGATTGATTGAAAAAACGAGTAAGTTCAGATCGATCGTTTTGTTAGTCAGTTGAAACGACTTACGACTAATAAAATAATTGTAACTAACTATTTTAGTCGTTGGGATAATTTTCACCCTACTCCACTCTCAGAACATTATACGTTTAATAATTGTTAAATGCGCTCGATTGTAATTTCGTCACTGATTTTTCCCTAATAATAACAATGAAAAGAAAAATAATACAAGACGGAATAATATTGTGAAAAAAATTACACACATTCATACGATTATGTAGTCACATTAAAACACTGATTACGAATCGTGTCCACTCTAAAAAAAACCACTAGTATCGACGAAAACGTACTGCAGATTCCGTTCTCGCAACAATAAATATGTTATGTGTGTACGTTTTACAAAACTGACAAAAGCATACTAAGAGTCGTGTTGTTAGTCGAATAACATATAAAATCGTCCCGACATGTTTTCTCGCACACAAGACATGATAACAGATTAATAATAATTACTACACTGAGTTTTTTTCCATTCGATGTTTATTTTAATTTAACATGTACTTGCCTTTAGATAAACGAATAGCTTACTTGTTTGTTATTGGTCTACGATCATATTTCGAGCGATCGAAAATCGTTCCAGGTGGACTTTTATGATGGCAGATTCTGTGCTGACATTCGCTACATAAAAACATATTTCGTTATGAAAAAATATCAATCTGTGTACAATGCGTACGTAAAATAAATCTATAAAAAGTTATATTATTTCATTTCATAAATGTAAACATGTTTAGTACATTCGATCATCTTTTTATCAACAATTTCAATCGGAATCAGTTAGCAACAATAACTATTCTATTGATATTGTTATTGAAAATCTAATTACCATATTCTATAAATAATTCCGTATCGTGTTTCTAGTAAATGATAAACTAGAAGAAGACGAGTTATAAATTACAGATAAACTTATGAAGATTATTGATTTTACGTCAAATTATTTCACCAAATTCCGTCATCTTATCTGAAAGATACATACATACATACATATGTATGTTCTCCTCGAGATAAAATTATTTTATTCTATGTAGTGTGTCGGAAAAGAAGCCGAATTTTCATTTTACATTAGTGTTATTTAAGATCTAATGAGTGGTATTTGTGCATATGTATGTATGTACCTACATAACTCTTCACCAACTGTTGAAATTTGGTCAAAATATACATAAATAATTTATGAAATATAGAATTATTTTTTTTTGAGCGTGATAGAACTTTAAATTGTAATAAAACACATACTAATTGACCTGATGACCATTTATTTGGTATTATTCGAAAGATATTTTTATGGCATTATTTAAAAGTGATTTCGAGCATATTTGCACCAATTAATAATTGTTATATATATATATATATATATATATATATATATATATATATATATATATTAAGTCTACCGGAAAGTTCTGACCGATATCATCTCAAGTTTCAACACGTATAAACGTGTTCGTTTGAAACATATATGTCTACCTCTTTTCGCCATTATATTTCTACATATGCGTTCTTCATCATCTCAGTATTAAGAGAGATTCGTTCGCATAAACATGTCTATCGATAAAGTTCATTTACGGCATTGCATTCTGTATGAATTCCAATAAGGTAGAAATTTGGTAAACGTTTTTGGTGAGGATACACAGTTTCCGACAGAACGTGCAGATGGTTCGAAAAATTTGAAGCAGACGACTTCAACCGTAACTCGTTCGCTACTAGAGCTTCAGGAGAATAACCGCCACCGCAGCCCAGACGTTTTATTATTTAAATATGATATCAAATTGTCATTAATTTTTGTGCGATGTATTTATAATGTTCTAATTGAGTGAAATTAGCAATTTTACAAACCGGCACATATATGTGACACTGGGCTATAGATAGTAAATTCTTTTTGCAGTTCACGCGTCACATATACGGAGGTCATTTGATAAGTATTGTAAATATTATGGTAAATTTTATGGTAATATTTTTATAATTTTTTTACCATATTTTTGAAAATTTTTATATAATACAACTAAAAATATTCCAAAGTCGATTTTTAGTCATTCAAACGCAAACTTTTAAATATTATATCACAATGTATAAATAAATGAAGTTATTGCATTATCAAAAACAAACGACCCAATTTGTTATTAATGAAAGTGGCATAAATCCATTTAAAATTAAATGTATATACATCATGTCATAAAAATAAAAACATTATATACTGTATATTGGAATACGTGCCAATAAACTCAATTTCGCACTATATACTGAATATTGGCATACATGCTAATAATCTTATATTCTTAAATTTTTAAATACCACGTGGATTTAATTTACTGTTATTTGTATGATTATTTAATTATTTTTACATAATAAAATTTAACAAGTTGAAAAATATAACCTGAATTTATTAACGTTTGCCAATATTTTTTAATTCATTCAAACATATTCGTATATATACATCGTATTCGTGACGCCCAGATCTTGTAAAAAAAATGTAATTATCGACAGACCATCCTGTATCTATTTTATCCTGTATCTATGACAGACATAACATCCTGTATCTATTTTATTGCTTTTAACATAATTCATCTGTTTGCGGCATGATTTGGTACAAACAGTTATCATAAACTGATAATGATCATCCGTCACACTGGGCTGAGGTAAGAAAATCGGGTCGTCACATATGTGTGACGCTGGTAACGAACGAGTTAATCTCTGATCGATGACGATATTGTTAGGACCACAGAAATGGAATTCATAAATTACTCTCACGCTGCGAAGAGGTCATTAGTATCGATGGAAATTATATCGTTCAGTAAATGTTAATAAACGGATTGAAAATGTATTATTTTCTTTTAATTCAAAAACGGACAGAACTTTCCGGTAGACCTAATATATATAAACACAACAGTTACATATATTATAGCAAAAATGAAAAGTTTGTTTGATTATTTAGCAAAGGAAGAGACCACTGATAAATAAAATAAATTATTGGTTGGGAACCTAAAAATATAAAACGGCCTAAGAATAAATCCATGGAGAGATGGGAGAGAGATATGAGAAAATTCATCTAGAACTATTGGATCGGATAACAGAAAATGCTTTGGAGAGGCCTTCATTCAGAAGCGAATAGAAAGATGCTGATAATACGATATACATATATAGGCCCGAATTTCCATTCAATGAAATATAAATTTTTAACCTGAGCTTGTGACATGCATCCAAAAATTCTAAAACCATCATGTTTTACAATTTCTTTTTCTGAATTTGATTGATTAAGTCTTTACTATTTGTTCGATGTACGACCATATTAATGAATCGACTTGATGAAATAATTTAATAAAAATTCTCAATCAGCAATTATCCAGTATTTATTTATTTATATATGGATAAAAATTCGTTTCTCTTTGTGTTCAGTTAATAATATGCATGTGTCTGATCGTGACTTATTTACTGATAAATTTTTAATTTGTAATTCTGATAATATCTTGCATTTAACACGAACCACATCCGTGATTTAGAGAATAATCTTCTCATTCAACGAAATAATATTCTATAGAAGTTCTTTTATTCTCTTCGACGTTATTTCAATAATTGAAGTAAATTGAACGATACAGAGAAAACTGAAATTACGTCAGAATTATCTAAACACAGTAATAAGAACGTGCGATCATGTATTTAATAAAATTATTCGACGTTTTGTGTATCTTTTTTAGTTTCGTATGCATACATGGAAACGAATGGCTTTTTTGGAGATGAGTTATCGTACGTTAAATTTTAATTTCTTAAATTAATGTAGATATTTGTAAATAAATATATTTAAGATAATTCTTAAAATAACGAATAATATAGGAAACGTTAGAGTGTATTTGTATATTACATATAAAGATATTTAAAAAATAATTACAAACAAATATAAAAACATCGATAAGGAACTTTGTGTTTATAAATGTCCATGTTTAGTAATCCGTGCAAAAATAAATGATTTACAGATGGAAAACAATCCGTATGGACTTTCACAAAAAAAAGTATATCGTATGGTCATATTTGTTATGATTTCCGTGCTACTAAAGATAATTTAATGCAGTTGTTTGAATTTTAAATAAAAAGTATTGTTGCATTATGCAAGAATCACACTCGAATAAATCAGCCTCAATGTGTTTGATAATGAATGATTTGCGATGTAAAATTAATAATTAGTTTTTGATACGTTCACTTCGTACATTTATTTCAAACTTTTCGAAATAATATTAATATTTGAAAGATTTAATACGAAAATGACTTCGAGTTGTTTTACACATATCATATATGTAGATATTTGTATAACATTAAATTAGTATTTAAACAAAATATTTACTTATAATAGATAGATATACATATGTAAGTACATACATATTATCGAATATATAGGTGTTTTTTTATATAACTTTAAATTGAATCCCTATCAAAAGTTCTATCTAACTTAACAAAATAGCGTTTACATGTCTGTATATGCATATAATAGGTTGTCAAATATCTCCCTTCCGCCTTTTTGTCTTTTGAATTTCGCGGCTATGTACAAAGCGTTACAGAGCTCGTATCGGGCAACACTATACATCATTTGAAAGGTCTTTACATAACCTACAAAACGACGCTATGCATGATTAGTTTGGATACTGCGTTCAAAAGTTATAGACGTGTAAACATGGAGTTCACTAACGCCGAAGTTCGCGCTATTTTGAAGTTTTCCTTCGTTAAAGGCAAATCCGCTAGAGAAACGTTCCGTGAGATTAATAGTGTTTTGGGGGATGGTACTCTATCACTTCGAACCGCGGAGGAATGGTTTCGACGATTCAGAGCCGGTGAAAACGACACCGTGGATAAGCCAGCCGGCGGAAGACCTGTGACGACGAATACCGATCAAATCATGGAAATCATCGAGTTAGACCGGCATGTGACATCTCGTGACATCGCCCAGGAGATGGCAGTTAGTCACCAAACCATTTTAAACCATCTGCAGAAGGCTGGATACAAAAAAAGCTTGATGTTTGGGTGCCGCATGATTTGACGCAAAAAAACCTTCTGGACCGAATCAACGTCTGCGATATGCTGCTGAAACGGAACGAACTCGACCCATTTTTGAAGCGGACGGTGACTGGCGACGAAAAATGGATCACATACGACAATATTAAGCGAAAACGGTCGTGGTCGAAGGCCGGTGAATCGTCCCAAACAGTGGCCAAGCCGGGATTGACGGCCAGGAAGGTTTTGCTGTGCGTTTGGTGGGATTGCAAAGGAATCATCCACTATGAGCTGCTCCCATATGGCCAGACGCTTAATTCTACCATCTACTGCGAACAACTGGACCGCTTGAAGCAGGCGATCGACCAGAAGCGTCCAGAATTGGCCAAGAGGAAGGGTGTAGTGTTCCACCAGGACAACGCCAGGCCACACACATCTTTGGTGACTCGTCAGAAGCTACGGGAGCTCGGATGGGAGGTTTTATCGCATCCACCATATAGCCCGGACATAGCGCCAAGTGATTACCACCTGTTCCTGTCCATGGCGAACGCCCTTGGTGGTGTAAAGTTGGCCTCAAAAGAGGCTTGTGAAAAGTGGCTGTCCGAGTTCTTCGCAAATAAGGAGGGAGGGTTCTACAAGAGGGGTATTATGAAGTTGCCGTCTAGATGGAACCAGATTATCGAACAAAACGGCGCATACTTGAACTAAATCCGATCACTGTAACACTTTTTATAAAGCATTGAATAAAGAGCAAAAAAGCGGAAGGGAGATACTTGACAACATAATATAAAGGTATGATAAAAGTGTTTTTAGGTTAGATAGAACTTTCGATAGGGATTCAATTTAAAGTTACATATATCACCCTTAAAAAAATACTACATGAAGTACGATTTCGTCCTTTGACTTTATTATTTGTTTGTGAAAATAATGAGGTTATGTGATTTTTTTCTGAGATTTTAGAGAAAAATACTACCTTATGTTTGAAAATATAGATCAACTATAATAAAAATACATACACACACATATTATTATTTTTGCATTTTTCTACTATTCATTTCAATTCTAAATTGATCATCTAGTAGATTTTTTTGTAGAATAGAATATTGAGTCGCTTATTGTATTTAGATGTTCTTTTAATTTATTATTTTTGTATATATACAAAGAGTGAGTCAAAGTGAAACTCATACAGTATTATGTTCAATAACTTTGTATATAAATTTTTAAATAAAAAAAATCCCTTTTATATTCGACTTAAATTGTTTATTAAGGATATTTTTATCGTATAAAAATAAATAAATCATAAAATAATATTTAAAGACCAAATAAAGATACGAATTCTGAAAAATCATTCAAAAACACATCTAATGAAACTCATACAACTAACAAATTATTTATTATATTAAAATTCACAATGGATTGAATTATTTTAGTACTTAGTGGAGTAGCCTTTATTAATTTTTATAATCTTTAAACGATTCGGGATGGATTTAACTAATTTTTCACAATAAGCTAGATTAACTTTTTCCATTCTTTTAACACCTCTTTTTGAAATCATTTTTATTACTAATAGTGTGTGTTCGAATGGCAACTTCTAAGTGATTCCATAGATTTTCAATCACATTTATATCAAGTGATTATGGTGGTGTTTCCAGTACTTTTGGGCAGTTATATAATAACGAACTAAGTGTTTTATAAGCTTTGTGCTTGGGGTCGTTGTCGTGATAAAAATTAAATGTTTATAAAATCGCAAGTTTTTGAGCACTAACTTTCAAATTTTTTCTTAATAGATCAATATAAACATTTTTATTTATAATGCCATCTATAAAATTAAATTTCCAACCCCTCTCGCAGACATACACCCCCATACCATAACATGTCCACTCCCATGTTTAATTGTAGGACGTAAGTGTTTTAAAGACATTTTTGTATTTGGTTTCTGTCATACATTAATTCTCCCATTGGATCTAAATAAATTATATTCGCTTTCGTCCGTAAACAAAACGTCTTTTCAATAATCAAAACTCTTATTAACATGTTTCCGAACGAAGCTTAACCTTTTGTTGCGATTAGCTAGATTTATGAAAAGTTTCTTCCTGGCAATACGAGCATGAAACCCATTTTTATTTAGTATATTGCGAATTGTTTGGGGACTTGCTTTTTATTTAGATACTTTTTAACTTCTAAAGTCAATTTGGGTGCGCTAATTTTTGAATTTTCTTTAATTTTTCGTAGAATTCAACGCTCTTCATGGTCATTAGAAATCTTGCGGAGACTCTTTTTGAATTTATTGTGAACACTTTGACCGTTTTTAAATTTTTATATTACAGATTACACTGTAGCGTGGCTTCTATTACTTATTTTCCCAATTTCCAGTAGAGTTTTTCCATTTTTGTAATGAAAAATCATTAGCTTTCGCTCGTCCGTCGATGATTGTCCCCTTTGTCTACTCAGAGTGAAAATCCAATTTATATTTTTTACAAAATGATTATAAACGACTTAACAATAGGTTTTTTTTATAACCAAAGTGACCAAACACATATTTGAAGAGTACACTTTCTTAACACAGCAGTTTTCAAGCGAGAATAATTCGTTGTATGAGTTTCATTTTGATGTTTTTTTTGTTCATTTTTCAGAAATTGTTACTTTTTCTGGAGTAAAAGTATTAATTTACGATTGAAATGTTCAAATATAATAAAAATAACCTTAATAAAGAAATTAAGTAAAAGAAATAAAGAAAATTGTTATTATATTAAAATATATGTGTAAAATTATTGGAAACATAACTCTCTGTATGAGTTTCACTTTGACTCACTATACATACATATATGTATGTACATCGTTAATGTTATGTTCTGTTAATGGTGTACATTTTATGAACATGGAATCGTTGTAATTATTTTTTATACAATTAGTATGTTCTTTATACATTATATTAAATTTCCATTCCATTTGACAGGTGTATATGTAAATACTTTTCTATATTTTTTACATTTTTCGTTTCATGTTTTTAATGAATATGTGATATATGGACATTTTATATACATAGAATTATTGAAATAACATTTTACTTATTTCTTTTGTAATTTATATGAACATACAATGTACGTTTGTGATAAATGTGTATAACAAATGTGTCGCAGTACTAAAAATATTAATTACAATATTAGATTAAGTTTGTTTATATTAATAAATAAACTTGGAATGCTTAATAAGCTTTTATTTTGATTACATTAATCGGGCAGCTGGTACTCGAGTACATTTTCAATCATATTATTTATACAATAACACGCGTTGCTGCATACCACAATTACACAACATTTTTGCAGAGAAAAACATTTTTGTGCTACATTTTAACGTAACTGGCAACAAATATATTTCTTTCAATTGTCACTTATCGAATAGTAACAAGGGTTGACTTGATAGATAAACTTTGACATTATCGTACGATTGTTATTTAGTTGATCTATATTAACTAGAAAACATGTATCACGTATACATGCACACGCACACGTGTATATGTAGAGGGAACAAGTTCATTACAAAATTATTGACTGACCCACCTAGTACGTACAATTTTTTTTTATAAATTTTAATCAGTTTGAATTAATTTCAAAAAGATATTAATATATTTATAAATAAGCTTTAGAATATGGACCACATTTAAATTTAAAGTAATAAACATATTCAAAGAAAGTAGTGACATAATCTAATGTATGTATGAAAATCGACACACAAAAATATTGACCTGTATGTCAATTAGTCATGGAAGAAGGCGAAATTTAAATATTTTTTGTTTAAATGTGCACTTGAACTTACAAACGATTATAACTTTATCATTGTATTGAAATTGTTGAAATATTTGTGCAAGCAATCCGGGAAAAAAGCCAAGAAGCTGAAGGAATATTTTCATCATAAGCTCGTTGAAAAAAGCATGACACGTCGACTGGAAGTTTTGTAGTACTTTACTACTTTGGAACAGAAAAGGGCTGTTTTTGAGGAAAATAGCAGCATGTGATGTAAAAAAATCGATTTCATACGACAATGGCTGGATGTTTGCAAAGCCTCGAAACAAATCAAAACCGAGCTTTCACCGAATAAATGACTGATAGGCTATAACTAGCTTGATTCACTATTGATTCTTGAAAACTGGTGAAACCACAATGCCGAGAAATACATACATATATCAATTTTTGCAAGTTCTTTGTATATTTATTAAAATACACAGGATCATCCAAATGTGACGCCCAGATTTGTGTTTGATTGAAAAGAAACATGTGTAGAATTTTTATTTCTTTCTAATAAAATACAAATCTAGGCAGTACATTTGGATGATTCTATATATTTGCAATTATTAAGAAATCTAATAATTGTTGAGATTAAATTTTAAAATCTACATAAATGAAATGTGTTTATTTAGAAATTCGTAAAACATATTAAAATTCAAATACGATAAATCATACGAATTAAAAGAAAATCGTAAAAACAACTAATAAAATGTTTTGAACTCGTTCGGAGCAATTTTTTCTACAGACAACGTAATGTAAACATCGATTCGAAATAGAAATTATTTACTATTTAGAAAACGAATCCGTAAACTTTACAAATTACCTACAGCTGTTTGACGAATGAAAGGACGCGGTCAGTTTGAGATTTTCAAAAAAAATCATAACGATATTCGCATTTATTTCTGTACTTCTGGACAGATTTACTCGACCACTTACGTTTTGCGTCGTTTCGCAAATATTCCAAATAATATTTATTTCAATTCTAAATATATAAATCAAAACAGGTTAGGTTGTGTTTTCAAGTACAAACATCGAACATATATTTTGGTAATAAAAACGTATCTGCGCGAGAAACTTTACTGGAAAGATTACATATACACATCGTATATTGAATTTCTCGACTAAAATTAGCCGGTTTTATTTCTGGCCGACTCGCTACGTCAGAATCGAATGTGCAATATTCAATCGAGACAAATATTACTCGCTTTCCTGAATCGAATAGTTCTACTACGTTGAAAACTATACGGACTGTTTATTTTTAGATACAATGTAAATTAACGAGACGTTCACTTCTCTTTGTTTGCAAACAGTGAGGCACTTCTGTAATCCAAAAAAAACAACAACTGTGTATATATGTTTTTTTGTGGTAGCACAAAAACTGATATATTCATCGAGACTTTGAATCATTTTATGGACTAACGATTTAAAAACAATCAAAGAAAAATCAAATAAAATATATGTTCGTGACAGAGTTGTTGTTGCACAGATTTATTATACATTTTAAATGTGCATAGACAAAAAAATGTACTGGTATCGTTAAGAACATTTTTTTATTTTAAACTTGTGAATATGCTGCTCTCTGTCAAAGATACAAAATTATTGATAATCACAATTCAATAAATGAAAAAAAAATCATCATTGAAAACTTTTTCGTAGAACAGATTTTGCCCTCATAAGGCCTATTCACACTAGTCAACATTCATACAGTATTCACGGCCCATTACCGCTCGTCTCACACCCTCTTTCCAGAAAACTAATTTTTTTAGGTGGTGGAGTTTGTGATAAGAGGGTGTGAGACGAGCTATAATGGGTGTGAATACTGTATATATGCATGTTGACTAGTGTGAAAAGGCCCATACAGTTTAATAAGTCGATTATTACTATATATTTTGAAATTGTGGCAAATTCACTTTTACACAAATGAATTATCACCCCAACACCACAGAATTGAACACTTTATAACATTCTGTGGTTTTGGGGGTGATTATTCATTTGTATAATAAGTAAATTATTAAGGAAATAATACAATCGATACTTCCAACTTCACGTTTTCCAACTGATTTATAGTAACTTTTCTCAATTTAACTTTACTGATAATGTGTTTTTAATTCATTCTTCGAGTTGTGTAATATCAATTCTTAAACCATACACAAGATGTTTTGAAATCAATGTCTTATGGAATATTGAAATTATAATCGAAAATTTGTAAAGTTCACGATTTGATAATGAAAGACTATATATGTTTTTCTACAATTATTTTTCTTTTCCAAAATGATCTTCTTGAACTTCAATATACTTTGTACAGCGATGTTCCAGTGCTTTTATTTCATTCTAGAAGTCCGATTCTTGAATGTCCTCAAAATAGCAATTTATTTTTATTTTCAACTCATCACTTGTGGATAATTGTTTGCCATTAAAGCATTTATTTCAAGTTTGAAAACAATTAGTAGATAAGATTGTATCAGATGAATAAGGTAGATAGAGTAGCAAATCATATTTTAATTCAGTGATTTTTTCTGTAATAAATATGGTCTTTTTCATATTTCGTCGAATTCAATTGATCCAAAAAAAATATTATAGATTTAAAAGATAATTTATTAGCAATAACTTCTTAAATTAAAAGTGGCTCAAATGAGATTGAAAGATAAATAGTAAATGACAGTAAGGAAGTAATGCATGTCTAAAACCTTCAGTTTCATTTAAGCTACTCTATATAATCTTTCTTGCTGACAAAATTGATTTATTAACTCCTTTGATGACGAAGAATCACTATGTTTACTATTTTTTTGACTAGTGTTTTAGTTTCGGTGTGTAGTGGTGAACCCAAGTTTCATCACTGGTTACAAATCGATGGACAAAATCAGTCATATTCTTTTTTCGAACATTTTTTGAAAAACACTACATTCAAGTTCGTTTTTGATCAATTGTTTGCAAATACGGCATTCGTATTATGGATAAATTCTTCGTGGTTAATTCTTCGATCATAAAATGAAATGCACGTTTATCTGAAATACTTATAACTAGTGATTTTTTAAAATAATATCGTGCACTGTATTGATAATTTCTATTGTCTTAGTACTTTTTGAGCATCCATTACAAAAATCATCTTCCCAGCTTGTACTCCATTTCTTTGCTACTATAAATGAAGGTGTAATATTATCTAACACTTTTTTCATCTAGTTGATGCTAAAAATTGAAAATTGTATCACTGAACTATGTCCAATTTCATTCATTTTAAAAAAATCCACTGACATGACTATTTAAAAAGCTATTTACAACAAACTAAATGTTTGATAGATCAACTCAATCACAATTATTGACTTTTACGATTAAGAAAAATCAAACTATAAACGAGTGAAATAGAAGTTGAAAAATATGTACATCCCGGCCAACTTATTAACATTAAAGAAACATTTATAAAAAAAAAGAAAATACACATGTGATAACATCAATTTGGCAGAAGTTGCCAATTTATGAAATCTAATATTATTCCAAGTTTTGATCGATGGATTCAACCTGCTCTCACTAATTACAGTGAAACATGGGTCTTGATTGCAAGAATAATTCAACAGCTTGCAACACAAAGAAGCATGAGAAGATTTATGTTAGAAATAACATGTAGAGAGAAAAGTGAATCAGAAATTAAGTAAAAGTTATAAACGTTAGAATAAAGATGACAAGTTTAAAATGGAAATAGTTTTGTATAATAAAAAAGGACAATCATCGATGTACAAGAGAAATTATTGACTGGAAGTCCAGAAATATAAAAATACATTGAAGAAACCCAGATGAGACAGAACATACGAAAATTCATTACGATGAACTAGAATAGGAAGGCATTGGATCGATCGAAATAAAAAGTTTTGGGAGTGACCTTCATTCAGTAGTGAATAGAAAGAGGCTGATGTTGATTATATATATATATATATATATATATATATATATAACTAAATAAAAAATGTACGTAAAATTAAAAGCTGCCAAATTTCGTTAATGTATTCTGAATTTTTGAATGAATTCGTATAGTTTTAAAAAATTTGTCATTGTCCATGAATAATATAAACTGTAGAAAAACTTCGTGCAGTAATCTCGACTGTATTAGATGTAATAAAAACGTCCAGCACAAAAATAAATAAGTGCTTGTATAAAAAATGATTATAAAAAACTTGAAAAATTATTAAAGTAAAAAAATGTAAAAATTAGGTTCAAATATATTATAAATTATATAAAAAGAACTATTTTATTTAGTATTTTTTAATACAATGTGTAGTTAATATATTTTTTACAAGTATTTTATTTTTTCATTTCTGTGAATGTTAAATAAATTGAATTTAATTTCCAGGTTCAGGAAAAACAACTTCTTCATCGTCATATTTAAAAGTACTGTGTCAATTACATATTTTTAGTTTCATAGATTATTATTTTTAACTTGTAAATATTTGAAGCAATAATACTTTTTATACGAAAACTAACAATTATTAAAGAGATTGTTCTAAGGTTTGATTTTTAAAATTATAAATATTATAAAAAATTCGCATTTTTTTCTTGAACTATGTTAATTATATACTTTTACGTTTCAATCACTTTCAATTTCTGAATAAAATTAACAATTATTTAGAGTACTGTTTTCAGTATGAATCATAAAAGTTACAAAAATTATAAAAAAAATATGTGTTTTGATTTCGAATCAATAATGTATTTCTATGTAGATTTTAAAAGAGGAATAATTTAATATCATGAAAATGAACTTTATTTCAATGACATTTTGTGGAACAGACTTATGAATTTTTCATGAGAAATAAATATTATAAAACAATTTACGTTTATTAAATGAATACATACATATATATAATGTATATAGATAGGATAAAAAATAACTTTGATCAAAATAAGATCTAATTTTAGTCTGATGGTACAAATTCAACATATACATATTCAATGTTTCTACGAAATTCGGTCGTGCCAGTGCGCGTTTACTGTAAACAATTTTCGATATTTTTACAGTAAACATAACCAGTTCCGATAAATCTATATTCAATGATTTCAACTATACTGCGAACAGGCGCAGAGCATCCATACTCTTATAAACAGGTACGAATGTAGTTAACATTGTTACAGTTCTCGTGTTTTTTATTACGAAAAAAGAAGACATTTTCACACAGTACATATGTACATCTATTCCGAATGCAACTTCGTATTATTTCAATGCCAGGTGTAAATCTTGATAGGCGTGCACGGTTTCTCTCTAAAAATAAAAATCAGAACCGCCGAATGTCCACCTTGGACATTAACAAAAAAAAATCTGAAATATCCTATGTCATTCGTAGAACGTCATAATTATAACGTGAGCCAACACTTTACGTTTCCTAGATTAAATGTTGCTATTCTTAATCTACATACATACATGCACACATATACATATATACGTAATATTATTACACGAGCTCGTAGCTAGATCAGATGACCTTTAAATTCGCAATTACCTACGCATCTGTATTAATATGATTCATCAAAACACTGTTCGATGATTGTAATTTATTTATGTTAATTTATATACGTATTCGTATAAACTTAGTCTACATACACACATATGTATTATATATATATATATATATATATATATATATATATATATATATATATATATATATATATATATATATATATATATATATATATATATTCCAGTAAGAATGTCAAAACTATGACAGCTAGTGGTAATATATGTTTATATATTATATTATAGCTCATATTTGGTATTTCAATTCAGTATAGTTTGGCAAAAATTATCATAACTCATTTTGGTATTTCAATTCAGTATAGTTTGGCAAATTATCATACAACTTTTAACATTTTAACAACGCTTAGAAACTGTAAAAATTTCAATAGATTTATTGAAACTAGAGTTTTATGAGTCCATTGTTTCACGAAATGGGCCCAACAATTGACCATCGAGACCATGTGATCTAACTCCATTGGATTAACACAAATGAATTTTAACCCCAACGCCACAATGATTATAAAGTGTTCAATAATCACTTATTGTTTATAAATATGTCAGCTGATGCGCATTTCGATAGCGACGCCATTATCGTCAGAGCCTTTCTGTTAAAATCTAGACTAGTTGTTTGACTTTATATTTATATATATATATATATATATATATATATATATATATATATATATATATATATATATATATATATATATATATATATATAGGTATAAATCATATTGAACCTAAAAAACTAGATATTCTATAAGCTTTTAAAGAATTTAATTTTCAATCCAATTTAAATTTTGTAAGTTCGTAACCAATTCATATTCCAATTAATCTTACTAATAATGTTATTAATTTTATAATTAAAGGTAAAACAAGGAAAAATTAATCATCTTAACATACTTCTTCCTTTAATAGCAAAAAATAATAAACCTAATATTCCCTTTAATATTCTTCATTCCTCATCATTAATTGAATTTAATCTTTTAAAATTAAAAGTACCAGTCATAGAATAATAAATTAAACGAAATGAATAACAAACACTTCACCTGTAGAAATAATATATGAAAAATAAATAAAAATATTTAAGGGGGTATTCTAGTCTAGACGCACGAATTTTAGGTGTTTTTTGGGCGCTATAAAAAAATATTTTTACTATCCATTTTTTATCAGTTATTTATTGACATTTTAAAAGTATAAAAAAGTATTATTAAAAACAAAAAATTCAAAATTGAAAAAGGTACAGGCTGGCAAAGAGGGGACCGAAAAAAAAGGTGTCTTCTGGTTGACGTGGTTCCAACCCTTCCGGTTATATGAAACAAAATTTTTTTTGAAATTATTGAAAAAGAAGGTTGTAATAGTATCCCCGTCTAGGGAAATATAAAAAATTTTTTTCGCAAAATGGCTGCAATGTGAAAAAAACAGTCATTTGTTTGCCTTATTTTTTTCAATTTTCGGAATTTTTTAAAAATAGTAAAAAACAAAATTTTCAAAAAATCCTAGGCGGGGGCAATCACTGTTATATTGAGAAGCTCTGTACCAAATTTCAAGTAAATCGGTCCATTAAAAGTTGAGATATCACGTCAACCGTGTCGAAAAAAGTAGTTTCGAGAAAAACGCGTTTAAAGTTGATTCGTTCCGGCCAGACCGAATTGGTTGACGCGTCACAAAAATAGCTTTAACTCCGAAAATAATTCGAATTTCGAAAAATTCTCTTAAGGACATATTCTTAAAGATCTAAACTTTGAAAATATGCAAAAAATCGATTTTTTTGAAATTCTAGATTAAAATACCCCCTTAAATAAGACAAACTTACTATTTCTAAAATTAAATCCTTTGAATAAAACCCAGCTAAAATGGAGTTCCACATAAAGCTAAATTAGCAATATTTATACAACATAAAGTTAAAGGGAATTGATTTACAGTATCTCCTATAAATCGAATATCTTGATTATTACCCACATTATGAATTACTGCCCCACCACATATCAATAATAAAGCTTTCAATAAAGCATGAGTTAAGAAATGAAAAAAGTATATATATATATATATATATATATATATATATATATATATATATATATACTAATTTGTGTTTTTGTATCCGTATTCAATCCATTTCTAACTGGGGGGTTAACTCTTTCTTTTTATTTCGTCATATGGTCCGTAAGTGTAATTTTGAGAAATTTGGCATGTTTAAGTGGATAGATGTAATTTATTATTTTTCACACCATGTTTTTTTTCATAGATTCATTTCCTTTTCAATGACCTAAATTGCCTTATTTATTATTTCGTTCTTGTCGCAGTGTTTGAAATTTTTAATGGTTTATGAGGTCTATTTTAGATGAATTGAATATTTGCATGCGTTAAAAAAATGGCACTGGATTATTTCTGTGGAGTTATGTGAAATCATTGGCTTATTGTGTATTTCTTTATATGTATTGGTATTTAGTGCAACCTAAATAATAGTAAAATTATGGATTAAAAACAGGTCATATGTAGCATTTAGTATTTCTGAAATCCCACATCATAAAAAGTCTAATTGAATACGGGGTACAGATGTATAAAAATTTCGACTGAAATCAATAATTCATTAATTTAGTCTAGAATGACAGTACAATAACAATTAAAGTCAATTGCAAATATTGAACTATTACTACAAAACACACACATATCAATAAAACTCACACAAACATACATTCATACGTACATATGTGTGTGTGAGTGTATATATATATATATATATATATATATATATATATATATAACTAAGATGGACTAACTATAACAATGTATTACATTGTTATTTATGTCCTGTCAACTTGTCAGTATTTTGGATACCTAGTCCGCCCTTGAATTTATATATATATATATATATATATATATGTATATGTATATGTATATGTCTGTATTAATGTATTTTTGTACGACATACCAATGAACCAATTTTTTTAATTATAGTCTTATACTATGATGTAATTAAAGGCTGTTAAAGCTTATAATGGATCTGTTTTAAAATCAATAATGGACTTTTATAAAATGTACTAAAAGAACATTTTAAACATATCTACTTTATATGTATACATATATTGTATAAATGAGTGTGTGCATATATATATATATATATATATATATATATATATATATATATATATATATATATATATATATATATATATGATATATAATATATATATATATATATATATATATATATATATATATATATATATATATATATATATATAGTGTTTTTTTTAAACATGATAGAATTTTAAATTGAATCTCTATCTAAAGTTCTATCAAACATAAAAAATACCTTTATAAATACATGTATGTGTATATAAAGGTGTTTTTAGATTAGATAGAACTTTCGATAGGGATTAAATTTAAATTTCTAACATGCTTAAAAAAACACTCCTCTTTATATAAAATTATTTTTTTTCAACTAAAAGACAAACTATTTGGTTTTGTGTGAGTTTTATAAAATTATTTATAGTCAAAATAACATCTTGTTTGAACAGTTCTGAAGTGAATATTATTTTAGTCCATTTGTATCTTGATGTCACTAATAAAAATTAGCACTATGAAGAAACCAAGTGATCTATAAATGGTTTGAATTGTGTTGACATATTAAGAAATTCTATTTTCAACGAATGTTAAAGTCACAATAAACGATAATGAGCTAGTTATAAGGTCTTTTATTACACGTGGCTAGCAAATTACCAATGTATTTAAATGGATTCTGAATAAATTTTTTTTATAAAAAAATAAATGGCTTTTCTTATAAAAAACTTTATTTTTTTATAAATTAGGAATATAGATAGACAATTGTAAGGATATTGTTTATATATGTATATATATATATATATATATATGTATATGGATATTTAACAATGGAAAAATGTTTGAAAGCATTTAAAAGGTTCTAAGGATATTCGATAAGATTTTCGCCCAGCAGTAAGCTGATATAGGCTTTTATGATGATAAGTCTATTTGAAAATTACCTATAATAAACTAAATTTATTGTGAAAAATAAGTCGAAATAAATTTAGATTCAATGTAGATTCATATTAAATCCAGTTGATATTAAAGTGAAAATCTCATATTTGATGAATATATAATTACCTATAAATTCAGATACATGTATAATGAATTCGTTTGTAGCTTTATAAATATGAAAAATATCTTTCTTTTTGTATTTTATTAATATGAGACATTTCGTGTTAGTAAATAGATTGTAAATGAAAAAAAGTGATAAGACCAATAATCGAAAACCTGCAAAAAAAATGAAGATAATATTTTCATCATTTAACAAAATATGTGTTACGAAAAAAATCGTTTTATTCAGAAATTTAAATGCTATTGGCATTTCTAAGAATTTCGATAAAAAATAATATGATTTATTTTTTAATTATTTTAATACGATTTTTTATTTCAAAAATTTCCATACTCGAACACATAAAAATCTAATAAAAACTTTCAATCACTCTTACTTACACACACACATAATTATTTATTTACACATATATATATATATATATATATATATATATATGTATATATATATATGTATGTATGTATGTGTGTGTATTTATTTTTATATTTAATAGTAATAACTGTATTAAACTCAAATTTAAAAATCATAATTAAAATTTCTTGACAATTATTCATGATTTTTCAGAAAGTTGATATAATGAGTCCTTGGTTCAGAAAATTAAGAAAAATACTATTAACATAATAGAGAACTAAATAAATATGTATGTATGTATATTGTGTAGTATAAAATAATTTGGAACGTATGTATATATGTGGGTAGAAATTATCTTTCAACATATTTTTAATGTACATCAAAATATTTATACAAGTGATAACTTATCAGTTACATTATCTTCTAAACATGGTTGTATTATTAAGTTATTATATTTTCAATTATATATATATATATATATATATATATATATATATATATATATATATATATATATTAAATATATAGTCTTAAATACCAGTAAAGAAACATCGTATGAAAATTTGAATAAAGTCCATTAGTCCCAAATTATTGTGATTTAATGAAATCAATACTAAGATAAAATAATTATAAAATTAAATTGTTTTTAAAACTGACAAATATGAAACGTGTTATAGGACAAGAATTGTGTACTTGTAATTTTTCTGATTAGTTTTTTTGTGAAATATTTAAGATTTTTACCATTCATGGAACTGTATACGTACATCGAAAAGTTGCTAAAAATATATGCCAAAAAATATTACCTTCTTTGATGAAGTTAGAAGAAGGGAATATGACAAGAGCAGTTAGATGTAGAAAATTTGTTTATAGGAGAAAAATGAACAACCGAGCTTGGAGTTCAGTCCTGGATAAAATTTTGAATTTTTCTACAGCCGAAATAACTGTTAAGCAAAAATTCCAGCAATATAATTTTAGGAACATCGATGAATACGTTTTGAGAAAGAATCGTAAATGTTTTGAAGTTGCATCTCAATTATACAATTTAATTCGATTGAATAGTTATAACAAATCATTAAAATACAATGTGAATACAAAAGAAAATCTTGAAATAAAGGAAAAAGTTTCACTGCCTTCATTCATGTTAACGATTAATAAGAAATATGTCATAAAAAATAAAGCTGTAATCAGAGGCTGAAAATTATTTTTTAAAAAAATAAATATGTTGATATATTATTTAAATTTCTATTATAGATTTTCAAATTCTAGTTCAGAAATAAAGGAAATACAGATATGTCTAATAATTTTATCTGAAACATACGTCTATATACGAATTAGAATGATAGACATTTTTTTTATTGAATTATTTACATATCGACCTTGTAAACGTTTAATTTATTTATATCAATAACTGTATTCAAAAACATTTTTTTTAATGTTGTATATGTATATAAAGTATACAACTAAATAAACAACTCTTACGTGTATCTTTTAACATTTAGTAAATAAAATGAATGTACATATGTTTATACCAATGCCAAGGCCATTTTTAAAAAATAGTGAAAGTTTAAGAGTTACATTTTTTGTAAATGTATTCATTTATATACATACATATATATATATATATATATATATATATATATATATATAAATTTAAAAGAATTATATAAAAAATGCTGTTATAAATGTTGATATTTTAATATAAAAAATATATTACAAGATAACATAAAATTAAGCAACTAAATATATATAACTACTCTCAGTCGTACATTCGTCGAATTAAAAAGCAAATACAAATCAATTATTTTTAATATTCCCATTCGTTATTTTATTACAAATATTCTATGTAATAATAACGTCCTAATCTCAAAACTTAACCCTTATTGGTCGTATGTCACCTCTGACGTGACATTACAACTTTGCTCTATCAGTCGTATGTCACGTGCGAGGTGACAAGACTGAACAAGTAACAACGTCCTCATTAATGAATGTACACACTGTATGTTTTTACAGTTTAATTTTTACTCGATGGCAGACAACACATTCTGTCATATTTCAGCAATTATTTTACTTGTATTATAATATTTTATTCCTCCAAAAATGAATAAAGAAAACTATAGCAATATGGAAATATGTGAAAATTTTGAATATTCGGCAAGTGATTTTAATTCTTGTGATGAAGGAGACAATGATACAAGTGTTATATTTCAGTCAAGGAAAAAAATGATTCCTATTCAATATTCAAGTGAAAAGAAAAGCGAAATGGAAAGAGAAATTTTTCCTGATTGTGATGAAGATTGAATTGAAATCGACAGTGATGATGAAGACAATTTAACTTCAAGTATTCCTTTTACAAATATAGGACGCCAAATCTTCGAAAATGTTCAGGAGCCTATAAATTATTTAAAAAAATATTTGTACGGACGAATTTATAACAGAAATTTTAACGCAAAGTAACTTATACGACGAGGAAATTTTTTAAAAAAAAAAACTTAACAACTAGGTCAATTTGGCACAATTGGAAAGATATTTCATATGATGAAATAAGTGCTTTTTTCGGGGTTGTTTTATGAAAGACTAGTGAAAGACGACTATATACTTCTGCGAAACTTGTAACAGAAAACCATTCCTTCATGTAGGAAAATGTTTCCAAAAATACCACACATTGAAAAAATATAAACAGCATTTAAGCTTGAAGATTACACGTTTAATAAAATGTAAATATTTAAAGTGTAAATATAAATATTTTTATCCACAAAAGTATCTTTTTATATCAAGTAACGTGAGTTACTCTTCTCTTACAATAAGCACTCAAATATATCTTCGACCTAGTGGAGGATTAAGTACAAAATGCTAACGTCCGATAAGGGTTAATTCATAAGGATAAAAAAATACAATAGGAACGGATCATTAAAATGTTTCATTTTTGTATTCGTACAGCATTAAAAGTGATATGTTTAGGAGATTTATATAATTCGTATGTAGATTTTTTTTTATAAAATACTTTTTTGCCAATATAAATTAATCAGTAAGCTGTCTCAATTCAATCCAATGATTAATTAAATATTTCTGTAAGCTTTTAGTTATTATAATAATAATAAAAGACAAAAAGCCATCTATTGAACTATGTAAATTGATAATTAATCATTATTAAGATGGAGACACTCAACGCAAAATAAACAAAATTAATAATGAAAGTCATCATACAGTACAACCGTTAATAAAACATTTCAAACCCGGAAATACGAACAGAAAATTTCTAATTAAGTACAATGAACAATATGGATTCAGTGAAGTCAAGAAAAATTCGAAAATTAGTGCTTCGATATTTATTGTGAAATTGAAAACATATGTTGGAACATCTGTTGATGTTGAAACAATTCTTTAAGAAAAAACAAATATAACTAAAAAAAGGTTTATAAATAAACTGAGTGGATTAAAACGGTTCCACTATGTATAACAGTATAAAAACTTCATATCTGATTTCTGGAAACGTATTTTTATACAAGAGAACAGATCAAATGGAAAGCAAAATTCGAAAAAATCCAACGAAAGCTTGGATTTATGAAATCTTCGATTTGACATCGAAGACAACAATGGATCAGTTGTGGCGTGGAAGTGTTTTTCTGCATTTAAAAATAAAGTAAATTAATATTTTTAAGATAAATTTCAAATGCAGTACGATTTCCTTGGAAATCACATCTACACACAGTGCTCATATAATTTCAAATGGGTCCTAGAAAAAGTTATAAAGTTAAGAAAACAGCTCAACAATCATCTGATATCAACTCGGTTGAAAATTTGTGGGTAGACTAAAATGTCTACTTAAAAAATGTGAAATTACAAACTTAATCAAAAAAAAGATTAAATTCCAAGTTGGTAAATATCAACCTTTAACTTACAAAAAAAATAATAATACAACTGATGCCATGCAAGTTCAAAATTTGTCATTTTTTGTTCCAATTTATGGAGTGTAATTTTATGATAATTCTGTTTTGCACGAATACGAGTATGAGATGATTTTATGTTAATTTCATTTTATCTTTTTGGCGTTGTTTATAGAATGTTTAAAATTATTATGGAATATTTGGGGAAAAGGAACCAATAAAAATATTAATATTTTACTGTATTTGCTTTTTGCTTACTAGTATACAACTGGGAGTGACTATATAACTATTATAAATGAATTTTTAGAACTATTTTTTTATTATTTAAATATAAAAAAATATTAAATATAATAATTTCGAAACATAAACAAAAATGTATAATTATTGAACGAAATATGTTACTAAAAAAATTAATGTAGATATTTTTATGGGAATATGTATGCCAAGATTAATATAGAATTGTATTTTTTAAAAAAAAAAAATTGACACGTCATTTTGTTTATGACATTACTAGAACGTTCTATAAATATTGTCGATTTGACACTGCGGCATTTCATACATATGTATTTGTAGTTATTGATATATTTAACAGAAAAATAAAAAAAACTTATATCCGCATCACGGTTAAGAACTTGGAATGAATCGTTAATTATATCAATTTGTCAGTTCTCGAAATTAATATTTTTTTGAATTGCTCGCTGTTCTGTTAAAAAGGCACCCGATTGTCGATTGACAATTTTCAATAGTTTCAATACAAACAACTATTTTATATAATAATCTTAATAACGTAATATTTTGAAAACATCCAGCTGATAAAAACGATTGCAGTTATTAATAAACATGTTCTATTTAATCGAAAAAAAATTATATGTACATACATAACTTAAATAAGAAAGAATGTGCAAACGAATAATGGGCTACATATCGAATGAGAAGCAAGCAATATATTAAACATTTATCAAACGACATTCAAGCTCGTGTGTTAGTAAAATAACGACTGTGTGCAAATGAAAAAAAATAATCATTCGAGAGCAATGATGCAGCCGATTACAGCGAATTTGTTTACATTAGTGAGGTTAAGTTCATCGATAGACAACATTAAAAACTGACCTATGTGCTGCTTTCCTGTAATATTTCTTTCCTTTCGCATTCGACGTTTGAGTTTCATTCAAATGATTGGTCATATTGTAATCTCTTATGCAATGTTTCATATAGTCCTGTGTTGATATTTGTATTTCATTACCACTGTGATTCACTTCACTATTCGACATGATAATTATTGCCTTGGTTACTTGTACGACGAATAAAAATATACGGACGAAATTCAACGACAACAGAAATCGAAAACTGATTAATATTTGCTTTTTTATTGTTTGGAATTGTTCGACGAATTGCAGATATGAGAAATGTTGGCGAGCTATGTGTGTAACATGTACATTAGATTGGTGCTGACTGATTGCAGACTAGCGAGTTGATCAGCTGTTTTCTACTAGAATTGTAATGATTAAAATACAGAACGCGCCAATATTATTGATGTTATTTTAAAACGGCATTCACATTAATGATTGTTATTAGTATTTTTGAGAATGTGCTTTATTCTTAAAACATTTATTGAAATTCAAAAACGGAAAGAATTTTTTTATAAAAACAAAAAAGCACAAATCTGATATTAATAAAGAAGTAACAACTACTTTTAATTACAACAATATAGTTATATATATATATATATATATATATATATATATATATATATATATATATATATATGCACAAATTTATGTTTAATAATTATTATTGTTTCTTAGAATTATGTATCTTTTCAAGGACAATATCTTTTTTTTAAAAAATATTAAAATCATTTACTTTTTCAAACAAGTATTTATTGAATTTTGAATACAAAAAGTTTAATTATTTTTCACTGGAATCATAATTATATAGAAAGCTAATTTTGATAATAAATGTGATTTCGTTAAATATTTGTTATAAGAACAGTTGTTCGGTTTCTGAACTCAAGTCGGTCGTTTAGTTTAAGAGATTTAATTTATATATAAAATTTTAAAACTAAATTATAAATAGTGTTTAAAGAAGTACTTTTCTTTGAGTTTTCATTCAAATTATGTAAATAATATATGTAACTTTTAAACGGAAACCTTTTTGGTCGACGTATGCTATTTGTTCTTGTTTGTCGTAGTGAAATAAAGGTCTTAAAACTAAAATAATTCTAGATAACACGAAAAAAGTATGAAAAGATGCTCGTTAAGAAAAACACACGGATAGAAAAAGAAATGAGTAGTTTTGAAAGAAAAAGTTACAGACATTATGTCATGACAGAAATTTTAAAATAGAGATAAGCCAGATTGTGTAGTAAGAAAAGAAAACTACCGATGAATATGGAAAATTATTTAGTAACAACTCGGAGATATGACGAGACTTACGTATAGACCGGAAAAGACACGAGTAAATTTATCGGAGTGGCATATAATGTATTGGATTGCTGAAAGTGAAAATTTTTGGGAAAAACCTTCTAGTAGTGGAGAGAAAAAGATTGTTGATGATGATTTTTATATTTACTTTCATTCAACAACAAATATTTTGGTTACATATTATTTTCCTTGTTAATATTATTATTTTTTTAATCTCTTCCTTTTACTCTGTTGTAGCAACATCTTGTAATGTCTTCTTTGACATGAGATGGACATATTTCAAATATTGCAATAGAAAATTCATAAAAAAATAAACTTTTATAAGAGCAACACTTATTGGA
Organism: Neoneuromus ignobilis; assembly: GCA_029203775.1. NCBI lineage: Eukaryota > Metazoa > Arthropoda > Insecta > Megaloptera > Corydalidae > Neoneuromus > Neoneuromus ignobilis. The sequence goes on along the minus strand of CP092089.1, from coordinate 816,188 downwards.
TGTTATATTTCAATTACAATATCATTATTATTATCATTGGTTTTATCAAACAAAATTTTTTACTAATATTCTATTTTCGTCATCAATGCTAATTTGTAATATTTTTTTTTAATTTAACACATATTTTTATAATTAATACTAATGAACTCTAAAAAAAAACTTGATAAAAACAATATTTAAATCCTATTTATCTCACTAAATTTATGAGATAATTTCATTTTTGTATGCATACATTCACACATGGAAACGTGAATGTAAATATATGAAACATATATAAATATATGTTTTATTGCATACAATTAATAGAGAATAACTTGATTTTTCAATAGGAGAATAAAAGCAGCAAGAAGTCTTCAAGCAGATTTAATTTATTTTATTCAATTCATATACAATGTTTACATATATGATATAGCACCATTACATAGTGAATGTTTTTTATAATTTTGAATTTTTCTTTCTCGAACCTGCTGTCATACACAGGTTGAACATTATAATTTTCAAGAACAACAAAAAAACAAAAAAAATAAATACAAAATACTGAACGTATAGAAATAAATAACTTGAAGATATATCTAAATTTCATGCTTGGCAAGATTAAATTATAAATTCCAATAAATCAATTATATATATCTGATATAAATATGTTTGGAATACATTTTTTTTTTCAAAATACGAATGTTACAATAAAATGTATATAGAATAACCAGTATCCGTACTATTCTAATTTACTAGAGTTCACCATTAACCTTTTGTACAATCTAATGGCATAAAATTGCTTGCAAGTACGTTTTTCAGAAAATACATAATCTGGTTTTATTTGATTCTAAAACGACAGATAATTAATATTACCAAAGTAACACTAATATTTACAAAAGTATCAATACAATGATTGTTAAAAGATTATATTTAATCGTTTTACAGTCTAGTTATTTTTCTGCATTGATTTTTTTTTGTTATAAAACGAGTATCAGTCTTTTATTATAAATTCAATTAGGTCTAGTATATTAAGGCACTTTAATTAAAACGGTTAAACAATGCGTGTCTTCAGCTGTTTAAGCGAGATTGATTTTCAAGAAATTTTTAACAGAATGAAACCATTGATTTCTATTTTTTTTAAATTATATATATTTATGTGTGTATGTTTATATATATATATATATATATATATATATATATATATATATATATATATATATATATATATATATAAACATACACATATACATATACATATACACACACACATGCACACAACACACAAATATTCTTTAATAGTTGATGAAATATCTACATTTGTTGGAAAGAAAAAGTAACAGGAATATTGAAACATAGTTTACTATCCTACAACTTAGATCAATTATAAAAATTGTTCTAATTGTTAAAAATGATATAAACTGAATGTTTAAAAACTTATTATGAAAATAGGTTAGCTACTTTTAAAGGTTAATTGATTAAGTTTTATTTTTTTTAAGATTCATTCAGGGTGTCAACAGATATTGCCAATTCCCTGTGTCCTGACATTGTCATTTTACTTCTTGCCGGTGAAGACATTTTGTTTGTTACTTCATCCCTTAAATACGTTAAAACTTTTCTAACTTCAGAGTTTTGTGGGGGAGATAGTCTCAATGCTTCTCTGACATCCGAGAGTGCATTTTCAAACAGTCTTGCATCTAGCCTTGCTTTAGCTCTTGCATAATATGCTTCGTAAGATTCCGGTTTCAAAGATAACACTTGATTCGCTAATTCAATAGCTTCGTCTATTTCCTATATTCGTTGGAAAAAACGATTATTTTTATGCGAATCGAGTTATTTTCATAAAAAATGCTGAAAGACCTCGAACTAAATGATTTTACTTACGTTCATTTTCCGTTTGCATCTGGATTGATTCAATAGAAAATTTATTCGTAATTGATGGAAAGTGGATATGTGTTCGGGACTTAAATCTTCAGTCGGGAATTTTCTCAACGCGTATTGGTACCTGTGTGCAGCTTCACGCAATCTGTTTTTTCTATACAAAACGTTTCCGTCCTCGAGGAGCTTGTTCAACAGAATAAGCCTGAACAAAACAAATTCGTTATTATTAAGAGTGATTTTCCACATACGTTATTAAGCGAGACGAACGTACATTATTTCTGGCTTTCCGGTCGCCATGGCCCACGTCGCAGGTCCGAGTTTCGCCCCTTTTCGAAGGAAACACTGAACGACTTGTAAATTGCGGCATCCGATCGCACGATCGAGCGGTCTCATCCCGTTGATATCGACGTGCTCGATGAGCGCGCCTCTTTCTAGCAACAGCTGCACACAAGCCGGATTGCCTTGGAACGCGGCGAGATCGAGCGGCGTTCTTCCGGTTTTATCCGCGTGGTTGATGTCCGCGCCCCTGTCCAACAGGCACTGAACGGCTTGCAACCTGCCTCGCAGGCAGGCCCAACAAATCGGCGTGAGGCCTTCACGGTCTTGTTGTTCGATACTGGCTCCTGAAAACGGCACGCGTCTAAACGAATATTCTCGTCGGAGTCGTCGTTTCGAAAAGAATCGACACGTACCTTTATCCAGCAACAGTTCGATGATTCCGACGTGGCCTTCGGCAGCGGCGAGCATCAACGCGGTTCGTTCCGTCGCGTCCGTCTGTTCGAGCACGGCCTGGTGTTGTAACAGTCTCTCCGCGATCGCCCAATGACCTTCTTTGACGGCGAGTAACAACGGAGGCATCTGCTTTCTGTTGACGATCGTGCAATCGGCTCCTCGAGCTAATAGAGCTCCGACGACCGCCGCACATCCGTTCAGGCACGAAACCGTCAACGCGGTCTCGCCGGTCAACGCGTCGATGACATCTGCCCTGACTTCGGACATATCTAGAAGATATTCGACGATTTCGACGTGTCCTTGAGACGCAGCCGCCGCTAGCGCTTGTTGCGCGGCTTCGGAAAATTCGACGTCTATCGTTGCGGCGTCTTCTCTCGGCGTCCAATCGCACGCGAGAAGATAGCCGACTACGCCGAGGCATCCGTTTCTGGCCGCGTGAACGAGAGGACACGCTCCCGCCGTATCCGTGTGACCTAACGTCGCGTTCGCCGCGACCAACTGACGAACGACGTCGCAATGGCCTCGAGCCGACGCCAGTGCGAGCGCCGTCATGCCTTGACTGTTCGTCAGTTCGACGTCCGCTCCGAATTCGAGCAGTAGACTGACCATAGGGACGATCCCTTCGTGCGCGTACATGCACAGAGCCGGCGCGTTTCCTAGAAACTCCGTGATGTGATTCGGAGAAGCTCCGGCGAGCAAAAGCAACCTCGACACTTTGACATTAGGGCTGTAAACGTTTCGAAGGGTGCAAACCGCAGAAGAGACGTCGGCCGAACTGGACGCGATCCAATGAGCTTGTAGGTCGCGAGAGGCGTGTTTCTGGGGCGTGACGAAATTGCGATAGACGTGAGCTTTGAGCACGTGATGGCCGAGTTCGAGCGTTTTATCGGCGTCGAGAGGCGTCTGAACTCGAGATAATCTGAAAGCGATCGCCGCGTGACCGGCGCGTAAATCGCACAAGAACTTCGGGCTGTCGCCTTCGTCGCGACGCATCAACCATTCTCTGAACGACGGATGAAAGAACATGTACGTGTTGTCGAGACGTTTCACGAGGAAACCGGACAACTGTTTGAATCTCTGAATGAACTCGTCCCACGGCAGAAACTCGTCGACGAGCAGGGAATTGACGGAATAATAAATTTCCAATAACGTCAGCGGGTACAACGCCGCAAGGCACACGCTCAAAATGTGCGACACTTTTTCGAAAGATCGCGAAGTGGGGAAACGTAAATTGAAATGGAGGAGGAATATTTCGCCGAGAGTCACGGGCAAGACTTTATAACCGGAGGATTTCGCGACGAGATAGCCGCGTTCGAGCAGATCCAGAGTCAATTTCGCAAAGAGAAACGATCCCTTACAAGAGTTCAACAGATGCTGAGAGAATTTCAATTGGGCCGCGGCTCCGCTCTCCTGTTTGCCGTTCGTCGTCGCCGTTATGTTACTCTGTATGCTAGGACTGTTGTTCAATCGGAAATTAATATAATCCAGTAGATCCTTTTGTAGATTTTCGTTCAGTCCGAGTTTATCGAGACTTATTCTCGTGTACGTGAGCTGTTTTGCTATATCCTGTAGTTGAGTACGTACCGTCGCGACGACTTTCAGCCAGACCGGAAAATCAGGTCCGTGTTTTGCCAAAAACGACGCGATCGTGTCCCCTTGATCGGGCCTATGATACTCGGCCTCGCAGAGAGCATCGACGAGAATCACACAGTTTTCGTTATCGATTTTTCCGACGCGGCGGAGCGTCGCCAGCGGTTCGAGGATCCCGCGGGTCAGAGCGAGATCCGGGTCCGCGATACATTCTCGAAGCGAAACGACCCCTTGCAGGTGCGGCTCGTTGAGCAGATGTTCTCGGTACGCCGCGAGTTGCGGCGCTTGGCAAAGTTGCGCCGCAAGCGAATGCACGAAATCGGGGACTAGACAAGTGTTGTTGTTGTCTGCCTGGAAAACAAAAAAAAAAACAATTTCGGAAAAGTTCATTCGAAGCACTCGGACGGATTATCCCGAAACACCACTCACTTGACAAAAGTGATAAGCGACGACGTGCGAAGCGAGATGTTTTATCCTTTCCGACACGAGATTGATCTGACAATATATACTCTGCACGTGAATGTCTTCGCCGAGATCGGTACGATACGCGGGTTCTTTCCTTCGTCCGAAACAACTGTATTCGACGAGCTGCAGGACGAGCGCCGTTTTACCAGTACCGGGATTTCCGCCGATCAAAACTCCCGGACTCTGTGATCCGAGCACGTCTTCGATCTCTCGTATCAGCCAGTGACGGCCGAGGAAAAGCGGGTCAGGTTCTTGGAGAGGTACTTCGAAGAACAACGGTTTGAGAGTCAGTTGCGGCTGTTGGGTCCGATACTGAGCGAAACGGATCTTCGGGTCTATAGGTCCTTTGACGGTGCCTGTCCTCGCCGAACGACGGACGGGCGTTCTTCGGTTCTTGAACATGTTTAAATCTTCGATGTGTCCTTGTTGCGTCGCTGAAAAATCACATTCTCGATGAAACGTTACGTCGAATGTTTTTGTAAATGTCAAGATTTAACATGAGGAAAAAAACGTACTCGTAACGGAATGTCTTCTACTAACGGGGCTGGACGAACAGTTCGACTGCCCTGACATCGACATAGACATGAGCGAACCAACACTATCTGAACTCGGATCTTTGATTCCTCTCAAATGATGAACGTCGGCCTCGGAAGATCCTGTCAGCGTAGATACCGGACTAGTGTTTGTTGATTGCATTGTCTAAAACCGATTTAGACATTTTTAATATCATTGAAATATTCAGTACCGACGAGGGATAAAGATTTGTTCTTTTTTTTAAAAAAAAAAAAAAATCCACGAAAAAACTTACTTGTGGATCATAACTCGCAAGAGAGGATATGGACGCACACGAATCGTGAGAATTTCGGACTTGTCTTCCTTGGTGCGTCGGTTGTCTTCGTACGTTGTCACCGAGAAGTAGTCCGAGCCTCATGTACAGGTCGCTCTGTGATGCTTTTTTAGTCGAAACAGGCTTGATATTTCCACCTTCGTCGTCTGTAAAAACGGATTGGAATTTAGCGAGACATATTTTTTTCGTACAGCAAAACATGTGCTATACAAAACTCATGCGGTGCACTTAGTAAGTTTCCTGCAAGAAGAGTATTAAAAAGCTTGTCGATTGAGTAAAAGCCGAAAACATAAATAGCTCTATTCTATTTACAAGAACGATAGGTCGAATTTTTTATTTGCACATTTTTATAAAAATTAATTAACATAAAATACTAGTTTCAATATTATTTTAAATCTTTACGAGCCGGGATTATATAAATATTAAAAATTCGAATTGATCTGAAATAAAAATAATATGTAGTTTTATTCAAAGATTTTATCGCATAAATCGTTGTGATTTTAAATGTTTCATCAGGTAATGTGGATTAAATCGCAAACAAAAAAAAAATATTCGTGCAATGGGTAATATTTATACAAATTCGTATAATATTCACTATTTCATAAATATGTATTGACTGTTTAATTTGTGATATTTGTATTATCATCATACATGTTATTAATCCTTTACGAAAATTAATTGATACGACAGATTAAATAAACAGTACGCATCGAGTACACAAAAAATAAAATAAGCTGAATCGTGCCAAATACGCAAACGAACAGAACACAAAAAAAATGGCGTGCGTTCATAAATAAAATAATAAAACTAGGAAAAGAAACAACAACGTGCTGAAAACTGTGGCGTTCGTGCCTGTTGAAACGAGTTGATTTAAGCCTGCGGCCGCGCTGCTAGAACCTAGGGACCATAGGGATTTGATTTTTCCTAAAACCATACTGCTCCAGTGGCGTCCGCCATCTCCGACAGCCGGTGTGGACGATGTCATTTTATCGACTGTAGAGAAAAAATCGAATTCTACCATCGGATGATTTTAAAAAAAAAATTCGGTTATGTTAAATGAATTCTAGGAGTTGTCGTAGTGACATTTTTGTATTTCTGTATAGAAATAGATTCGATATTGCATTTCAGTTCAGGTGTTCTTACGTTGATCTGGATTGGATTTGGAATTTTTATGATAATTTTAAAACCGTTTCAAAGACCATAATTTCACAAATCTTTATACTTAATTTTTGTACTTTCTGCACATAGTAACATTTTTTTTTTTTGATTAAAAAAATAATAATTAAGTTTTTCTTACTTTTTTACCATACTTATCAAACGACCCTTATACATGTAATATAAAAAAATTGTTATGAAAAATTCTTCACGGTATACAAATTACTTTGATATATGGATGGAAATGATAAAAGATGTTTTGAATCATAAAATTAAATTGGGACGAAATTCAAGAAATCATTTTTATTCTAGACTTTTAATGAAAATGTGAAGATCGTTTGTGATTATTATTTTTGAAAATGTGGCAAGTACACTTTCATACAAATGAATTGTCATCCCTAATACCACAAGATGTTTGAAAATATTCAATAATCATTTATTGTTCACTTTGTTGTTTATAACACAGTGCTCTGACGATAGTGACATCGTTATCGAAATGCACGTTGGCCTATTGTTGTTATAAACAACAACGTGAACAATAAGTGATTATTGAACATTTAATAACATCTTGTGGTATTGGGGATGGAAATTTATTTGTGTGAAATTGTATGGAATGTTTAAAATTCAGAATTTAGGGAGGAAGAAAACAGTTTAATATCGAAATTTTTGAAAAATGAGGATTTGTTTTGATTATTTTTCTCAAAGATATTACATACAAAATAAATTGTAATAATAGTGAAAAATATTATATAGGACAGAGCAGAAAGGAAATAGGTATCAGATTTAAGTAACATAAAATCAACGTATAACACCGTAAAATGAATAAATCTATCCTAGTATTTATATTTCGAAACTTTCGTTTTTCTTTATTTAAAATAAATGTATATTTATTTTCAAAGAACGGGTTCATTGTGTGGGATAGATATAGACTGTAAAGATAATTGCAGATTATATTTTACAAATTCCAACGACTTTGTTTGCATATATGTTTCTATAAAAAGACCTTATATGATTCGACAGATCGTGCGAAGAATACATTAAAATAATTCCATAGAAAATAACGGAACATTATTCTGATTTTCTCCACGTTTGTAATAAGCATCTTACTGTATATATTATATTATAAGCGAATTTTTAATTCATTTAAATTTCAAATATTTCACTAACGTATCCTTTTGTCTATTCAAACTACTTTCCATTATTACTTCATACGTGTATTTTTTTAATTCGTGTACGTAAAAGTATGCACGAGTGTATATGCATGTTTTTCATTCTCTGCACGTATGTTTTAACTGGAAGTTTTACGAGATGATTTGATTAAGTAAATTGGGATTGACCTCAGGATCTCGTGTCTTTATATCGTGACATTTTTTCCTGTTAAATGTACTATGTACAAAACTGTAATAAAACTTTTTACATAAACATAAACATGCATGATCATATTCGTGTAATTGTTTTCCACATAAGAAAAGTAAACTATATAGATTCATAGAATATGCATGCCATATCGTTTAATAGATATATTTATGCACGTATAAAATATATACAATATTCAGTTAAACTTAGATAAAACATATATATTTTTTTAAAAAAAACATAAGATCATAAAATACGACATCGTTATTAAAATATAAGAAACCAAGCAAACGGAATATAATTGGAAACGATGAACATTCAAAGCAATTAAAGTAGTAACTACATATATATATATTTGAAGTAATATATTGTCGTTTGCGAATATAATAAGATTATGAGTTCGTTTTTATTTACAGTAAATGCTATTAAAGTATAGAGTCATTCAAATGTGATGTCTAGATTTGTGTTTTATTAAAAAGAAACATGTGTATATATTTTTTTGTTACTTTTTAATAAAACGCAAATCTAGGCATCACATTTGGATGACTTTATATATTTTTTGAATAGTAGAAATAAGATATGAATTTAATTTGCGAGTCGTTAGAATATCAACATATTTTATTTAATAGCGAGATGTTTTTTGAACGCAGTGGTAACGTTTGTTAAAATATTTTCGTGTCATTTATTTTTTTATGAATTTAGTTTATAAGGAAGTTGAGAAATTTAATTCACAAAAGTATTTAAATTGACATCCAGACACATACATATACATTTGTATATATATTTAGCATACACACATACATAGTAAGGGAAAAAAGTGTTCATACTCTTCATAACAACTTAAATAACTACGTGTTTGAAACTAACGCTATAATTAACAAAATTACCTTTGTAAAATTTTAATCATTTCCGTAGCATTCAAAGTATATTTATTTTTAACATAAATATGATTAAAATAAGAAATAAAGAATCAAATGATAAACACATGCCTCATCATAATAGGGGGAAAAAAGTCGTCTATAATTTGTTTGTCAATTCACTTTTAATGTTTTATAAGATTCTGTTAAAAGTAAATTGTGTTTAAATGAAATTTGTACAATGAGTTTTAAGTGTACTGAATCGAGCATCGAGGTGAGAATTTTATTATAAAACTGTATAGCGAATTTCTATGAAAAATTGGAAATCTATGTGGAAAAACATGCTAATGAACAGGATTTGTTGTAAATCGGGCCAGCGACTTGCGAGATATTATGAAAAAAAATATAAAAATCCATTTGAGATTTTTACAAAAATAGTGATCGAGTTAACAAATATTTGAGAAAAAATAAGATTTTATAGACATTCACAGCGAGGAGAAATTTTTTGATAAACAAGGTGGACAGGAAGAAAATTTATAGTTCACGAAAATTTATGTTGCGGAAAAAAGTTTTATTTGTTGATGAAAGAAAATACAATTTATAGACAAATAAAAGTTTGAAGGCCGAAAGGTACTACCTTCCACAACGAAAATCTACAGCCGATCATTAAACATAGCGGTGGTAATTGTGTAGTGTGGAGATAAAAGGTAGCAGCTCGAGTAAGAAACCTTGTTTTTATCAACAAAAGAATGGACTAGTGTTTAACCCTTATCGGTCGTATGTCACCTCTGACGTGACATTACAATTTTGCTTTATCGGTCGTATGTCACGTGCGAGGTGACAAGACTAAACAAGTAACAATGTCCTCATTGCTGAATGTACACACTGTATGTGTTTACAGTTTAATTCTTACTCGATAGTAGACAACACGTTCTGTCATATTTCAGCAATTATTTTACTTGTATTATATTTTATTCCTCCAAAAATGAATAAAGAAAACTATAGCAATATGAAAAGTAACAGTGATAGTTGTAGTAAAATATGTGAAAATGTTGAATATTCGGCAAGTGATTTTAATTCTTGTGATGAAGGAAACAGTGATACAAGTGTTATATTTCAGTCAAGGAAAAAAATTGATCTCTATAAGAGAAAAACGAAGTGGAAAGAGAAATTGTTTCTGATTGTGATGAACAGTGATGCCGAAGATATTTAAAGTGTAAATATAAATATTTTTATGCACAAAACTATCTTTTTATATCAAGTAATCTTAGTTACTCTTCTCTTACAATAAGCACGCAAATATATCTCCGACCTAGCGGAAAGTTAAGTACAAAATACTAACGTCCGATAAGGGTTAAATACATGAAATGAAAATCTTAAAAATCAGTAAAAGTACAACTCGGCGATAGTTATTTTTTGTTGTCGATATTGACCCCAAGCATAGGTCACAATCAGAGTGAGAATCGATACTTGATAACGTGCTGGAAGTTTTGGAAATGACATCCTACTCACCGGACACCAATCCAAACGAGCATTTATGGGAGAAGTTCGGCCATTGTGCCCGAAAATGTGTGCCTTTAAATAAAAATGAACTGAAAATTATATCAACGGTGCAGCAAAATAACTCATAAAGACACCAAATAATTTAATTAAATCAATGTCTGGTCGTTTAGAAATTATTCTCCAATAAATTGGAAATCGTATTAAGTATCAGTGTTTAGATACGATACTGTGAATTATTGAAAATATTTATATATGATTACTTTTTTTATATTACGAATATGTCAGAGGTTGAAGATTGCTCGTTTCAAGTTCGTAAATAACGATAATTTTGAAATATTTTTTTTCTGAAATGTTAATACTAAACCATATACGAGGGTCGTTTGATAAGTATGGTAAAAAAGTAAGAAAAACTAAATTGAAAAATTTAATTTAATTAATTAAATTAAACACTAAATAAATTTAACATACTTATCAAACGACCTTCGTATATATATATATATATATATATATATATATATATATATATATATATATATATATATATATATATAATAGAAAATCTACAGTTATTTTACTCAACAATTTATAAATACAAGTTGATTTGCAATATAATTTATATACGTTTATGCAACTATTGATAATTGAGTACTGCTTTAAGATATTTTATGAAATCTTTATGATGCAAAATGCAATAAAAGTTAATATCCTTTATTGTAATCATATTAAAACAAGTAATGTCTATTTTTAACCTACACATACATTTATTACTTTCCATTGTGTTTGTGCGAAATATTTTCTTATTACTACATCAGTTCAGATTTTGTTACAGTACACATATGTAATTAAAATTAAAATAGGAAATATTTTTGTACAAACTGGAAAGGAAATTATTTCCTTATTTATTGGTTCAAATAATCTATAATATTTTGTTAATTATTCATTTTACGTAAACGGTTCGATATTTTTTCAATACCTCTCGACCTGGATTTTTTATTCCGCAAACTTTCTCGTAAAGGCAATCGATCAAAATTTTATTATCTCGCGAGTAGCACACAATGTTTATATACTATATATATATATATATATATATATATATATATATATATATATATATATATATATATATATATATTAATCACCTTACAAGAGACTCTGAAATGTGGTACATTTATTTCTATATAAGGGGTTGTATGGATTACAGTCTATCAATCATGTTTTATTATAACATGAAAAACATATTAACAAATACTGTAATGAAATTCAAAATTAAATAACAATGTTGTGCTTCCAATTTAAAAAATTTTTTATTCGTGGATTTATTTTTGTCAATTTAAATATATTGATTATAAAGGGAAAATAATTGTTTTCTTTCGGTTCTTTTGATTTTAAAAAAATGTTGAAAATTACATTTACGAAAAACATTTTTAAATAAATTTAATATGCCTTTTAATGCCATTTGCATATATTAAATTAGTCCATGTGTTATATACATATATAAGTATAATGGATGTATTAATTACATATTTTCTTTTTAAACAAATATTTTTTACTATTAGAGTTAAAAATGTGTATATACACTAATGCGCATAAGTCATGGCACACATGGGTAACATAAGCAATTTATTGATATAATTCAATGAAGTCGTTAAATTAAAAAAAAATATATTTAATTGAAAATAAATTTAGTAAACATTATATTTATTTTCAATTAGATATATTTTTTAAATGACTTCATTGAATTATATCAATAATTTTTTTGTTACCCATGTGTGCCTTTTCTTATGCGCGCAGTGTATATATATTTCATTATTTCTTAATAAGTTGTTGTTTCGAATATCAATATCAGATTTTTTAGTTGTATATTATGTCTAATTGATTTTCAATCGTTAAATGAGACAAATTATAAAAAATTATATTTTTTTTGTTAATCGTGAAGAAAGTAATAACAAAATATGTATAATAAATATATTGTGTATGTGTAGTATTTTTTTAAAAAAATTCAATCTGCACCTTAATGTATAAATGTGGACACATTAATTATATTATTATTAAAAGTTGGGTGTAAGAACGGAAAACATAACAACCTTGACTGGAAAGCAGTGAATATAATTTATAGTGCCTACGAAAACATATAATTAAGTTTTGCAATTACACTTCGTCATATAAATTATTAGTTGTTGTTTTTTCTCGAACAGAAAAAAAATCATTTTGTTTTATTTTAATTGGAAAACTCGTTTCGAGTAACACGATATCGATTTGAAATTAATATAAAAATTATATACATACATAAACATATGTTTGAACAAACACGTTTCAATCGAGTCATTGACTCGATACACATATTTATATGTATAACGCGAGCCTGTTACCTGAAAGTGTAGAATTTTCAGCGGCGCTCTGTGCCCTATGCCCGGACCGCGGACTCCGTAATGCTTTCGGACTCAAGAAAAATCTTTTTCTAGATTGCGGAGGCGTCGGACAACTTTGCGTCATGGCGGATTCTTGCTGTGCGAGTCGTTGAGCGCGAGTCATTCCTCCTGTTCTCGGTGGTAGACCGCCCCCTCCGCCGCCGGACAGATCCATACTGTTCACTACTGTGTTCGGAGGCGATTTCTGAAAATTGTAAAATAGGGGTATGTTAACATTTATTTCCATATTATTACAATATTACAATTGTACTCTAATTTTTGAGTCTGCATGAAAAATATGATATTAAATTTCGTTAAACAGCAATTGATTTTCATGTTTTTTATTCAATATATTATCTTAAGTTAATTTTATCTTTTTTTAATTTTCATACTTTAATATAAAATTGTCAAATATTTTGATAACAGTTCATTACAAAATTATTATTAATTTCTTTCGTACTATTTTGAGTCTAATAAATATACATATTTAATAATAGTACACTTGAAATATAAAAATAAAATAACGATTAATATATTTATTGGTAATCATTTTGTAAAAATAAAGTGGTGATTGCAAAATAATATAGCATTTATTCATAAAAAGTACTTTTGAAATATTTAATACTGAATTTCTATGTATTTTTATAATCAGTTATTTCAACAATTTTTCATTTATATTTGTAATTTTGAATTTTTCAATTTGATAGTAAATAATATTTTTTAAATTCGATTTATGTTATGTTTATTTTCAATAACTAGTTGTTTATATATATATATATATATATATATATATATATATATATATATATATATATATATACATAAAAGTCTTGTAATACACATAAAAGTCTTGTGAATTAGCCTGGTAGGTGTGGTTAATATGACCATGTATCAGTCAGTGGTAATATTCAATGATGTTTTCGCCAAAAAAATGTGTTGATATGATGATGAATATTTACAGCGATATACAAAACAATTTATATCCTATATACTAAATATATTCAGCATTGAAAATCATGATTTAAAACAATAAAAATAAAATATATTTCCTTACATATCCGAATATATAAGTATACCTGTAAATACATATTTTTATTATCCTTCAGTCTCATTTGGGTCACTCTATATATTAAATAAATTTGGAAATTTGAAAAGAAAGTCTTATTATATAGAGTCATCCAAATGTGACTCCTAGATTTGTGTTTTATTAAAGAGAAATATATTTATATTTTCTTTTTAATGAAACACAAATCTAGGCGTTACATTTGGATGACTCTGTATATTACCAATTATTGGTCGTATGTCACCTCTGACGCGACATAACAACTTTGCTCTATCAGTCGTATGTCACGTGCGAGGTGACAAAACTGAACAAGTAACAACGTCCTCATTGCTGAATGTTTTTACAATTTAATTCTCATTCAATAGCAGACAACACGTTCTGTCATATTTCAGCAATTATTTTACTTATAATATTTTATTCCTCCAAAAATGAATAAAGAAAACTATAGCAATATGGAAAGTAACAATGATAGTTGTAGTGAAATATGTGAAAATTTTGAATATTCGGCAAGTGATTTTAATTCTTGTGATGAAGGAAACAGTGATACAAGTGTTATATTTTAGTCAAGGAAAAAATTGATCCCTGTTCAATATTTAAGTGAAGAGGAAAGCGAAGTAAAAATAGAAATTGTTCGTGATTGTGATGAAGATTGGATTGAAATTGATAGTGATGATGAAGACAATTTAACTTTAAGTATTCCTTTTACAAATATAGGATACCAAATCTTTGGAAATGTTCAGGAGCCTATAAATTATTATGCACAAAACTATCTTTTCATATCAAGTAACCTTAGTTACTCTTTTCTTACAATAAGTACTCAAATATATCTCCGACCTAGCGGAAAGTTAAGTACAAAATGCTATCGTTCGATAAGGGTTAACTCTTATCACTCCAAGAATTTTATGAAATGATTTTCAGCCAACTCCAAACAAATTTTGTTAATTTTTAAAGTGCTAAGATAAGACGCTGGATAAGTTTTATAAGATAGCTTTTTATTTGTAAGAATATTTATATATGTGGGGTAAACGAAGAATATGAGTACAAAAAAAAATGTTATTCATATTTTACTGTTATTTTTTCAAATATTTCTATAAATGTTAGTTTCAAAAGAATTTTTTAGTGATAGAATTTTAAAAATTGAATAATTTTCCTCGTTTATCTGAATAATTTAGGGATACTGTTTTTCGTTTTCTCGTATAAACTACACTACTGCTATCATCAGAATCGCTAATATCATTTTATAATTCTTCAATATAAAACTCGTCATCATTACTTTCTATTTTTTCATTGATTTTTGCACGGATTTTATATTAACTTTATATTTCAGGGAAAATTAAAAATAAATAAAATAAAACTGAATAAATTATTCGCAAATGATAGCAGATATTTTTAGAGGCACGATGTATAATATATGCTATAATAATAAAATTCCAAAATTCTGGCAGTGACACTGCCGGTTGGAGTAGAACGCTGGCTTAAGCTTGGCAGTATTACTGTCGGTCGGAGTGATAAGGGTTAAATAAATTTTATAATCGTTTTTTTTCCATTATTATTCGAACATCACATTTTTGTGAGGTTGGTTTTTAAATGTCATTGTTCTAAAATACACTTATATTTTTGACAAGACGAGGAGATAATAAAATATCATTAAAACATGGTGTCAATTTTTTTATTTTTGCTTGTTGTTGCTTTTTAATCATTTAAAATATTTTACTACTCTGCTTGTTCTGTGATTTTTATGAGTCACTATATAAAGAGAATTAAACTACGAATTAAAGAGATAAATTCGAGATTTGTTCTCGATTAACACTAGAACTACCGATGTTACATATATACCTAGTTCTACCGCACGCGTCAAATTGACGTATTTTTGATCATGGCTTTCATTTTAACTTTTCACTTAGTTTATGTAAATAAAAGAATATAATTTAACAAAAACAACACTTAATATAATAATTCATTGATTATTAATACAAAAAAAACAAACAAAAACACTTTCTATTTGCATTTATATTATAGCACATTTGATATGTATGGAATAACTATGAATCACATATTTTACAAATACATATTATCTGTGATGAACACTTGCCACAAACATATTTATCAGTTCGTAAGCGAACACTCCTCTCGCTTTTTTTGTCGAAACGAATGAATCTCATAATTTCCGAAAATCTGTTTCTACTCATAGTTTCGGCAAAGAAAGAAGGTCTCCATTTTTTGGACCACAAATACGATAACTTCATGTTTCTTGCTTCGTAGGCTCCTCGAGCATACAAAATGGCTATAAAAGCATATAATTCGTCCATAGTAATTTTCCAGTCGTTCTGTAAAATGTTTCTGGCCTGTAGCTCCGTGCAAGCTTTTATGTGGCTCATAATTCTATTATCAATTATAAGGCGAGATACACTACTAACATTACCAAGCATAATGTTTCGCTTCGCATAACCAGTTGGGCCCGAAGTATCCTTGAATATAATACGTAATGGCAATCTACCAACACAGCCGTTCCCTAATTCTTCCCATTCAGTACCGTCGACAGCAATGTCTTTTTGCTGTCTTGGTTCGGTTTCTGTTCGGCTATCCGATTCAGTATCTGAACATATTCGCAATCGCTTACTGCGTTTGTGGCTATTTTGGGGAATTTCAACCAAGAAGTTTATCACATTAGAAGTACAACTGATAATGATTGCAACCTGATTACATTCACCAGTTAGAGCGTTTAGTACTAAACCGAATCATAATCCGAACAAAATAGATCCCGTTATAACGGCTGCCGAACACTTTGGATCATTCAATAATACATTTTTCATAGGAAAAATGTACCTAAAATTTTTCCAGGAAATGTCTGAAAACGATATATGTGTATGCAAGGGATGGACATCAATACGTATTTACATTCACTTGAATATAAATTTTGAGATTGCTAATTTCGTCAATTTGACGTGTCTTGGTAGAAATAGGTATAGGTCATACTAATTATAGAAGTTAAAGTAGCTAAGTGGAAATTGAATAGGAATATTTAACTGTTCTTATATTTCATTAAAAGTCGTCATAAAATTCTAGAACAATACATAAACCATATCGAAATTTTTAAGCACGAAATTTGAAAATCGTCAAAATGACGCTCTTGGTAGTTCTAGTGTTAAATTGCAATAATTTCTGAACAAGTAATAAATTTCACATCGAGATTTATCCACTATAAAGTTATTTTAAATGCATTATAAAAAAGTGACATTCTTTTTTGATTAATACGTTTCTTAATCACCTAATAAACATCGACATCGTGTATCGGTATAATTGAATAACGACGGATATTATATCATTTTAACAAATACGAAAATAAACTATTCTAATCGGCGTATAAATAAAAAACACAGATATCTGTAACAAATTACACGTATAATTTAAACGGACTCTATTCGAAAACGTTTCCATCTGTGTCGTTGTTGTTGTGTTGTATTTTAAAAAAAGTGATCGAATACCGTCGTGTTGAGGACATAAACAAAACGTTCCATTCTTGTTACTCGACTAATCAAACGATTGCGTGATGCGATTTATAGTGCTATTCTTCGCATACTAATACATGATTAGATCATTTAAATGTAAATTTATTCGACGGACCACGGAAGGTGTTACTTATATCGACAGGCGAACGCGATAGATCATAAATACAATGGACGATATCATTTTAACGATGTGTTCCTTATCAAACAATTAACGCGGCCAATGAATTTTAATGATATCGTACAGCGTCATTGATACTATATAAAGGCAGATCATTTGTAATAATTTAATGTTGAGAACAGTCGTTGTTGGATAGAGGTAGAATGACAGATGGGGAACATACTGAACGATATTATAGATAATGTGCTAGGGAAAAAAAACTCTTTCTAGTGTATAAAATATTTTCTTGAGATTTTTTTGTACAGTTGCTCGTAAAAGTATCTCGAGTTTTTGATTCAGTTATTATTGTTCTTCGAGAATTTTCTTTTGTAAACGAAAAAAATACAAATTATTTTCCGGATAAACTAGAATATTTAACATATAAATAAATTCTTATGTAACATTTTCCGAAAAGAATGTCAGAAATTTAACAGCTGGTGGTAGTCATGTTTACAACTAAGTCATTTACAACTAAGTATAGTTTGGAAAATTATCATGGAATGTTTAACACTTTTCAACATCGTTTAGAAATTGTAAAAACTTATAAAAATCAATATTCGGTTCGTGAAACTTAACACAATCGTCCAAATGAACGTGCCATTTATCGAATTGTTGAAAAATCTGTAAACAATTTTACTCTACATCAGTGTTACGCAACTTTTTTACACTTGCGATTCCCATACTTAGACTGAAATTTTACGCGATCCATTATTTGTTTTACACAAATGAATTTTAACCCCAACACCACAATAATTTAAAGTGTTCAATAATCACTTATTGTTCATTTATTATATCGGCTGATGCATTTCGATGGCTATGCCATCATCCTCAGAGTCTTTCTGTTAAAATCTGGACTAACTTTTTATATATACATATAGTAATTTGTGTTTTGTGTCTTTATTCAATCTATCTACAACTGGGGGTTGAATCTTTCATTTCATTTCTTCATCTGGTCTGCGAGTATGAAGTGTTGTCGGTTATTTATTGTTTTTTGCAACATGTTCTTTTTCATAGATTTGTGACTTTTTTTGATAACCTGAATTGACTTATTTATTACTTGTTACGGTATTAGACAATTTTTAACGATTTGTGAGGTCTGTTTTAGATGAATATCTGCATGCGTTAGTTTTGTGATTGAATTTTTTAAAAAATATGTTAGTATTTTTTTAAAAAAACTTAATGTCATGCATATATTCTAGTTGCGTTTTTATATAAAATATTATTTACGGTAGTGCATTATTTGTTGTTACCATCCTATTTTTTCAACGTTTGGTTTGAGAATTTCAATATGAGAATTTTTCAAAATTTTCACGACCTCAGACAATTTTTTTGCGACTCCTTGAGGGGTCGTGAGCCACAGATTACGCATCACTGATCTACATGATACAAACTTAAGACTAAGAAATGCAAGTAGAGACCAGTTAAAGTTTACAAAATCAGATTTAGAAAAGTAAAATTTAATAAAATAAATATTGTTCCAAAATTAGAATTCCTGCTATTCGACTTACTATCTCAACCCTTTCGCCACTAACGGGACTTATGTATCCCATAAAATTTTCTACTCACTAAAATATATTCAAATTGATGGGACATATGTGTCTGTAATTCAAATTTGAAATCTGAAAATAAAAATCAATTTTTTTTGGCCCAAAAATAGATTACTTATGTAACTCTAACGAAACAGAACTTTTAACCCTTATCGGTCGTATGTCACCTCTGACGTGAAATTACAACTTTGCTCTATCAGTCGTATGACACGTGCGAGGTGACAAAACTGAACAAGTAATAACGTCCTTATTGCTAAATGTACACACTGTATGTTTTTACAGTTTAATTCTTACTCGATAGCAGACAACACGTTCTGTCATATTTCAGCAATTATTTTACTTATAATATAATATTTTATTCCTCCAAAAATGAATAAAGAAAACTATAGCAATATGGAAAGTAACAGTGATAGTTGTAGTGAAATATGTGAAAATTTTGAATATTCGGCAAGTGATTTTAATTCTTGTGATGAAGGAGACAGTGATACGAGTGTTATATTTCAGTCAAGGAAAAAATTGATCCCTATTCAATATTCAAGTGAAGAAAAAAGCGAAGTGGAAAGAGAAATTGTTCCTGATTGTGATGAAGATTGGATTGAAATCGACAGTGATAACGAAGACAATTTAACTGCAAGTATTCATTTTACAAATATAGGACGCCAAATCTTCGGAAATGTTCAGAAGCCTAAAAATTATTATGCACAATCTTTTTATATCAAGTAACTTTAGTTACTCTTCTCTTACAATAAGCACCCAAATATATCTCCGACCTAGCGGAAAGTTAAGTATAAAATGTTAACGTCCGTTAAGAGTTAAAACTAAAAATATTTAATCCGTGGTGAAAGGGTTAAGCAAGATTATTATGATTAATAACAATTTATTCAAAAAGCTCAGGATTTCATAAAAGTGTTCAACTCCATTTTATTCGTATATGATTATTTTTTATAAAATCTTGTCGAATCGGGGTGAATGATCGATTTATGCAAAAGTGGATTATGAATGAATGATGTAATTAGCTAAAAAAATGTTATGGCGTGAAACATTTTTTTTGTAAATATTTAAAAAAAAATAATGGTAGTATGAATAACATTTTTTAACTTTCAATACATAACACGATCTAACTTCGTGTTCTGATTTTTTGTTGTTTTTAGAAATTCTTTTTATGAATTTTAAAATTGTCGTTTTACTCAAATGCTTCTCTAATGAAAAATGTAAATAAATACAATGACTTATGTATAATATAAATGTTTAAAAATCTGTATGCTTTTATAATTATCGTCCGAGCGTAGGATAAAATCGTTCTTTAATCAATTTCGAATGTCGTGTTGTTTTTTCGGTTTCTTTTTTTTAAAAAATAATAATATTAATTTCGGATTTGTCGCGAATGCAATATGTTTTTCCTCTCGAGCACGCTCTTAAAAATTCTCGTTTATAAATAAACCAGCGTTTTAGAATCGCACTAATGTGTGTGTGTGTGTGTGTGTGTGCCCATCTATCCATCCTATCTTGCCTAACGAACGAACATTTATCATACACGTACGTATTTTAATAAAGCGTATCGTTTACATTTAGTTATATTCTTTGCGACCGATTAAACAAGACTGCTTTGCAGAACCGGTGCCAAGTAAATACTTTGAGTGAACCTGTTCAATCATCCGTTTTTGGTAAGACGGGAATATTGACTTTAACAAAGGTCTCATCTACAGACTGAACTTGTGTTTCGATGCGGCCTGTTGAACAGTCCAATGCTACTCTTCTAACCTTAATGCTCTTAATGATGAGATACAACGTTAACATCTGTTCGTACATTTTGACTGTCAAACAGAAGCTGCTAGCACTTTGTATTAATTCATATTTAAAAGATTATCATTTCTCACTCACTCATACACACACATGTATATATATATATATATATATATACATACATACATATATACAAGTATATACATATATATTTCATCCAGTAGTGGATAGAAAAAGGTTGATGATTGAATATACAGGATCATCCAAATGTGACGCCTAGATGTCAACACTTTAATTTTTATACATGTTTTTTCAAATGACATAATGCCTTTTTGTTTTAGTAGAAGGTTACAGTTTTAACCCTGGATAGGTACACATTGCAGTAACGCATTTATATTATTCAAATTTATTATAAAAATGGGCGTTCTTTGAAAAATACCGTGATTTTTTTGGTGTAAATAATCGATCAAATCACTCTTAAATTCAAATTTTAAATTGAAATTGAAATTTCGTCAACGTGTAATTTCACAAAATGCAGATTTCAATTGAGTTCAAAGATCATGTGATTTAACACCATTAGATATTTTTTGAAAAGTTGAGTCTGTGCTAACAAACCATAAACAGTTAATGATCTAAAGAACAACATTCGAGTTGCAATTCGTAAAATAAATCCAGCGAAATGTCGAATTAAAAATTGAAAATTTCGATATTCGAATCGATGCCTGCAGACGTAGTCGCGGTAAACATTTAAACGATATTCTGCTCCACGTATAATTGTAAAGAATCATACTTTCAACAAAATAAAAACAGCTTGAAAAAATCCAAATAGTTTGTGTTTTATTAAAAAGAAACATCTAGGCGTCACATTTGGATGACTCTATATATTGGGTTGTCACTCAAATCTTTGCGTTTTTTGCGAATAGTTTTGGAAAAGAAAAAAAGTAAAATACGCAACATTTTTAATAAATTATATATTCTTCTTTAGTTTCTATAACCTTTTTCCATCTGTTAATTCATTTGTTAATACTGATTTCGAAAAACATTGCATTTTTAGAATTAATTCTTCAATATCATTTTTTGTCTTCTTTCGTTTGATAAATTTTTCCATTTAAAAAATGTTGTAGAGATCTAAATAGATGATAATTGCTTGGTGCTATATCAGAGAATATAGTGGTAACATTTCATCCAGTAATGGACACAAAGAAGCTGAGGATTGTATATATAGAGTGGTTAAAATGAATCTGAAGGATAGTAAAGAATAGTAAATGATTAGTAAGCAAGTAAGTGTATATTTAAAGTTTTTACTCTCATTTAGGCCACACTATATATGTATATATATATATATATATATATATATATATATATAATTTGAGTTAAATTTATATAAAAATAGGTCATTTCAAAATACCTGCTTGTTATTTTTTCTCTCGAGTTGTTTCCTTTTACAAATTAACTATTACTTCACAAATTACAAAATTATATTAATTTTTCTCTTTGGCCGTTTTCTCATATTTCAATATAGACATGTCAATCTTGAAACGTATAAACAGAAAAGTCAACTTTCTAATTAAATAATTACTTGCATGTTTGAATTTTTATCATATTATTGTTAATATCCAATTATTTTACCTTATGATGCAGATTTTATAACGCAGTACTTTGATGATGATGGAATAATCATCGAAATGTACATCGGTGAATAAAATGAGCAGTAATTGATTATCGAACACTTTTATAAAATTTTATGTTGTTGAGAAGGGACAGTTATTTTTGTTAACTTGACTTGCTACTTAAAAATCAGATTATATTAATTGTATATATATATTATAAAAAAATATATTGTGATTGTAATCATTTCGTATACATTTTAAAACCGAATGTACATATTTGCATGTGTATCATTTTTTCCTCGAGATGAACATGAAATAAAACGACTAGTTGAATTGGTTGTCGTATTCAAATAAATCAACTAATCCGTTCTGAATATATTTATTTACGAATTTGGTTAGATTATTACACAGTGCATACGGTCGTTATATGTATAAGTAATTAGAATGATTTCTCTTTTTAACAGCTCCGGGGATTCGATCGAACAACAACATCAACGACGATGACAGTAAAAAAAAAGTAATGTATGAATGATCTGTCGGCGTTCGACATGCAATTATTATGTAAAAAAGTCGTGGTCACGTGATGGCGCCAGTGGGTTTCCATAAATGGAGAACTAATATGACGCATTGTTTGACTGACATGTTTCAATTTTAACTCGGCGTTTGATTTGATTCATATGAACCGGTTTCGAGTATTGAATTCGTCTTCTACAATTGAATTTCAGATACAATCGTACACACATATGAACGCGTGCGAGAGTACACACTCACTCATTCGCCTACATACACACATACACGTATGTATATATATTATCAAAATCTAAAGAGAGACTCTCATTTTAAAAAAATCACAAATTAGTCTTTGAACTATTTTTTTTTCACTAATATGGAAATGTGAAATTATTATTTTGTATAATTTTATTATTTCCAAAAAAATCACATCTAAATAGCAAGCTAAACTGAAATTTTCAGATGAGCTTTCATGTTAATAAAACAAATCTTCTTAGAGATAAAAATTCTAATTACCTTACTGTAATAATGAATACTTTTCTCTTATTATTCTCAATAAGAAAATTATATAACATTAAACCTCTCAAAATTACTTTCAATAATGTATATTTATTTTTTTGTCTTGTCGAGGTTTACAATTTTTTGATTTACCTTATTCAATTCTTTTTTTTCGAGTTTCTCTGAACTTATCCAGAAAAAAATGATGTCATCAACATTTTTTAAGTGACTAAGCATCTCTACATTTATGTTTATTCCTTCATATTTCCAGTTTAGTTTCTTAAATATTTTTTCTAACGCAAATATAAATAATTTTGATGATATTGCATCAGTATTAGACCCCCCCCCCCGCCCCAACCATATATACACACCACTGGCTCCTTTCTCTTCAATGTTTAATAAAGACCTTTTTCAAATATATACATTTGATAAGTTTATACGTTCTTATTTCTTCCATTTGTAATTATTGCGAAAATATTTTGTATCAATGTGATTTTTTCTTTTTTTCTAATAATTTCACATAAGGAGTACTACTAGTTGTCTTTTCGATAAATTGAAGAAAAAAAAAATAAAAAATTGTTATATATCATACAATTACATGTCACTTATTAACTCTTATCGGTCGTATGTCACCTCTGACGTGACATTACAACTTTGCTCTATCAGTCGTATGTCACGTGCGAGGTGACAAAACTGAACAAGTAACAACGTCCTCATTGCTGAATATTTTTACAGTTTAATTCTTACTCGATAGCAGACAACACGTTCTGTCATATTTCAGCAATTATTTTACTTATATTATAATATGTTATTCTTCCAAAAATGATTAAAGAAAACTATAGCAATATGGAAAGTAACAGTGATCGTTGTAGTGAAATATGTGAAAATTTTGAATATTCCGCAAGTGATTTTTATTCTTGTGATGGAGAAAACAGTGATACAAGTGTTACATTTTAGTCAAGGAAAAAAATTGATCCCTATTCAATATTCAAGTGAAGAGGAAAGCGAAGTGGAAAGAGAAATTTTTCCTGATTGTGATAAAGATTGGATTGAAATCGACAATGATGATGAAGACAATTTAACTTCAAGTATTCCTTTTACAAATATAAAACGCCAAATCATATATTTTTATGGACAAAATTATCTTTTTATATCAAGTAACTTAGTTACTATTCTCTTACAATAACCACCCAAATATATCTCCGACCTAGCGGAAAGTTAAGTACAAAATGCTAACGTCCGATAAGGGTTAATTAATTAAGATGTTTAAAAGACAGATATATATTAAAAAGCTACTGTGTTTGTAAATAAATATATTTATTCGAACAGTACATTATTTCTAAGTATAAGTTTAATTAATTTGCTTTAAATGGTTGGAAATTTAATTTATTTTATTAAAAAAAAACCTTGAAATAATATCTGTAAAAATCCCAAACCACGTCCATAAAAAAACTCATTCGAAACAAAATCAGTAGAATTATTTTCTCTAGTACGATCATAAACATTCATTACACAAATCCTAAACGACATGTCATGTTAAATGAAAATGACGTTTTGTATTAAACACTACTGGGTTTCATTACACGCAACAAACATAATGGATAAAAGAAAGAAAATAGTTTGTTAGACACTTGTTGTTAACTGTTAATGTTTCGGTTGTTGCAAGAGACCTCGCATTTAATTAGTTGCAATTATTGTGTCAGTATTGGACGTTCATTAACAAGAATATAACCTGTGTCTCGAGACAATAGCAAATCTAGTCGAAGGTTCTTTTTTTGTAAAGAAACGAAAACAAAGCGAAAAAAAAACGACTTGTTCTAATAAAAATATGTTAGTTAGTTATTAGAGTTAGAAAATACGATTTGTGTAAATGACTAATGATTAACTTGATTCAGTTATATGTCAGGTGGTACGTTTCTTTTTTTAAAAAAAACTGTAGGCTAATTAAAACTGTTTTTCTACATACCAGTGTATTCGCTTTTGATTAAACTCTTTATATACTATAACTTGTGCTACGATGCATTACAAGAATCTCGAAAAGAATACTTCTTTAGAACAACTATTGATGACTGAACAAATTAAATACAACATGGTGTTTTATTCAAGATAGCAATCAGTATAGAGTGTATGCAAAAAAATTACAGTTACGAATATTCCTGTTTTATATTTACAACAAAGAAAAAATTATATATATATATATATATATATATATAGAGAGAGAGAGAGAGAGAGAGAGAATCAAGTGGATCAAAAAGAAAATAAAAGTTACAGACGTTATAACAAAAGTGAGGAGTTTGAAATATAAATGAACAGATCATACAACAAGAAGAGAAAAACACTGATGGAGAAGAGAAATTATTGATTAGAAATATAAATATATAAAAGAAGAGTCTTATGGATGAATTGGGTAGAGGCGTAAGAAAATTCGTCGGAATAGACTGAAAGAGAAAGGCATTAGATAGGTCGAATGTCGTTGGAAAGCTTTGGAAAAGGTTTTCATCTAGTGGTGGATAAAAAGATGTTGTTGTAGTTGTTAAATATATGATCATAAAAGACTATATTAGCCCATTACTAGACGAAAACCTAATCGAATATTACTGTTTTTTTTTAAATATTTTCTCAAGATTCTTTCGTTGTTTCTTGTTCGTGAATAATCTCATTCAATCCTCACATCCACAATAATTTACAATATCTTATTTGAGATGATATATATTTTGGAATTGTGGCGAATTCATTTTCATACAAACAAATTATCACCTCAACACTACAAGATATTAGAAAAGTGTTCAATAATTATTTATCGTTCACACTTTTTGTTCATAAGCTGATACTCATTTCGATGATTATCATCAGATGATTTACCGTCATGATTAAAATACTGTTTTATAAACTATGTGTTATAAAATCTTTTATAACCAAAGAAAATTAACAACAAATAATTGTTAAACATTTTATTAATATCTTGTGGTGTTGGGGTGATAGTTTATTTGTGTATTTTTTTTCAAAATTTAAATTAATTTTCTTTTACAATAACGTTATTTTCTATTTGTTGTTTTGATACTGTGGCAGATTCACTTTACACAAATGAATTTTAACCCCAACACCACAATAATTTAAAGTGTAAAATAATCACTTCTTTTATATATTTAAAAGGCTTTGACGATGATGGCAATGCCATCGAAATGCATCAGCCGATATAATTATAGATTATATAATTATAAATAATAAGTGAACGATAAGGGATTATTGAACACTTTAAATTATTGTGGTGTTGGGATTAAAATTCATTTGTGTAAACGTTATTTTCTTCAAATTTCTTACGTACAGAAGAATTTTTGTCTTCTAATATTACTTCTATTTTTTCATTTTTAGATCTTTTGATAATAGCACAAAAAATTTTTTCAAAAAAATTAGCTGTCTTCTGAACGTAACATACATCTACCACCCCATTTACCCCTTCATGTTACAGTTTGACCTGTACCAGATATTTCTATATTGCTAGATTATTTCATGTTTCATTTCCTGTGTTATCTGAGTGTGTCCCAAAATTAATGTATTTTGCTTTTATTAGGTTATCGGTGATGATTATTATACATATATAATCATCATTATTACTGGATGAAGGCCTCTTCCAAAATATTCCACTTCAACCGTTTCAATGTTTTTCTCTCTCAGTGTATTTCGGCTAATTTTCTTTTATTTCCACCTCATCTATTTATAAGTCTTTTCTTGGGTTTATTATATATCTAAATTCACAATTAATAACTCTACATGTTCATCGATGATTATTTTTTTTGTTACAAGACTTATTTCATTTCAAACTTTTCATCTTTATATAACATCTATAATTTTTGTTTTCTCTTTGATTCATTCACTTCTTTTCTTATTTTTTATATTATTTCTAACACACACACATACACACACACACACACACACACACACACATATATATATATATATATATATATATATATATATATATAAAATAAAAAAATTGTAATAGTAATTAAAATAAATATGAAATTAATATTTTTAAAATTTTCATTTTTATATTAAATAAAAATTAATAATAAATAAAACAAGAATCTGTTCTTAGAGCAATCTCAGAGATGTATCAAGGATATAATTTGCTTATAAATCATATATTTCGTACGATTTTATTGAATATATTTCTTCGTCCGTTTCCATTAATAAATATTAAACAAACAATTGGCTACAATGTGGGCGAATGTATATATTTATATATATGAAAATAATCGTTCAATGACAAACACTATTATAAATGTCTAACGATTTCCTGTTTGTCGCCGGTTGATTTTTTCCCTGCAATGCATGCTATATATTGGACCGAATCCAAATATAATTACCGACTATAAGCATTGTCGTATTGTTATTATCGTTCATGTTTTATGAATGAACGCATACATCATAGTTTTGTGACAAAAGATATGAATATAATGAGTATCTTTATATGCAGCAATATTTCAAACGGATGTAAAAGTACCAAACGGCCATAATTAAAATTATCATACATTGTATACATACATATGTGTGTGTGTGTGTGTGTGTGTGACGCACGTAAAGGATTTCGTATTAAATGCACTTCTGCGAATTAATAAAGCGAATAAAGTATTTATTCATTGAAAATGGACGTAACGGATTGATTGAACGCTTTATTGATTTTCTTACTAATTGTAGCTACTTTATATGCAGAGAAGTTGGCGTATTTCATATAATTAGTGATTTTTTTTAAGACAACCTTTCGAGTTGAATATTTTTTTATACAAAAATCAACACACGTTTAAATTTTCAACTTGTTACGTTATTTAACTCGTTCGCTACCAGCGTCACATATATGTGACGGATGATCATTATCAGTTTATGATAACTGTTTGAACTAAATCGTACCCCAAACAGATGAATTATGTTAAAAACAAGAAAATAGATACAGGATGGTATTGGAATGCCGATAATTACATTTTTTGTACAAGATCTGTGCGTCACGAATATGTTTGAATGAATTAAAAAATATTGGCAAACGTTAATAAATTCGGGTTATGTTTTTAAAGCTATGTTTATAAACTTGTTAAATTTTATTATGTAAAAATAACTAAATAATCATACAAATAACAGTAAATTAAATCCACGTGGTATTTAAAAATTTATCAAACACGAATATAAGGTTATTAGCATGTATGCCAATATTCAGTATATAGTACGAAATGGAGGTTATTGGCACGTATGCCAATATACAGTATATAGTGTTTTTATGTTTATAACATTATGTATATAAATTTAATTTTAAATGGATTTATACCACTTTCATTAATAACAAATTGAGCCGTTTGTTTTTGGTAGCGCAATAACTCCATTTATTTATACACTGAGATGTAATATTTAAAGGTTTGCGTTTGAATTACGAAAAATCGACTTTGGAATATTTTTAGTTGTATTATATGAAAATTTATAAATAAACAATTATTGTTCATTTATAAATTTTCCAAAAAAGTTTTTATATTAATAATTTTTAAATATCTCCATGTATGAATAAATGGACTTATATTACTTTCTAATATAATATTCTTACGATAAAACTATACAGAAAATTTCTTTTGATTAATTTATGAGTATATTACTATCTAAAGCCCAGTGTCACATATATGTGTCGGTTTGTAAAATTACTAATTTCACTCATTTAGAACGTTACAAATACATCGCACAAAAATTAATGACAATTTGGTATCATATTTCTATGTCTACGTTTGATAATTCCGTGTAATTTCCGAAAATGTCATGCATAACTTATTTTTAATTCTAACCTCTTGGAAGAACACACATCAGGTTTCAGCAATATCGGTCTATTCCTTTTTTTGATAAATCGTTGAATAATATTCACGTGTTGATTAAAAGTCTACTTCATTACTAAACAGAAATAAACATTATGGTGACTCTACCTTCGATTGGGCTATATATGAGACAAATATTTCAAAATGTACCACTCCAGAAATCATTGATAAAACAATGATAAATAGCATGTATTTACTTTAGGAAAAAGTTTTGAATTTGGACATGAAAAATTTTGCCGCGATCGACCAATTGCAAGAATTCATTTACTTTTATCATTAATTGTGTAAACAATGGGTTATCACATACGAGGCTAAGACAATTCTTTGATAACTGTGGATTCGCAAGGAATAATCTTTATCACTATTTAAAAAAGGGTAAACCATTAAGAGGTGCATATACTTATCAAATGAAACCTAGTTGCAAGAAAAACGTCCCCGATTAGCCCACAAAAAAGTCCTCTTTATCACGTGACGTTGTGCAAAACTAGGGCAAAAAGAATTTACTAACAGTGTCACATATATGTGTCGGTTTGTAAAATTGCTAATTTCACTCATTTAGAACGTTATAAATACATCGCACAAAAATTAATGACAATTTGGTATCATATATACTCGTAAAACTTTTGGGCTGTGGTGGCGGTTTTTCTCCTGAAGTATTGGTAGCGAACGAGTTAAACGTTTGTCGAACTTTTCGATAAAATAGGTACTATTTTTTATTTTTCTAAGATTTTTAAAATCAAGCAATTGTAATAACTTATTGAAATAAAATTTTAATGAGTCCATTATTTCACAAAATAGACCCATCAATTGACTACCAAGATCATGTGATCTAACTACACTGGATTATTTTCTGTGGAGTTATGTGAAATCATTGAACTATAAACAACAGAAGCATTAAAAATAAACATGAAATTGGACCACAATTATGTGAAAGAGTGACTAAAAATTGGACTAAGCGAAATCATGGTGGTTGTGTGAGTGAAATTGTATTCCATCATTAATGCCATAAAATATGCTTAAACATAATAAAAAAAAACACTAATTAATTAAATACTTTTTATTTTATTTCCGTTTAAACTTCTGAAGGGCTTATTGGAAAACCCTATATAACAAGTGTCTGATTAATCCAATATTTATTCCACGTTTTAATTCTATTAAACGATATAAATGTTGTCTAATAGTTTTTTCTAAACGATTGCGAGATATGATATTTATAAATTCAAGATATAAAGTTACACGTTCGTGTGATATAATTAACAACGTTGATTTAAAACCATGTCTAAAGAGCCTGCAGTGAGCTTTTTATAGATTTCTGTAACGCTGATCGTTTATTACGAAATTAAAGTAATTTAATACTGAAATGACTAATTTACTTCGGTTTTACATACAGTTAAACTAACAAGCATTTATTTGTATTTACGTCTTGTTAAATGGGATTCAAAACGTTCTGTTGATCAATGAAGCATCGGATGGAATCGAGTTTATGCATACTGGAATCAGATAACGGTTTCGTGTATTTGTAAAAGAAATATAAATCGATAGTCAGGTGAAGTACCAGAAAAAACTCGATGCAGGTACGACTTTTATAATTAATAGAAATTGAAATAGTTTCGTTTATTTTCTTGTCGTAATTAAAGTTTGTTAATTAAAGAATTTTAAAATGTTGCAGATTGGTTAATTGTTCGAATGCCTTTGATTTTTATATTAAAAAAATGATTAAAAGTTATTGTTATTGTTTGATGATCATTTTATTCGACAGTAAATTCATATGAAATTTTAAAATTTAAATTTATTGTATTTTTTTTTGATGATTTGAAATAAATCAATTCAATTTGTTAATTAATCGAATATTTCAAAATGAATTACCTGTTGCATTAGAGAAGTGAAATGTCCATTCGTTTTGACTTTGATTCTTGGATACAACGTGCTTGGTGGTACACTTTCTCCGTATAAAGTAATTTCCGATCCTCGTAGAGCCGGACAACCCATTGTTCCGGTTTGAGGCGGTCCTGAAAAAAAATCAAATCTCAATAAAATATTTAATGGCATATAAATGAATTTCTTAATTGTTTAATATAATCAGTCTTGAAAGTTTAATCATCTATTGTAACTAGTACATTCAGATTATAAAATATTTCTCTGAAGAGTCAATTCTTTTTTTCCATAATTATTATCAGAACAATAAATTAGAATTTTTTTATCTCAGATTTATAAAAAGATACAAATTCTTTAACTTTTTGCTTTCAACAATACTGAATGTTTTTTTAAAAAAAACATCTAAAATATGTTTTTAAATTAATCTAACTTTTTTTTGAAAGCTTTCTTATAAATTAAATCATTAAATGTTTTAATAAATTATGATCGAAATTAAACAATTTGTATTTCAGTCAATGCCTCATTTTCTTTGAAGAGCACGTTGGAATAAAATTCGATAACAGATACAATCGATTCATGTAGGTATAAAAAAATACTCGAAAACTTGTTACTGTCTAAATAAACTAATTCGAAACGCTGGAAACGAAATAATGAAATTAATTTCGTTCGCATCGGAGTCATTAAACAGAATGTTTTGAATACTTTTGGTAAAAGTTTAATATAGCGGTCCGTACGTCTATGATCTTGAAGAAAAAATATTTTTCCGAGAATTCGGAACGAGATTCTTGACTTGAAATAATTAATTGTGTTAATAATATAATTTACGATTATTAAACGCTCTTTGATGTTTGATAATTTGTCTGATTTATTCGAACGGATTTTTTTCCTTTTGTGTATGTTAAAATTTGAATGAACAGAGTTCTGGTGAAAAGATTTAAGTAACAATTTTTTTTCGTTCCGATCGACTCCAGACATTTTTTTTTAGTTTTAGTTTTGAAATAATGGGAAAATATTGCGTGGTCATTCGGGTGAATAATACAATTTAAATTTTAGATAAAAATCTTTTTGTTGTTACACACACACACACACACACACACACACACACACACACATATATATATATATATATATATATATATATATATATATATATATAGGGTGACCTAAATGAGACTGATAAATTTAGACATACATTTACTTGCTTATTATCATTTACTATTCTTTATTGTCTTTCAGTCTCATTTAAATTATTTTACATAATTAGGTAAAACATTAAAAAACCTATAGAAGAAGATATTCGGAAATACATCAGTAAAACGACTACGGAATAGGGGTTTTAATATAAGAGTTTAAGAAAAAAATATATATATAAATTTAAAAAAAATCTTAGTATCTAATGAAGTTTTCTCCAATCTATAGACTAATATAAATTTTGATAATAATATATTTGTCAAAATTATATAATTAAAACGTATGGTCACTTCTTTATTTTTAAAAAAAGTTATTTTTTAAAAATAAGTAGAACATTTTTGAGGTAATTGTAAAAATGAAAATCGTAAATTAAAAAAATATATACATAACATAATAATTGAAAACCAAACGGAATAATAGGATCGCATGTATCATCATCATCATCATCAGCCTCTCTCAATCGATTGAAAGATTTCTCCAAAACCGTTTACTTCGACCGATTCAATGTCTTCTTCTTCCAGTCCACTCTCATGAATTTCCTTATTTGTTTGTCTCATCAATCCATGCGTTTTTTTTCTAGGCTTTTTATATATCTAGATTCTCAATTAATAACTCTCCTTTATCACTCGGTGATCTCCTCTTCTTAAGACCAGTCTATTTCCATTTCAAATTTTTCACTATTACCATACATCAGTAATTTTTGTTTTTTCTCTGATCCATGAATTGTTCTTTTTATCTTTTTATGTTATTATTATTTGCATGTTTTTTTGTGTTGTTTGAAGCCGTTGGATTATTCTGGCATTCAAGACTCATGTTGGTGAGAACAGGTAGATATATTTCGGATGATTAAAAAAGTATATAAATGTTTATTACTGTTTAAATTTTGAAATTTATTAAAACATTAAATGTGTATTAGATTTAAATGATAATCAAACTTCAAGTGTTTGTTAATATTTCTTATATCTGCAATGCATTTTCTTTCTTAATTTTTTGAAAAGTTCTCTCGTATACTAATTATTATCAATTAAAAGTTAGTTTGAATTCCGAGTTATTAATTATTTGTAATTATTAATTATCTGTATTACAGTAATTGCTAAAATGTGTCATTTCCTACTTTTGATTTATTTT
This sequence comes from Neoneuromus ignobilis, assembly GCA_029203775.1. NCBI lineage: Eukaryota > Metazoa > Arthropoda > Insecta > Megaloptera > Corydalidae > Neoneuromus > Neoneuromus ignobilis. Next base: position 782,744 of record CP092089.1, on the reverse strand, counting down.
TTATTGCAAAAAAGAGAAATAGAAAGTGTTAATTATAATTGTCATGAAATTTGTTACCTTGGATAATAATTAAAGTTAGATAAACTGATAATTATGTTTAAGTAATTTATTTTATTTTTTGTATTTTTATTCGATGTTATTTATTTCCTACATGCTTAACACGAACAACCTTATCTCTATAGAACTGGGTAACCGTTTTAACCCTTTGGGTACTCTAATGATCAGAATTATTTTTAATCGAACGTAGAATAATTATAAAAAATTGTGTAAAATAAACAAATATAGGGTTTTCCAATAAGCGTTTCAGAATTTTGAATGGAAATAAAACAAAAAGTATTTAATTAATTAGTTATTTATTTATTTTCATTTTAAAGCATATTATACATCATTAATGATGGAATACGATTTCACTCATACGGTCATCAAAACATTCGTTTAGTTCAATTTTTAGTCATTCACAATTGTGGTCCAATTTCATGAATTACACATTCACTGTTTATTTTTAAAGCTTCTGTCGTTTATAGTTCAATGATTTCACATAATTCCACAGAAAATAATCCAACGTAGTTAAATTGCACGATCTTAATGGCCAAATTAATGAATTATTGATTTCAGTCGAAATTTTTATACATCTGTACCCCGTATTCAATTAAACTTTTTATGATGTGGGATTTCAGAAATACTAAATACTTCACATAACCTCACAGAAATAATTCAATGCCATTTTTTTAAAAAAAATCATAAAACTAACGCAAATTCATCTAAAACAGACCTCATAAACCATTAAAAATTTCAAACACTATGACAAGAACTAAATAATAAATAAGGCAATTTAGGTCATTGAAATGGAAACGAATTTATGAAGAAGAAACATGTTGTGAAAAATAATAAATAACACCTATCCACTTAAACATGCCAAATTTCTTAAAGTTAGAGATGGATTGAATACGGATACAAAAACACAAATTTGTATATATATATATATATATATATATATATATATATATATATATATATATATATATATATATATAAAGTCAAACAACTAATCTAGATTTTAACAGAAATGCTCTGACGATGATGGCGTCGCCATCGAAATGCGCATCAGCTGACATATTTATAAACAATAAGTGATTGTTGAACACTTTATAATCATTGTGGTGTTGGGGTTAAAATTCATTTGTGTTAATCCAATGGAGTTAGATCACATGGTCCTGATGGCCAATTGATGGGTCCATTTTGTGAAATAACGAACTCATTAAACTCTTGTTTCAATAAGTCCATTGAAATGTTCAAAATTTCTAAACACTGTTAAAATGATAAACGTTCCATGATAATTTTCCAAATATGACTGAGTTGAAATGTCAAAATAAGCTTAAAAAAATCAAACATAGTTGCCATCAACTGTCAAAATTCTAACATTCTTAGCGGGAAATCCTATATTATTATTGGTATTGTATTGGGCATTTGAAAATATTTTTCAATTAATAAAATGTCAAGAGTATCAATAAAAATTACAAGAAATGGCAAATCGTACGATTTTCGATCGTTCTAAGTTTATATTTAACCCTTATCGGTCGTATGTCACCTCTGACGTGACATTACAACTTTGCTCTATCAGTCATATGTCACGTGCGAGGTGACAAAACTGAACAAGTAACAACGTCCTTACTGCTGAATATACACACTGTATGTTTTGTAGTTTAATTGTTACTCGATAGCAGACAACACGTTCTGTCATATTTCAGCAATTATTTTACTTCTATTATAATATTTTATTCCTCCAAAAATGAATAAAGAAAACTATAGCAATATGGAAAGTAAAAGTGATAGTTGTAAGGATATATGTGAAAATTTTGAATACTCGGCAAATGATGTTAATTCTTGTGATGAAGGAGACAGTGATACAAGTGTTATATTTCAGTCAAGAAAAAAAATGATCCCTATTCAATATTCAAGTGAAGAGGAAAGCGAAGTGGAAAGATAAATTGTTCCTGATTGTCATGAAGATTGGGTTGAAATCGACAATGATGATGAAGACAATTTAACTTCAAGTATTCCTTTTACAAATATAGGACGTCAAATCTTCGGGAATGTTCAGGAACCTAAAAATTATTATCCACAAAACTATCTTTTTATATCAAGTATCTTTAGTTACTCGTCTCTTACAATAAGCACTCAAATATATCTCCGACCTAGCGGAAAGTTAAGTACAAAATGCTAACGTCCGATATTTATGAATCGAAATATTTTGAATGTTTAAAATTTAGTTGATATGTGTCTCTCAACCGATATAATTGTGCGTTTGAAATATAGGTTATTAGTCAAACATATTCGAAACATTGTTCATGGCCAATGCACATAATGTTACTGTAAATAGACATTTCTTACAGTAGATACGAACAATAACGACAAACAATCTCGGCCAATACTAATTTTGATTAATATCATCATTAACTGTATTCCCATGTAAAACATCGCCGAATATCAAATAGAAAAAGAAATAGAGGCAAACACGTGAATCCAATTCGACATAATGACCAAATCGAGAATAATTTATTAAATAGAGACGGTTTAATTACGTTCGCGACAAAAAAAATATCGCCGTCTCTACTGTATTACGCGATCGTAACCCCGGAGCACCGTTTCGAGTAATTAATCAAAGAAAGAGGAAAAAACGAAGAGAAAAAACACACGAAGAAAACGCAACACGGCGTCCACGCTGCTAGTATCGGTACACAGATCGGATTGTATGCGGCACGGTGCGTGTTCGAACGTCGACACGAACGACGCACCGTCGAAATAGTGGTCGGCGGCGATTGTTAAGACGGTTATGTAAAAGGAAATTTGTTATTTCTGTTTGTTTCGAGTACCGTTATTTTATGTATCGGATACGTGCTGTATTATTTTTGACATGAAATAGTAGATAATGATCGAATTCGGACTGTTGAAATTGGATTTTTGAAATAAGCGTAATTAAATAAATAGGCATAGATTGATCTGATATGAATTCTCATTGCGCAACCACGCTTGTCTTGTCTGTAAGTGTTTTTTCTGTTCGTTGATTTAACGCTTTTTTTTCTCTTCGAAACCGACCATAGCATTTTATATATATATAAATATAATGTGTGTGTATAATATTTACAAATTGGTTCATTTGTAAAAAATGGAAAAGGTTTTTCTATAGATCAATTGAAAAAATTTCAAAAAATGAGATGAATTATGAAATAAATTTCAATATGACATGAAGAACATAATTTAGTATAAATATGTAAAAACTGGCACAAAATATACACATTTAGTAATTGATTTACAGTTTGAAATAAATTACTATTAATCCTTATCGGTCGTATGTCACCTCTGACGTGACATTACAATTTTGCTCTATCAGTCGTATGTCACGTGCGAGGTGACAAAACTGAACAAGTAACAACATTCTCATTGCTGAATGTTTTTACAGTTTAATTCTTACTCGATAGCAGACAACACGTTCTGTCGCATTTCAGCAATTATTTTACTTATATTATAATATTTTATTCCTCCAAAAATGAATAAAGAAAACTATAGCAATATGGAAAGTAACAGTGATAGTTGTAGTGAAATATGTGAAAATTTTGAATATCTGGCAAATGATTTTGACTCTTGTAATGAAGGAGACAGTGATACAAGTGTTATATTTCACCCAAGGAAAAAAATCGATCTCTATAAGAGGAAAACGAAGTGGAAAGAGAAATTGTTCCTGATTGTGATGAAGATTGGATTGAAATCGACAGTGATGACGAAGACATTTAAAGTGTAAATATAAATATTTTTATGTACAAAACTATATTTTTATATCAAGTAAATTGAGTTACTCTTCTCTTACAATAATCATTCAAATATATCTCCGACCTAGCGGAAAGTTAAGTAAAAAATGTTAACGTCGATAAGGGTTAAATCAGATATTTTTTTATAAAAAGTAAAATGAGTATAAATAAATTAAAGTTACATTTATTAAATGATATAGAAAAATTATAAAGATACATTTTTATATCAGGATATTTCAGAATTAAATTAATACAAAAAAAAATTGGGAATTAATGAATTGCGAAAAAAGTTGGTTGTTAAATTTGTTCATCTTTTATTTCAAAGAATTGTGAAAAAAATCTTATGCGAGTCGAGTTAATATCAAGTCTCTAGAATTCTGTAGAAATTTATTTTGGCGATGAAATTTTATTTACGATTTTTGATCGCTTGTTTCATAGTGGATTTGTGAAAATCGAAAAAAAATAACCACAAATGGAAAAAAATGTTCTCGAGGAAGAGACGTACTGCCTATACAAAGATGTATTACGGATGCTGAGGTGTACGTATTACAAATTATTGATTGAATAATGGATCGTTTTATTTATTCAGATATACTGGAAGCTAATCTAAAATACCGCTGTTCAGTCGGGGATACAAATAACTCTAAGAGTAGATCAGGAAGTATCAGGGGACGCTTCAAACGTTGAATTTCGTATGTTTATTTTTTAGTGAAATATTTATCAGTTATCTAACTAAATCTGTTCACGAACTCGATAATATATGTATATTTATAACGCTCTTACTTATATGGCTATAAGAAGAAAAAGGATACTTTGTGGGAAATAAATAGATTTACTGAACAAGCCTGTTTTCATTTTTTTTATAATTTATGGTCTTAAATACACATTTTTTCAATTTTAATATTTTCTTATATACGTACATAGGATAGTGCAAATGAGATTTAATGATAGTAAGCAAGTAAATGTATGTCTAAACCTTTCAGATTCATTTGTCACCCCTATATATATGTAGCTATAAATTTTATCCCTAACATAAATGTGCCTATATAAAACAGACAATAAAATTATTAATTTTTTATATCATCTTATTTTATTCGAAAGTATTCGATTAAGTTTAAAATATTTTTCGTTATGAAAACATTATTGAAAATTGCATGTTTTTTTTAAAAAAAAAGAAAAAACATAAAATAATTACTTTTAAAATTGTCATTTGAGTTTCTTTTATAAATTATAAATTCTTGTAATCTTTCTTCTTATTAATTCCGTACGTTATATATAAAATAGAAATATAGGGATTTCCAATAAGCGTTTCCAAACTTTACATGAAAATAAAATAAAAAGTATTTAATTATTTATCTATTTTATTTTTAAGCATATTTTATGGAATTAATAATGGAATACAATTTCCTTTATAGGACCAGTACAACATTCGTTTAGTCCAATTTTTAATCACTCTTTCATATAATTGTGGTCCAATTTTATAAATTACACGTTCAATATTTCTGTTGTTCGTGGTTCAATAATTACACATAACTCCACAGAAAATAATCCAATGTTATTAGATCATATGACCTTGGTAGTCACCAATTGATGGGTTCATTTCGTGAAATAATGGACTCATTTTTTGTTTCAATAAGTCTTTTGAAGTTTTTACATTTTCCAAGTATTGTTAAAGTGTTAAACATTTCATGATAATTTGCCAAATTTACTGAGTTGAAATATGAAAATGAGTTTAAACGAAATTCAAATATAGCTGCCACCAGCTGTCAAGGTTCTGACATTCTTATTGGAAAACTTTATACAATTAGAATCAATACGAGTACTCATCCATCGTGACTTTATTGCGAATATGATTTACGTTTGTTCGACTGTATGAAACCGATTAAAGATTCCTTAATGACTTTTAATCGTGCAAATTATTTTTTACGAGTTATAAATCTTAAAATGCTTCACGTTCGACGATTTCATAATTTAATTAAAATCCGTATTTGTCGATCTGTAAACATTTTCGTAACAATATCGAACGTACGGAAAAAGATCGTGCTGAAAAAATGAACAGCAGATAATTTACGGCGAGAGCAATTTATATTTCGTATAATAAAATATAACTGTACATCTAATCCGATCCATCTTTTGGAACATGCATTATGTAAATGTAATTTATATATTAACAGGATCTTTACGAGATCAACGGGCGTGGAACTGTTCTGATAGAGAATGATTGATGTTTAATTTCGGAGGCATATTTTACAACTACGACGACGACGTAATCGATTTTAGCGAAAGTGTAATGCGAGTCAACGCAGTTAACACGAATATATGAACGAGTGACACGTCCATCCGCTCTTTCAGTGCGTGCAGAAGTTCTTTTCAACGGACAGATTTCGTACGAAAGGAAATTAATTTTTTTTGAAAAAAAAAATGTAAATATTTATATAAAAAAAAAACGTTCGATACGAACACGGTATTAAAAATATCCAAACATGGGGACGAGCACGCGCGTCGATCGACGAGATGAACATAATAAAACGAATAATGAGAAGGAAAATAAATGTGGCTAACTAACCAGAATCCGAATAAATGTTTATACGTTGTGACATCGAGCTGATGTATCGAGCGTTGTCGACATTCAAACAGAGAGGACACGCTTCGTTGCGGAACATACACGTGTAACATCGTTCATGACCACACGTGTCGATCAACCTTCGTTTCTTGCCTTTGTCGAAAGGCATACTGCATGATGGACAACATCCGTCTGTGCTCGACGATGTCGTCGTGGCGCCTTCCAATTCCAGTAGCTTTTTGATGGCAGCCAAATCTGGAACGAACAGAAAAACGAATTGATTATTATATGATCGACGAAATTTTCTTTTATACAATATTCACACGGGGGTGGATACACATACATACACACATGTACATAAGAAGATTCGTTGGAGTTGACTGAAAGTCAAAAATATTAGATCGATCGAAGTTAAAAGTTTTGAAAGATGCCTTTATCTAGTAAAGCATAAAAGAGGTTGCTACTAATGATAATATGTACATATTTATAAAAAATATTTTTCTCTTCTATAAAGTTCTAGTTACATTTAACATTTTTATGCCATCAGGAACGTACACTCATCAACGCTCAAAAAAAGAAGTGTTTTTATTTAAAAATTAAATTGTGCGCTCCTGATTGACTACCCTATACAAGATGCAAGTGTTACTGTTTCCGCTGTCTCTTCTTATAATTTCGAGATTTGTATATTTTAAATGAATATTGAATGATTATATGTTATCTGAAGGGGCATAAAGGTTGAAATCTGTCGTGATACGATATAATAAAAAGATATCTTCCAAGAATACTCTATACAAACGGATTGAATATTAAAATTAAAATTGTTTTTATTTCCATTCATTTGAAACTATTGTTGTATATATTTATGTACGTATGGATTTTATATATAAATTCGAATATCTTTGATTTCAAATGAAGGAATTTTTATTTCTTAACATTTCTTATTCAGGAAAATTACAGAATTTATCTAAAAATGATAATCGTTTTTTTTACTCAATTTTTGTGATTATTTTAAATTTTCATTGAAATTATTTAAAAAATTACTTATAGTCGATTGAAAAAAATACTGTTTTTAAACGTAATTACATTTTTTTTATATTTCCATTTTATACAAATGCATTATATTGTAAATATGATTTAATAAATTATTGCCTTGTAATAAAATTTGGCATAGATTGCAAATATGGTAGATTTGAAATGTTTCTACTAGTTATCTACCATTTGAGCTACATATATTAGAACAAATATATATTTCTATACACGAGTATATGAGTTTTTAAAAATATCATTTTTTCATAAAAAAAGTAGGTTTCATAAAAGAGACAACTAAACATTATTAACTCATAATAAAATTCAACTTAACATGTTTTTGAGACATTCTAGTATTTTTAATTTCCTTAGGTTCTTTGATATAAAAATTGTTCTCGTTATTTCCAAGAAAAATATTATTTTTACAATCGATTGAGTTTCGAAAAGTCACATTTAATAACTTTTAATTATGTTTGTAAATTTTATACAATATTAATTTTTGATTGAGATTAATTTTTAATTCCCATTAAATTAGTTTTTAAAATATTAAAAAATTGAAAAGTAGTTGTATTGAAACTCAGATTATTTCAATTTTAAATATTTTATTTATACCAAAAACATAATTTATTATAATTTTACTTTTCTGAATTTGATGAAAAAACACTCATCAATAATTATCTCATTTTTAATTGAGAGAATTGTGGATGATTGAGAAAATTGCTAAAGTCTCTCAACCAAATGACGTACTTACATAATTAATTTCACCTTATTAATACTTCTTTCACAGGACGATTATTATTGTGATTAGTACTGTTAGAGAAATTCTTAAGATTTTCTTGTTATTTCTTATATTTTAATCGTCATGTATTTGTCAATATTAATTTTGATTTTAAAAAAAATATATCACATTAAAATATTATTTGTCGACATTACTGAACTTTTAGGTTAACTTTCGATATTATTACATTCATTTTTTGTGTAAATACTAAAAATTCTTTATATATATATATATATATATATATATATAATATATTAGTATCTCCCTTCCGCTTTTTAAATATTCATAAATATTATTTGCGGAAGGGAGATATTTGCCAATATATATATATTTACGTCCAGTATCACCGCTTGTCGTGCGGGAACCGTGCGATCGAATCCCATTTGGAGATTTACAGCAGGCGGGAAATAAAGGCAACTCGCTTAATGAAGTAAACCCTAAATAAAAATCTTTACCAACTTGCCTGGTCAATATATCGGGAACAATTGATGGTAACATTAAATAATTTTTTTTCTTGCTTAACAATGGACTGATAAACTGATACGATGATGATTGAGTAGATTATAAAGGCTACAAAAATTACGAATGTTATAGCTAAAGTGTGAAGTTTATAATTAATTAGTCACATAGTAAGAAGAGAAGACCACCGATGGTCAAGAGAAATTATTGATATATAACAAGGTCCAGAAAAAGTGGCAAGTATCGTACAAATAAACATTACAAACGATATGTGAACAAAAATGTTCTTCGACCCTTTCATTCCGGCGAAATTGGCTGTTAGTATACCGTTGTATGAGATTGTTGAGCAGAGGGTTTAATAAATAATGCAAAATTGGTAATTAAATCGAAATGTTGTAGGATGGTTATAGTCACTTTTAGTATATAGTGAACGTTCGATGTCGGGTGACTGTAATCATATTTAGTAACAATAGGGTTAATTTTATAGAGCTATCCAAATGTGACGCCTAGATTCAAAAAACATGTATATAATAGGGTGGTGTATAGGGAAACATGTGTATAGTTTCTATTATTATTATTTTTTTAATAAAACATAAATCTAGACGTCACATTTGGATGACCCTATATAATACAGTCAAAGTACTTTCTAAGTTGAAAAATAATTTATTTTTATCTAATATACGACAAAAAAAAATTATTTTAAAAATGTACGACATTATATAAATAAAATGACAAGTATCAGTTACTATTATTTATTTAATTGTACTACTGTTATTTATACAAATGGATTATTAATGTACGTTAATAACTACTTTATAATAATATTTGTATAATATCATAGTTAATGTTCTTCGAAGAAATAATGACTATTATATTTTTATTACCAATTAACATGTTAATTACTTCATCTAGAGATTTATACATGTTATACAAAAAAAAATAGTTTCGAAGTTTTTTTTGTGTAATTTTCTGTTCATAATACGGTATTGAATTTTAAAGGCATTTTTGATAAGCAAATATTTATTATATTTTCATTATGAAAATATTGATAATACTTGTAATATAAACTGTAACTGTGTACAAAGAGTTTGAAAATAAAAAAATGCGGGTATGTCTAATTGTTTGTATTTGTGTTCATCAAATATGATTGTATCAGTGGGAATAATCGATGAAAAAAAATAATACAAACACAATCTTTTTTATAATGGCGTGATGAAAATAATATAAAATTTACTACAATCGAGAAAAAATAGTGATTTAGTGTTTATACATTCTTTTAATTATTAGTGAATTAAATACTTCAACTTATCAAACAGTTATATGCGACGAAAATAAATCTGTTTATAAAAAAATATCCTAATATGAATATAATAAATAAAAAAAAACGTTAGTACATCTATAGGTAATACATTCTACGATAAAAAGATTTTCTTCCGAAATATTTGTAGAGGCGTTTTAATCATGTTATTAAAATACATGTAGAATGTATGTTTGTAATATTATCGGTTGATATCTTTACTATGATCTACGATATTTTTTCTATTCGTATAGAAATATATAGACGATTTAATTTAATTTTCCATGAGCCTCTCGAAGATGTTTTTTCTTCTTAACAAGATATAAAAGATATCTCGATAAATCTACTTATATATGAAACAACAATTAATTATGCATTCTCGTAAACGATTTGATTATACGTTTCGATATTTATCGTTGCAAAACGATTATATATTGTAAATATTACGTTACGTTCCGTAACATTGACGAAATAATAGTATATATACATGTATAAACGTAAAAAAAAAACTAGCTCATAGATTAATTCGGTACTCATTCATCTATGCTAATGGTTCGAGAGTCAAATCACACCCATCTATTGATCCGTAGGTCAGTAGATCAAATCCGGGACTGGTTTTTTGAACATCGTCGTCGTGAGAACCATTAGTAATCTTTATATCGCGAATAAATTGACGATACCACGATGATTGAAGTACGAATGATGAGGTCAAATGTGACAGAATTATGGATTGTTCGAACTTATTCGATTCACTTACTCCATGCAAGTGTTTGTAAGGAAATCGTTTTAATAGTAAGGTGCGTGCATGCGTGTGTGTGTGTGTGTGTGTGTGCCGTAGCGGTACATTGTGTTCTTTTTTGTGTTGTTGTCGAGATGAAATAATTCGCTCTACGACGAATGTGTTTCATTGTTGAATTGTTAATAGTAGAAGTCATTCAGTTTAAGTGCACTTATGTTGAGTCCTCTTTGATGTCGACGCGCCAGGAACAGTGAGTAAGTGTAATGTCATTAGAAAGAATAGAGTACGTTTTTAACTACGACGCATTATGTATTAGAAACTATTATACTTACTTCGTGTAAATATTTTCCTGAATGGAAACTATACTCGTACGTACGTTTATATATATATATATATATATATATATATATATGTATGGAAGATTAAAAAAATAACTAGTTTATAAACAATCAATGATAATTAGGAATAACCATGATCCAGATAAAATTTTAATTCAATGGACGATCTTCAGTTATTACAAAAATTACAGTGAAAATACAACAAACATGAACTATGGTTATGTTGCACGTTTGTGAATTTTGAAAAAAAAACGTTTAATTCAGAAATTGAATTCCAAGATCATACAATTTAACACCATTAGATTTTTTCGTGCGTTTTTTTTGAAAACTCGAATCTATACTAATAAACCACAAAAAATTAATGACCTAAAACAACATTCGAGTTACAATATGTGAAATAAATCCAGCAGCATGTCGAAAAGTCATTGCAAATTTCGATATTCAAATTGATGCCTGTAGATGCAGTCGTGGTGGATATTTGAACGATATTCTGTTCCACGTATAATTGTAATAAATCACACTTTCAATTAAAAAAAACAGCTTGAAAAATCAAAGTATATATACTTTCAATTTCTGATTCACATCCTAGTTTATATATTAAATGTTGTAATTTATTTTATATTCGTTTTATTTGCTCGTTAAAATTTCTATAAATATAGATAATATAATAAATAGGAACGAAACTAGAATATTGAATTATTAATCTAATAAATGAATTATAAAAGTATATGTACATAATTAAAAACAGAAAGAGGGAGATAATTGTGAAATATCATTCGTATTCTTTTAAATAAAATCTCTCGAATTTGATATTAATTTTCATATATAATTAAATTATACGGCCTCGTAAATAATTCGATATGAATCCAATACTAATAACGACAGCGTGTGTTCGTGAAACTGTCGAAAAAAATAATTAAAGTCGGTCGATTCCCATAATTGTCAAACTGTTAAGAAGAGTGTGTGTGATATCTGTTTGTCGAAGAAGACGTAGCCGGCAAAACAAATCTGTGGCTCGTTCATTGTCGTCGTTAATTATGACTTCCTCACAGATGTTCAGTATATGAAAAGGTATTGAATTCGAGCCGTGCTGTGGCATTAATGGCTTGCGGTACTGTTTCTTTAATTAGCTATGGACTAATGTTTCCGCTTAACACGCGGTTAATATGGATATATTGCGATTATTTTCTTGTTAGAAATGAAACACGAGCGCGCATTTTCCTCGACGTTATGTAATTCGCGTCTTGCGAAACTTTGCAAAAGTATTATAGACACGAGTACAGTCCTACATAAGTGCACGTGTATACAATACACATAATAAATAATTACACTCTTTATAATCGACGCAAATTACTAATTAACTGACTAATTGTTTAATGTGAAAAAAGTATTATAAACATGTTCGAATATTTAAATTCTCGATTCGTTTCCTGGAAACGTTTTTGGCATTTCCATTGTAAGTTATTTTCTCAATTTGCGAAAAAACGAAATTTTACTCATACAGTCAGACAAAAAGTCTCCGTACTTCTGTGTAAAAAAATTTGGTGAAAAAATATATAAATATAACAAAAACATCCTTGTACTTTCATGAAAATCTTAAAATAATTATTTATAAAATAACTAAATTAAACATTTAACCCAAATAAATTATAAGTATGAACACTTGTTTAACTGACTGTATATATGGAATGTATCGATACAAAGAATCGAATATTTCACGAATTTTTTTTGCACATTTTTAATTAATAATTGAGAATTTGAGGACATAGGTATTTACGAATACGATGACATATGTTCGAATAAATATTATTATTGTATTTTTCCTTTTAGCGATAATATCGTTAATACTGTTATCTTAATCTCTTTCATAGCTTTATTAATAAATACATTGACATTATTACGCTTTACAATTGGAAATAACGATAATGTAAAATTATTTATTCGAGAATTATGAAAACAATTCAAATAGAAAGATATCTATCATTATCGATTAAAAAAAACATGTTACATTTTTTTATAACACGATATTTCTATTTATTTTGATACTATCTTGGTAAATTTACTTTAATGCTATAATCTATTTTAATTGATTTAATAAAATTGATATTATAAAAATATTTAATAATCACTTATTGTCCAATTTATTTACTGATGTATTTTAACCCTTATCGGTCGTATGTCACCTCTGACATGACATTACAACTTTGCTCTATCAGTCGTATGTCACGTGCGAGGTGACAAGACTGAAAAAGTAACAACGTCCTTATTGCTGAATGTTTTTACAGTTTAATTCTTACTCGATAGCAGACAACACGTTCTGTCATATTTCAGCAATTATTTTACTTATATTATAATATTTTATGTTTCCAAAAATGAATAAAGAAAACTAGTTGTAGTGAAATATGTGAAAATTTTGAATATTCGGCATGTGATTTTAATTCTTGTGATGAAGGAGAAAATGATACAAGTGTTATATTTCAGGCGAGGAAAAAAATTGATCCCTATTCAATATTCAAGTGAAGAGGAAAGAGAAATTGTTTCAGATTGTGATGAAGATTGGATTGAAATCGACAGTGATGATGAAGACAATTTAACTTCAAGTATTCCTTTTACAAATATAGGACGCCAAATTTTCGGAAATGTTCAGGAGCCTATAAATTATTATGCACAAAACTATCTTTTTATATCAAATAACCTTAGTTATTCTTCTCTTACAATAAGCACTCAAATATATCTCCGATCTAGCGAAAAGTTAAGTACAAAATGCTGACGTCCGATAAGGGTTAATAAGGTGAAATTAATTATAAATTATTTAAGAACGTCATTTGGTTAAGAGCCTTTAGCAAGTATCTCAATCATCCACAAATCTTTTAATTAAAAATGAAATAATTATCGATGAGTGTTTTTTCATTAAATTCAGAAAAAAGTAAAATTATAATGAATTATATTTTTGGTAGAAATAAAATATTCAAAATTAAAATAATCTGAGTTTCTTTACATCTACTTTTCAATTTTTTTAATATTTTCAAAATTAATTTAATGATCTGGAAAAAATGACAATTAAAAAAAACACTTACATACTTGTGTATAGAAGTGCATATTTGTCATTTTGCCTCATGTTCTAATGTAGCTCAAATAGCAGATAATTAATAAAAACATTTCTAGACTACTACATTTGTAGTCTATGTCAAAATAGCATATTTTATTACAAAACAATAATTTATTTAATCTTATTAGTAAAAATGAAAATAAGGAAAAATTGTAATTACGTTTAAAAATAATATTTTTTTATTTAATCAGGTAATAAATTCAATTTATAAATATTTTTTAAAATAATCTCGATTAAATTAAATAATGATTGAATACTTGTAATGATAGCTTATTTATGTGCAAGTTTTTTTGTTAAAAATTCTCAATATTTTATTTAAGTTTGTGTTTTTTAAATTTGAACTTTTCTATAATTGCAATATAAATAAAAAACGTACTGTTCCATTAACTCGAAATTCTTTTTGAATCTTATTTGATATTTTGCTTTAATAATATATTTTTTATTGGAAACACATTTCAAAAAGTCATGTCAAAAAATATCTATCCAATATTTTATTAAATACTTATTTATTTTCTGTTTGACATGAAACTGTCTAAATAAAATATGTTCATTATATTTCAATATTTTTTTATATCTTACCCAATCATTCATCAATATATAAAAAAAGATATTGACACAAATTATTATTAATAAAAGTTCACTTATATACACGTGTATGTGTTTGTGTGTGTGCGCGAATGTCGAAACATTGACCGTCGTCATTTCTGAGAACGATTGAAATTAATAAAAACGATGTAAAAATAAATTAGCGCATTATCAGCAAAACCTGACTCGTCAATAAATAGAAATGAACTATCGACCCGAACATTAATTAAAAACTAAGTAAACTGAAGCTTCTGTACGTTTTCTAAATGCGCGCACCTGACTCATTGAGAATGATATTTGACCTAGCACGTATTATATTATTATTGCGAGAATCTTTTTAACATGCATCGATATTACAAACCTCTTTATTCGAAATCATTAAAATTATACTTTCTCGTACACATATACACATGTATTGTGTATGTGTGTATTTTTATATGTTCACAATCGACACGAACGACGGTCGTAGAGAACGGATCCGATGCTACAAAATATGATTTTATTCTAAACGAGTACGCTCGCTCGTACGTTCACTAAATGAAAAACAACATGTAATATTAATGATAATTAAACGCAATTGTATGGGAGCCATCAATCACAGATATGAAAATAATCTTTAAACGTTACTATATTCCGTAATCAATGACAGGAACATAAAACATATTACTGCTCGTTCCGTACGATAGACGCACTCTCGAATCCGGAATTGTGTTTTTCTTACAACGACGTGAAGAATCTATTTTCAATGCAATTATAACGTACACATAATTACAATGAAACATATCATTAATAACAGTTACGACAATTAATAAATAAATGTCATATTTTCTATAGACACGTACACATTCAGATAAACATTCGATATGGAAGTCATTAAGTCCTCTTAAATATAATATTTTCACGAGATTCTTTCACCGTTTCCTGTCTGCGATTAATTTTATCCATCCCTCACCCTTACACTACTTTACAATATTTGATAAACTCACTTCTTTTCTTCTTGTTATTTGTTTTTCCTATGCCTATTTCAACAATGTTATTTATTCTGATATATCAATTATTTTTATCTGTTTTAGAATCCATTTACAAATTTTTCAATCATGTATAGAAATTCCTAACATTATCCTTTTTATCCTTCGTTATTATTATTTTTTTTTTGTTTCATTTTTACATTCATTGTCCATGTTTCTGACTTGTAAGTATAATAAGTGTACACACAATTTATTATGAAGGATCCAATCTTTATATTAGGTTGTCAAATATCTCCCTTCCGCCTTTTTGTCTTTTGAATTTCGCGGCTATGTACAAAGCGTTACAGAGCTCGTATCGGGCAACACTATACATCATTTGAAAGGTCTTTACATAACCTACAAAACGACGCTATGCATGATTAGTTTGGATACTGCGTTCAAAAGTTATAGACGTGTAAACATGGAGTTCACTAACGCCGAAGTTCGCGCTATTTTGAAGTTTTCCTTCGTTAAAGGCAAATCCGCTAGAGAAACGTTCCGTGAGATTAATAGTGTTTTGGGGGATGGTACTCTATCACTTCGAACCGCGGAGGAATGGTTTCGACGATTCAGAGCCGGTGAAAACGACACCGTGGATAAGCCAGCCGGCGGAAGACCTGTGACGACGAATGCCGATCAAATCATGGAAATCATCGAGTTAGACCGGCATGTGACATCTCGTGACATCGCCCAGGAGATGGCAGTTAGTCACCAAACCATTTTAAACCATCTGCAGAAGGCTGGATACAAAAAAAGCTTGATGTTTGGGTGCCGCATGATTTGACGCAAAAAAACCTTCTGGACCGAATCAACGTCTGCGATATGCTGCTGAAACGGAACGAACTCGACCCATTTTTGAAGCGGACGGTGACTGGCGACGAAAAATGGATCACATACGACAATATTAAGCGAAAACGGTCGTGGTCGAAGGCCGGTGAATCGTCCCAAACAGTGGCCAAGCCGGGATTGACGGCCAGGAAGGTTTTGCTGTGCGTTCGGTGGGATTGCAAAGGAATCATCCACTATGAGCTGCTCCCATATGGCCAGACGCTTAATTCTACCATCTACTGCGAACAACTGGACCGCTCGAAGCAGGCGATCGACCAGAAGCGTCCAGAATTGGCCAAGAGGAAGGGTGTAGTGTTCCACCAGGACAACGCCAGGCCACACACATCTTTGGTGACTCGTCAGAAGCTACGGGAGCTCGGATGGGAGGTTTTATCGCATCCACCATATAGCCCGGACATAGCGCCAAGTGATTACCACCTGTTCCTGTCCATGGCGAACGCCCTTGGTGGTGTAAAGTTGGCCTCAAAAGAGGCTTGTGAAAAGTGGCTGTCCGAGTTCTTCGCAAATAAGGAGGGAGGGTTCTACAAGAGGGGTATTATGAAGTTGCCGTCTAGATGGAACCAGATTATCGAACAAAACGGCGCATATTTGAACTAAATCCGATCACTGTAACACTTTTTATAAAGCATTGAATAAAGAGCAAAAAAGCGGAAGGGAGATACTTGACAACATAATATATATATATATATATATATATATATATATATATATATATATATATATATATATATATATATATATATATAAAGAGGAGGAGGCATTCAAATTACATAGAAAAATAAAATTTAGGTTGTATTAAATTAAATTTGTTGAATATTATTACAATTAATTATTTAAGCTAGCCCAAATGAGACTGAATGATATTAAATGATAAGCAAGTAAGTAAATGTGTATTTAAAATCTTCAGTCACATCTGGTCTACCTTATAAATAAAATAAATTATTACTTTGACAAAGTTTCTTATTGATTTTGTGTAACTGTTAATTGTTTTTTATATACAAACGAATTAAAATTACAAAAGTAAAACACTTCATTAAAAATTAATGGATAATTGATAAATAACCTGTTATTGTTTCTTATGTAATTCGAAAATGATACAATCGCTATTGAATATACACACAAGAATCAATGAGTGAACAATTAGTAATTGTACACAGTATTGTATTGTAGAATGTACAATGCTGCATTAATAACCATATTGTAGAAGATGATTTATTTGTTAAAAAATAAAAAATCAATAAATAACAACGTGATTGTGTTTTAAATAGCATCTATTATTTTAAATCGAATGCAATTAAATTGCTTTAAATGAAATTAAATGGTTAATAAAAAAATAAAATAAAAAAGCTATGTTTTTTATCAATTTTATTTAGATATTTTAAATTTTTTTTAGACATTCTTTATTTCCTGATTTTTTTATGCGAATTTTAGAATAATTTCACTTTGTTGCTTTGATTTTATGCGGTTTTTGAAAATTAAGGATCGTATCCCTAATTTCTCAATGTAAGTTAAGTCTTCTTTTGTGCGATTTTTTTAATGCGGTTTTCTGCGGAACGTATCTACCGTATAAAAACAGACCCGGGTGTATATTCAATTGCGACGATCGTTATTAATTAAGACAACGTCTTTCGAAAATTGAATATAAAATCATCACACGACGTGTTTTAAATAAATGTGTTATGGGTGCGTGCTAACGAGTGTGTTTTTTCTCTCTAGTCCGGTTAATTGTTTCATTACGGTTATCAAAAACATAATTCCGCCTATTAACTATTAAATGAACGTCGAGAATAATCTTCGGCAACGATACAATCCCTTTAATTCGCCGTGCAGTTACCTCTATATACACTACATCCCATTTATTTTGCGGTGTTCCTATACAGGATTAAGTCGACTGTAACGTAACGTTCTGTCGGTCACATTAAGCTCAAACTATTTGAACCCACGGCCTTGATAAGGTCAGCCGAGTGCCAAAATCATGCGCCGCCGTCGTCGTCGTTGTTGTTGTGTACGTACAATAATAACTCATAGTTCGGTAGTCAAGATCAAATAAATTAACAGGCATTAAAATTGTTATGTACGGATGTCCTTCATGAATTACATCATGCATTTAATTACTGCATTTCTGTACGCAGTTTTTCATATTAATGGGATGTGAACGAATGTACGGGCGATAAATACAATGTAACGGTATGTGTGAAATATGCATTGAACAAAAATGTCATAACGGAACGATATTTTAAAAAAAATAAATAAACGAATGGATGTGTTAATTTCAGATGCCGGTATTCGATGAATATACGTTTTATGTTTTTTTTTATTATTTTTTTCAGAAAAATTCGTTTCATTGAAGTTATCGGAAATTATTTACATCCATGACACACGTGTACGGATCGAGATTTTAATCGGATTAATCGTGAATAATGAAATTGATTCAAGTTTTGGAGTAAAATGATTAAAAGTAAGACTTTAAAATTTTCAATACAATATATAAATATTTTCAAATTAAACAATCGTTTCAAATATAACACCCATTAAAAGAAATATGTATATAATTGAGTTTTTTATGTACATGATGGTTTAGTAGACGTTGCATGAACAATAAAATTAGAGTGTTTTAAATTTACAATTATTTAATATTAAAATGATCGATAAAACAGACGTTAAGGGTTTTATATAGCAATAAATGTTCACACGCGCCATTTCGATCAGTTTAATATATTTTTTCCAATCCACTCTGACGTATCTTCTTTTATCTCTATTTCATCTACCCATCGATCTCTTTCTAGGCCTTTTATATATGATCGTCCAAATATGACGCCTAGATTTGTGTTTTATTGAAAAGAAACATGTGTATAGTTTCTTTTTAATAAAACACACATCTAGGCGTCACATTTGGATGACTCTATATATCTTGATTACTAATCAATAAATGTTTTCGTCGATCGATGGTTTTCTCTTCTAGCTATAAAACTAGCTCTTTTCCATTTGAAACTCCTCACTTTTGGTGTAGTGCTCGTTTTCTCGCATTCATCTTTTCATACTTATTGCTATTGTCTAGAGTGACTAAATTATATTGGTATTCATAAATGACAATATTCTACTTTGATTATATCTTTTTCAGTTTTTATTAATTGAAAATCTAACTTCTCCATTATTTTCTTTTCTGTTATGTGGCGATAAAAAAAATCATCAAATTATCTTTTAATCTCATTTTATTTAATCTCATGTTATCTCATCTGATTGTTTTCAATTCTTTTCAAACTTATTCAGGTCTTATTTCATTAAATAATGACCTGTTGGTAAAGACAGAAATGAATTGAGAAGGATATTGAAAGAATGACAATAGGTATTTAGATTTCGGCGATTTTTAACATCCTCTATTGTACCATCAGGAATAATCAAGCCTCCGAACAATAAGGGTTGTAGTCTTTTGTAATTGGTAATAATTTTGAAAGATTTGAAATTATGATTCGCCGTGCTAATCCCATTTTAACTGGAAATATTTTTCAAATTTTCCTCTGTATGGTTAGACCTATCAATTTCGAAAAATATTGTAGTAACCCTTTTCAGAATCTCATTTATACCTTCTCGTCATTTTGAAGCAGTGAAATATGAATTTACAGAATATCTATCTATCTATCTATCTATCTATCTATCTATCTATCTATCTATCTATCTATCTATCTATCTATCTATCTATCTATCTATCTATCTATCTATCTATCTATCTATCTATCTATCTATCTATCTATTTAATTACTGCATTTCTATCTATCTATCATATTAATGGGATCTAACTATGTACGGGCGATATCTACAATGTATCTATCTATCTATGCATCTATCAAATCTATCATATCGGATCGATATTTTAAAAAAATAAATCTATCTATCTATCTATTTCTATCTATCTATCTATCGATGAATATACTATCTATCTATTTATCTATCTATCTATCTATCATCTAAATTCTATCTATGAAGTTATCTAATTATTACATCCATGACACTATCTATCTACGGATCGATCTATCTATCTATCTATCTATCTATCTATCTATCTATGAATCTATCTATCTATCTATCTAAAATCTATCTTTATCTATCTATCTATCTATATATAAATATTTTCAAATTAAACAATCTATCAAATCTATCACCTATCTATCTATCTAAATATCTATATATCTTGATCTATCTATCTATCATCTATCTATCTATCTATCTATTATCTATCTATCTATCTATCTATCTATCTATCTATCTATCTATCTACTATTATTTATCTATATTAAAATAATCGATAAATCAGACGTTATCTATCTATCTATCTATCTATCTATCTATGTATCATCTATCTATCCATTTCTATCTATTTATCTATATATCTATCTATCCATCTATCCATATATATATATATCTTCTATCTATCTATCTACTAGTATCTATCTATCTACTAGTATCTATCTATCTTTCTATCTACTATTATCTCTCTATCTATCTATCTACTAGTATCCATCTATCTATCTATCTATCTATCTATCTATCTATCTATCTATCTATCTATCTATCTATTAATAAAACATCTATCTATCTATCTATCTATCTATCTATCTATCTATCTATCTATCTATCTATCTTGATTATCTAATCAATAAATCTATCTCGTCGATCGATCTATCTATCTATCTTCTAGATATCTATCTAGCTCTTTCCATTTATCTATCTATCTATCTATCTATGCTATCTTTCTCGCATATCATCTATCTATCATACTATCTTGCTATTATTTATCTATCTAAATTATATTGGTATTCTATCTATGATATCTATATATCTATGATCTATATCTATCTATCAGTCTTTTATTAATTGAAAATCTAACTTCTCCATTATTTTCTTTTCTGTTATATCGATCTAAAAATCTATCTAAATTATCTTTTAATCTCATTTTATTTAATCTCATGTTATCCCATCTGATTGTTTTCAATTCTTTTCAAACTTATTCTATCTTATTTCATTAAATAATGACCTGTTGGTATCTATCATCAATCTATTCTAG
This sequence comes from Neoneuromus ignobilis, assembly GCA_029203775.1. Classification (NCBI taxonomy): domain Eukaryota; kingdom Metazoa; phylum Arthropoda; class Insecta; order Megaloptera; family Corydalidae; genus Neoneuromus; species Neoneuromus ignobilis. The sequence continues at coordinate 761,126 of CP092089.1, read as the reverse complement.
GATATTGAAAGAATGACAATAGGTATTTAGATTTCGGCGTTTTTTAACATCCTCTATTGTACCATTAGGAATAATCAAGCCTCCGAAGAATAAGGGTTGTAGTCTTTTGTAATTGGTAATAATTTTGTAAGATTTGAAATTATGATTCGCCGTGCTAATCCCATTTTAACTGGAAATATTTTTCAAATTTTCCTCTGTATGGTTAGACCTATCAATTTCGAAAAATATTGTAGTAACCCTTTTCAGAATCTCATTTATACCTTCTCGTCATTTTGAAGCAGTGAAATATGAATTTACAGAATATGTATATATCTATCTATCTATTTATCTATCTATCTATCTATCTATCTATCTATCTATCTATCTATCTATCTATATATATATATATATATATTAGGTTGGCAAGTATCTCCCTTCCGCATTTTTTTTTTTGTACATAGCTGCGAAATTCAAAAGACCAGAAGGCGGAAGGGAGATATTTGCCAACCTAATATATAGATAGATATATATATATATATATTCTGTAGATTTATATATATATATAAATAAATAAAATTATGTATATTTATGAAAATTCAATAACATAAAAGGAAAATGACATTCGTTCAGAAATTGTTTGTCCATATACCAAAAAGAGATCATCAATGGATAAGACAAATTATTGTTTGTAAATTCAGATATATTAAATGGTCTAAAAAGTAACCCACAGGGAGATGAAAATTCGTCAATGTGAAATAGAAAAAAGTATAGAGATGATCGAAATAAAAAAAAATTTTGAAAATGATTTAATTCAACAGTTGACAGAGAAAAGCTGCTGTTGCTGATACATATATAGAGTTTTTTTAAGCGTAATAAAACTTTAAATTGAATCTCTATCGAAAGTTCTATCTAACTTAAAAAACAACCTTTATCATACCTTTATATATATATATATATATATATATATATATATATATATATATATATATATATATATCATATCACATCATAAAGCCCATATCAATCCACTACTGGACGAAAGCCTCAATGAATGCTACCATTCACTGGTAGCATTCATTCACCACGCTGACCAGGTGGATTGGTGAAGATTTTTTTTATTCGGGGTTTACTCCCTTATTTTTTCAACAGTTATTTTTTTACAAGATGAAGTTGTCGGCCTTCATGCTCAACCCTCGATAGTAAGGGACTATATATATATATATATATATATATATATATATATATATATATATATATATATATATATATATATAAAGGTGTTTTTATGTTAGATAAAACTTTCGGTAGGGATTCAATTTAAAATTCTACCATACTTAAAAAACACTTTGCATATATCGAATTAAACGTGTAGAAATAAAAATAGGATCGAATGTATCAGAGACAAAGAAAGATATAAATGTTCTAACAAAATTGAGGATTTTCAAAAGAAAATGAGATGGTGTTGTAGCAAGAAAAAATTAAATAATATGGAGAAGAGAAGGTATTAATTAGAAATCCAGATATATAAAAAAAGCTAGGAAGATACTCATGGATTGATGATATATGGACATAAAAATTCGTTTGAATGAAGTGTAAAAGGAAAGCATTGGTCGTTTAGAATATATATATATATATATATATATATATATATATATATATATATATATATATATTTAGATAGATAGATATGCTGATAAATTAAAAAACAAACCGTGCATAACTTGACCTGAATTTTAAATCACGTTTAATAAATGATGATCATTTTATTTTATTTTTTTTATTTAAACGAGTTTACCGAATTCTGTATGTTTTGTAAATTATAAACTAATTAATGATACGATCTTTCGCGAGAGAAAAAAAACTTATTAAGTTTACTAAACAGCAGAGTACACGTACACTAATTATAAGTTTCGCAAAGATAATCTTTTAGACAAATTCCGAAATAAACAAACACACGACGCTTTTCGTTCACAATCTCAATTGCGCTTATAAAATTTCGATAAGGATCTCTATTATGTTTCCGAGCTATTGCGTTGCAAAATAAAATGCACAGACATTTATATATATATATATATATATATATATATATATATATATATATATATATATATATAATATGTATATGTATATAAATTTTAATATGTATGATAGTGCGTTGCGAAACGAGCAACGAACGACGTTCACCTGCTTCAAACACAACCTAGAAATCACCATATTACAATCTACACGATACGTTTTCATACGAGAGATAATTTATAACATTTATTATAATGACTGTGATAAATAACTTGTATTATTTTACCAACTGATCGAGATTGATTCCGTTCGTTCATTTATTTTCTTCGCGTTTTTTATACATTTATTGAATTAACAATCGAACGAAATGAATTCACTAGGAGCGGTTCTGATATATGAATGGTACAGATTGAAGTTGAAATATAAATTTAATAGGTGTTTGATCTGTTTATATTACTTGCAGACATTATATATATATGTACAGAAAGAATAAATTATAAATGTAAATAAATTAGTACGGAATACATCGAATGAAATACTTGAATGGCTTGAAATCGTTTTAAAGATCTGAAAAAAATCTAACTGTTTTATTAATAAGATTAGAAAAAGATCCACATGAATAATGTATCAATTCAACGGTTGGTACGATAATTATAATAATCAAATGAATTGATCGTACGTAGAAAAAAATAACATCAGCGAGGTTCTATCAGTTTCAATGTTAAAGATGTCATGCTTTATTACGTCATTTTATTTTTTAAAAATAATACCATTTTTAATTTAATACGCTAAATTGCTTCTGTATGAATTTATTATTTTTATTCTGACAATATACTATTTATATATATATATATATATATATATATATACCAGTTAATGAAATGAAGCTATAATAGATCTTATCTACAAAACTAAATCAAACATTTTTACCAAAATTAATTCAAGATGACTACAAAATCAAATTTCTCATAGCCATGAAAACGAGCAGGATTTCGAAGCGGATTTAGCACAATGAATCACTTTCACACAAATGATTTCGTCACAATTTCAAAACATCAATAGTAACAATCGATTACTTTCAAGTAATAAGAAAAGTCATTAATCGATGCAATGAATATCAATTAACCACTCTACGTTGGATTTGTAGATTATGAAAAACGTTTAATTTGGTTAATATTTTTCAGCGATATTAAATGAATTAAAGAATATATTAGAACTCTTAAGAAACATTTATAGGAATACATCCTTCATACAAAAAGACGTTTAAAATTATCATTAAAAATATTTACATCTATGTTAGAACAAGTATGTAAGGGACTAAACTGAGAATTTAGGAAAATACAAATAAATAAAAAAATGATTATTCATTTAAGATTTACTGATGATATTATTTTTTTCTACAAGCCTGGATATTCGCAAAAAAAAGAATCGGATAAAAAAGTCAAAAATAGGTCTTATGATAAACTTTGACAAAACAAAGATAATGGTCAATGAATTACCAGATCAATGAGGAGGTTCCGGTCTAGAACTTTTAAAAAATCAATTTTTTTACATTTTTAATTTTTTTATATTTGAAAAATGTGTAGTTAGAAGAAAATTTTAAAATTTTGAAAATTATCAACATTACAAGTATTTAAGGGACTAAACTGTGAATTTGAAAAAAATAAATAAATAAAAAGATGTTTATTCATTTAAGATTTACTGATGATATTATTTTTTACAAGCCTAGATAAATTCGCAAAAAAATAAAATAATTGGACAAAAAAAGTCAAAAATAGGTCTTATGATAAACCTTGATAAAACAAAGGTATAATCAATGAATTTCCAGATCAGAAAAGAATCAAAATTAAAAAAGAGAAATGGAAGTTAAAAACTATGTCATAAATAGATGAAAAGAGGAGAAAAATCATTTTTGGATAGTGAAAATTTAGATAAAAATTCATATCATGAAGTCGAGTATTATTTATGTTTCAAAGGAAAATAATTATTGTTTGTTTTGGAACAGTCGCGAATTCACTTTAACACAAATGAATTTTTATCCCCAACACCACAATGGTTATAAAGTGTTCAACAATCACTTATTGTTTATAATTTTGTTGGCTGATGTGCATTTCGATGACGATTCCATCATCATCAGAGTATTTTTGTTAAAAAATAAGTTTTTACAATTTTTAAGCGTTATTGAAATGTTAAACGTTCCATGATACCGAGTTCAAATATCAAAATGAGCTTAAAAAAAAACTCAAACATCGCTGCCATCAGCTATCAAAGTTCTGACATTTTTATTGGAAAATCTTGTATTTCATTTTAATCGAATTTTTGAATTTAGCACTAAATGAATTATCACTTTCAACACCACAATATGTTATAAAGTGGTCAATTATCGTTTATTGTTCATTTTGTTGTTTATAACAACAATGGGCTAATGCGCATTTCGACGACAATGCCATCATCATCAGAGCTGTTTTGTCATAAAAATGTTGAAACTGTATAGTTAACGACAAGTTTGTTGGATAGTCGAGTTTTACTTGTAAAATATTTTCTAGTGCTACATTTTGATAAATTTTATTTTTACTACACTGTCAAAATCGAGATATTCAAACGATTATAAATATTGAATTGTGTACGTACGAGTATATTCATTAAAATTGAAATGAATATAAAATTAATTATAATTAGACAGTACGAGGTACTCGACGTGTATTTTGAAATGAAATAATGAGAATATATTAATCGTTTTGATTGTCTGAATGAAGAAATCGCTTTTGACTAAATACGTATTGTGCTCGGATGTTTCTGTTCAATACGATATTATTTTCGACGTTTCCATCGAATCGTGTTCTCGCACGTACGTTCGTACGTGTGCAATTGAAAACGACGAGAAAACAGTCAAATCATCGACGGACAAAAGTGCATTTGTCGGTCAAACAATCATACACACATCCATGTAGGTTATTCACGTTTGCACGTGTCCGCAAGACGCGGATGATAAATAATGTAAGTAAAGGTGTGAAACGAATATACGTACTATTACCGTGTAATTATTTCGAAACGTGTCATTATCAATCGTTGCCGAGCAAATGTAAATAAAACCGACGGACTCGTATCAAAGGCGCGAGATGAACTCCGGTGATTTATTATTGTTATTAGTGGCAGGCAGCGAGTTCGGTTGTCGATTCGCTTTGATCGAAATCGACGCGCCGAGCCGGTTTTTTGCCTCTCCGACGTTTCGTGATCGAATCGAACTTGGGCCCGATTCGTTTCTTTCGAACGATTGACCTGCTCGACTGCTGTCCTTAACGATAATATTATCCCTGTAGCTTTCGTGGCGCACTGACATTTCGTTTTATGTGAATTTCTTCCGACGACCGCTTATTTATTATGTAACAATTCCGATATTATTGCGTCCTACGTGTGTGTGCGTTTGTACGTTGCGATCGAACGTTTCTTTAACAGATAGACGGAGGTCAAATCTGTGCCTGAAAATACTTGTTGCGTTACGAAAACGTTGCGCAGTGTTCTGCCGATGAAACAGATAATTATCAATTATCAGTCGTTTTGTATTACGATGAGGTCGTACTTGTCATTTTAATGTTTATTTAAAATTATCTAAGGGAGGTTCCAGTGTAGAACAGTAAAAATAAGGTCATTTTTAGAAATGTTTTTATAAAAAAATAATCAAGATTATAATCTGTGGTTTTTGTATTTTATAATTTACTCTTTAAATAAAAAAAATTAACATAATAATGTAATATATGAATATATTAACTCTTATCGGTCGTATGTCACCTCTGACGTGACATTACAACTTTGCTCTATCAGTCGTATGTCACGTGCGAGGTGACAAAACTGAACAAGTAACAGCGTCCTCATTGCTGAACGTTTTTACAGTTTAATTCTTACTCGATAGCAGACTACACGCTCTGTCATATTTCAGCAATTATTTTACTTATAATATTTTATTCTTCCAAAAATGAATAAAGAAAATTAGTTGTAGTAAAATATGTGAAAATTTTGAATATTCGGCATGTGATTTTAATTCTTGTGATGAAGGAGACAGAGATACAAGTGTTATATTTCAGTCAAGGAAAAAATGATCCCTATTCAATATTCAAGTGAAGTGGAAAGAGAAATTGTTCCTGATTTTGATGAAGATTGGATTGAAATCGACAGTGATGATGAAGACAATTTAACTTCAAGTATTCCTTTTACAAATATAGGACGCCAAATCTTCGGAATTGTTCACGAGCCTATAAATTATTATGCATAAAACTATCTTTTGATATCAAGTAACTTTAGTTGTTACTCTTCTCTTACAATAAGCACTCAAATATATCTCTGACTTAGCGGAAAGTTAAGTACAAAATGCTAACGTTCGATAAGGGTTAAAAGGGTTAGTGGTGCGTTTTATAGTAACTCTTGAAAAAAATTCTGTTGACTCATTGTTTTAAAATTTATGGTAATTAAAGGATTCAATTTAAGATTGTATTATGGAGAAAGCTTTATTGAAACGTTTAGCTCCTCAGTTGTTAATTTAAAATTAAGAAAACAAAAATATTAAAATGCATAAAATTTCTGAGGCAGTGAACCTAGAAAAGTTTTTTTCCGACATTTCAAAATCAAACATCTTTTTTGAACAGTTTTACACTCTTTAAAAATTAGTAAATTCAAATAAACTCAATACATAAGATGTTCACTGCCTAGACAGATTATAATCTTTAATTTTTAAAAAATCATTTAAATTGATCAATTAATATTTGAGATATTTGTCCCATCAGTTTGAAAAATGATATTTCGAGAAAAACGCATTTAAAATTTTAGATGATATTAGCTGATGTGGTAGATGTGGTGGCTGTCAGCTTTCAAAACAAACAATAATAATTTTCCTTTGAAATATAGATAATACTCGACATTCTAATATGAATTTTTATCCTAATTGACGTTATCCAAAATTTATTCTTCTGCTCTTTTCATCTATTAATGACATAGTTGTCAACTTCCATTTCTCTTTTTTAATTTTGATTCTTTTCTGATCTGGAAATTCATTTATTATACCTTTGTTTTGTCGAGGTTTATCATAAGACCTATTTTTGACTTTTTTGTCTAATTATTTTTTTGCGAATATATCCAGGCGTGTAAAAAAATAATATCATCAGTAAATCTTAAATGAATAAACATCTTTTTATTCATTTTTATTTTTTCAAATTCACAGTTTAGTTCCTTAAATATTTGTAATGTTGATAATTTTCAAAATTTTAAAATTTTCTTCTAACTATACATTCTTCAAATATCAAAAAAATGAAAAATGTAAAAAAAATAATTTTTTAAAAGTTCTAGATCGAAACCTCCTCTTAAAAGAACAATAATACATGTGTACCGAGAATAGATTACATATATTTTTTTCAGCAAAAAAAAAGTGACAAGATCTACTGGTAGACATGAAAGAACAGAGTGTAATAAAAAAAATAATCTATTGTAGTTGTGTGAATTTTTTAAAAAATATAACGCTAATAATGATCAATTAATATTTAAACAGTGATTCTATTTTTTTTAAAAAAATATTAAAACATTTCACACTATTCGGATACTTTATAAAATCTAGTAACGTACATTCCACTGCCATATTTTTCTTTTATCATTTCCGTTTAAAAGAAATATACGTAATATAAGGGTTGAGAAATTCTGTTTAAAAATCTGTTTCACTTGTGAGCTACACAATATATTTTTAGCTTGGAAAAAAATCGTATGAAAAGTTTCACAAATGAAATGTACGATACGAAAAGTCGATATAGATGTTTTGTTGAAAATATAATTTTTTTATTCATGCTCTCGGCTTTATTATCTCCAATGATTTCGAACACTATGGGAGTTTACTCAAATGTAGATAATGTTTATGCGTTTTCATTTTTAATTAACAATAAATCAATGGATTCGATTGTATTTTTAGGCACATAGATAGAATATCCCTTTATCCATTCAAACAAATATATATATATATATATATATATATATATATATATGTGTGTGTGTGTGTGTGTGTGTGTGTGTGTGTGTGTGTTTAAAAAATCCTGTTTAGTTTCTATCAGAAAGTAATGTTACAATGTTTAATTGTGAGAACATTTATCATATGTGTATATAAAAGTGTAATAAATCGTTGGAAAATTCTGTTGACAGTCTTATTTATACAAATTTTATAAATTCAACGTTTTGTTTATGATGATTGGCATTGGCATCGAAATACGCATTAACTTGTAAACAAATAATGCGAACAATAAGTAATTATTGAATATTTTTTTAAAATTGTGTAGTATTGGTGCAATAATTTATTTGTGTGAATGTGAATTCGTCACAGTTCCAAAACAAATAGTAATAATTATAGTTATTTGATTGTCTACAGATGGATTTATTCATTGTTCGTTCTTGAAACTCGATAAAATCATTAATAACGAGAAATACTGTTTCTAATTGGAGGAAATGCTTCAGTAAATACGTGTCAAGCAACCTGCATTCAACAGACTTGGAGTTATATTGCTTTATGACAAAACTCGATCACATATTTTAAGAACAATAGTTCAAAAATTGTATGATGAGACTTTTTCTCATCTATCATTTTCACTAGACTTTTTCTCAGGCAACAGATTATCGTTTTTTTTTTAACATTTTTTGGAAGAGAAAAAGTCAATAATGAGGTGTTAATCAAAAACATTTTCGAGATATTTAGATGTAAAAATTATTTTTTTAAAAAAAAAACTTGGTATCTCATGATAAAAAGTGTATAAAATCCGAAAATATTTATTTTAATTACTGAAAATTATTTTAAAAAAGTTATAGAAGTTTAAAGCTTTATTAGAAAATCAGCCATTTCATATGCGACAACTTTAGTATAGAGAAATATGGAGAAAGCTTTATATAAGAAGCTTTCTCCATATCAAAAGTATATAAATAACAGTAAAAATTATTTGAAAATAAAATTATTCTTAAAAAGAAAAAATCATACAATATTTCTACAATATGTTATTAAGAACATGTATTATTTTACATTTTTTTTTTATTTCCGAAATCGATATAAAAACTATCAAGTATATTTTTGTAAACATTTCAATTAATTTTATTCGATTTTTTTTAATATTTATACATTTGACAAGCAATTGGTGTCATGTTATATTAAAAGAAAGTGGGTTTAGATATACAATTTTGTTCTAAAAGCAACATTGTATGTCATCTACATACATACATACATACATATATAATGTAAATACGAGTATATGACTGTATATTTTTGAGTTTAATCGTACGTAAAGAGTTTAACATGTACAAGTCATATGACTTCTTGGAACGACAGTGTTTATTTTTATGTTATCGTTATATCATAACTTCGATCTACCAACTTCTTTACGCCCTTTTGGAATAATAAACATTAATTTTCGCTCGTTGTGTGTCACTCATTCTTGATGTATGTGCAAACCTGTTCTACAGGTTCTTTCCGACACGACATCACCGCTGCTGATACAAAGTCAGTATTATCTTTGACGTGAGGTAATTCAGTTTAATTAACATACATTTCTTTAATAATTCATGTAAGAAACGAAAGTGCATTTCGAACTATTTTTTTGAAAAAGTATACACACACATATATTGACACATAAACGTACGCGTTTCAAAATATTGTCTGTATAGATATAATACATTCGTATCTAAAATATTCTTGTTATAGATCCTCGACTGTGAAATTCTTGTACGTGCACTGTTTCTCGGTATTCTTCTCTCGATTGTGATGTATTTAATTTCAACTATTCATTATTTCATCAATGTCGATTGATCTTATATTATTAACAACATAATTTAAATATAAAGAATAGTGTACGGAATGTCTGTGGCTTGAAATTAATGTGATGATACTGAGAATTACACAGAGAAAGTTACGTGGAGGAATTGTGTGCATGCGATGAGACACGGTGTATAATTTGAACAATTGTTTTAAAATTTATGGTAATTAAGGGATTCAATTTAAGATTGTGTATATATATATATATATATATATATATATATATCTACGAAGATGGTCCTCGACTCTGACGACTAAAACCGTCAATTATTTCAAATCCTGTAATTTACAGTGGTCAGATTCGCACTCATGTCGCTTATAATAGCGAGTTTCCCTTCGCTTAATTGTATGTACTTATTTAAGAGTCACTAACGAGTGTACGTATTTAAACCCTAATTATGAATTAATTATTCAACTCTGTGCATTTTACGACCCGACAGTATATTCTCGTGTAGTTCTCAAACGAATAGCGTTTCTCTGTAAACAAAGAAAATTAGACGTCGAGTCGAATAACGAAAGAAAATAATTACGTTTTCATACTCGAAATATTTTAATAAAATAGTGAAAATGTTTTCATATACGAGCAAATATGAACAGATTTATATAAAGCGTTGTACGTTTATTAAATAGATGCGAATGACGTTAATCAAAATTATCTCTATCGTTCTATAGATTCGTATTATTGAATCGTGTAAAATTTTGTTGGTTTTAAGAATAACAACAGTATTCAAATTGATCATTAGTCTAAATATCACAGATTTTAATTACAGTATTTAATCATTGTTTATTACAATGTATACTGTTTATTTTTGGGTCACTGATTTCGTATTGATTTTCGAGTGGTTTCGTATCTAAGGTCATCTTTAAGAAGACGATGTACTCATTTATATGGAGATTGGTTTAGATCAAAAATTCATCGTGTATTTTCTCAAATGAACATTGCATATTATTTTTAATGTTTTATTTTAGTTTATATGAAAATTTTAAAAAAAATGAGTAATTAAAAAAATACGGTTACTGAAAGTACAACACAAAGAAAATATAAACTGTTTATTTATCTATTCAGTAGAATGTTGTAAATGACTAAATATAAATGTGTACTAAAACGGTATTGAAAAAATTATTGAGTTGTTGCATATGAAATGACGGATTTTCTAATAAAACTTCAAACATCTGTAACGAAGTAAAAAAACATTCATGTCAGTTCTGTAGAAATCCGATTTTTTATATTTAAGCAATTCCTCAGAAGCGTTTGTGATTGTTGTTTTACTGATAAATTTTTTCTCTGTCAAAAAATTATTCATTTTTTTAAAAAAATTAAATCCATTAGCAAGATATCTTGCCGAGTACAGTGGATGAGAAAGATTCTTATTCTGTAACTTGCTCAGTTTTTCGACTGCTGTTTTCGAAATATTTTATCAAGTGTTGCTATTAAACAGTAATTAAATAATTTAACCCTTATCGGACGTTAGCATTTTGTACTTAACTTTCCGCTAAGTCGGAGATATATTTGAATGCTTATTGTAAGAGAAGATTAACTAAAGTTACTTGATATAAAAAAATAGTTTTGTGCATAATAATTTTTAGGCTCCTAAACATTTCCGAAGATTTGGCGTCCTATATTTGTAAAAGGAATACTTGAAGTTAAATTGTCTTCATCATCACTGTCAATTTCAATCTAATCTTCATCACAATCAGGAACAATTTCTCTTTCCACTTCGCTTTCCTCTTCAATTGAATATTGAATAGGGATCAATTTTTTTCCTTGACTGGAATATCACACTTGTATCACTGTCTCCTTCAACACAAGAATTAAAATCACTTGCCGAATATTCAAAATTTTCACATATTTCACTACAACTATCACTGTTACTTTTGCTATAGTTTTCTTTATTCATTTTCGAAGGAATAAAATATTATAATATAAGTAAAATAATTACTTAAATATGGCAGAACGTGTTGTCTGCTATCGAGTAAGAATTAAATTGTAAAAACATACAGTGTGTACATTCAGCAATGAGGACGTTCTTACTTGTTCAGTTTTGTCACCTCACACGTGACATACGACTGATAGAGCAAAGTTGTAATGTCACGTCAGAGGTGACATACGACCGATAAGGGTTAATATAAGTAACTATATATCAATACGGATTGATTCATCCATCACTGTTGATATGCATTTCATCCCACTGGAATGAAACAATGTTTCTTAATTTTAACAGTTTCACGAGATTTCAACTAATAACGAACAATGACTGTCATTGGACCTCAAAAATTTCCATTATCTTCCTCCGACTAAAGATTGGTTTCAATATGGGCATGTTTCGAGACCTCATCAGCATCCAACCGTTATTTAAATTGATAACGATTGTTGTATAAAGTCCATATTTCATCATATGTCAACACTCTGCTCAAAAAATGTTCGTAAATAAAGAATTACAAATTGTCACTCGGTATTTTATATTTTTTTAGCAAGTTCATCAGGTATCCACACTTTTAGTTTTTTGATTTTTCCAAATATTTGTAAGTGACTGAAAACTGTCGAGTAGTACATGTCTAGTTATTTGTCTGTCTTGGAAAGAGTTGAATTCGATTAATGTACACAAGTGGATAGTGGTAAATAGTTGGTTATAGGTATCCTGTAAGGTTCACTTTCAACGTTCACATTCCCCGATTGAAATTTTTTGAGTTGTTATTGTACAGTTCGATCGCTTACTGTGTTAGCTTCAAATGTTCTATTGATATTCCTAATTATGTTCAATTTTAAATTCGTAATGAAAAATATACGTTTTTGACTCATTCACATATTTTTTCACTGCTTATGGTACTTTCTGGCAATTTTTATCATGAAAATCATAATCAACTTTTTCAAATGCAATAACCAAATAATCAAAATTATATATGGTTTTTATTGTTTAAGATCTTTGATTTTTTATATTAATTGTACGGTCAATTGATTTGTTTAATATCTATATACAAGGCTATCCAAATGTGACGCATAGATTTGTGTTTTATTAAAAAAGAAACTTATGTATAGGGAAAATTGTGTATAGTTTCTTTTTAATAAAACACAAATTTAGGTATTACAACTGGATGACCATATATTATGTGAGAGCTTGTTTAGATTTAATAAATGCATTAAATTTTTTGTGAATTTTACTAGAATTATTTTGCTGTTTCTATTAATTTCGAAATTTTAAATGATGATCTCACCATTATATATATATATATATATATAGTTAAAAAAATATTTTTTTTTGATAAGAATCATAATTCATTCTTTATACAATTTATTTCGATAATGAATGTAATAAAATGGATAAGCAATAAATAAAATTAGAGACATCTTATCACACATGCCAATAACTTCGGCGCCTCCTGTATTAAATTTATATTTTTTTATCAAAAGTCTATTCATTATTATGCGTCGTATACTGACAGAATAACAAAGATTATCTATATCGGCACCATTTTGTTATCTAACAAAGTCTGCGATATATATATATACATACATTTATATATATATATATATATATATATATATATATATATATATATATATTTGATAAAATATCAGATGCAAAGTAATAAATACATCTATATGTTTAGTCTATTGTGTATATATATATATATTGAGGTCATTAATCGAGTAGCATAAAAGTGTGCACAACAGAATCGTATCGAAATCAAGAAGTTATAAATCACTCTTATGGCTTTCACGCGAAACGTTCTGAAATGCATTTCCCATGTCGAGATACGAACCTCTTCTGATGTTGATTACTCTGTTCTGTTCATAATTCACCCGACCATGAACTAAGAAGTAGTGTGGGATTCAGTATCACGATCTTATTTCGACTTTACGTATCTCTTGAAAAGCACACACCACTGTGTACATGACATACCTACATATAAATATATAATTAAAAAAAAAAATACGTGTTATTTTTAAAGCGTATCGATTTTTATTTTATGAACAAAAACTATTATGGAAAATAACTACATGCTGCAATTAAATTTTGCAATGTATCGTAAACGCCCCAAGTAATATGACCATTGATTATAAACCCACACCATTTAAAAACGAATCGATCATTTTGCAAATTTTGTGCGATATCAAGTAGACACTATATAATCTCGTAGATTACATTGTAATTAACTAGATTTATATCGGAATGGCATTCAGAAAATCGTAAATATTTTTTTGGTAATAACACATTTTCGATGATGGTCGAATGTTCGACTTTCGATCACTTTTTTCCAATTCACTGTTATGACCAATTTTCGACAAATTGTTGCACATTTTCTTTCTTTCTCTCTTTCGCACACAATATATATTTGTACAAATATATATATACATATATAAAAATACTTATAAAACGTATCAAAAATGATATTTTTGTAAATGTTGAAGAAATCTGATATAGAAAATGATTCAGTTATTTTCAATTTCTGAACTGCCGATCTAATTTTAAATTGCAAGAGAGTTTGTGTTGAGTCATACACTTGAGTCAATAACATATCTTTAAAAAAAAATTATATATAACTATATAGAATGTTTTTATATATAGAATGATAAAGAATATTTATGTACAACGTAGTTTTTTCTAAATAAAAAAAAATAAAAATCATTTAAAATGTACTTTTCCAATAACGTGAAATACTCTATATTTGTTTTGCCCATACATACATTTTCAAACTTTATATAGATTAGCACGAGAAATTACTTGAAATGTTTTTAGCCGATCTTTTCCCGGTGATACCGTAAGAGTTTTATGCGATACAATTTGCCATATCTAATAATTTTATTGATAAACAAAATTTAAGTAATAGGAGTTTAAAAATATTTATAAATCATGACTCAGAAGCATGAAAAAAATAATTTTAGGATTTTTTTATGTAATTGGAAAACATTAAATAGATATGAGAATAAAGAAAAAAAATGATATTACAGAACAAACATAATGAAATAAACAAAGATAGAGTCATAATAGAAAAAATATTATGGAATGGAGATCGAGAAATAAAAGGAGACGAGAAAAGAGATTTCATCGAAGATTAGAGAAATGAAATTATTAAGGTTGGAAGAAATTGACGATGGATAGGAGAGAGTGGAAGTGTTTTGAGAAAACGTTTAAGAAGAGGCATTATCATTCGATGAGATTTTTGTCCAGCAATGGGCTAATATAAATTGTAATGATATGTACACTGACTCACATAAGTCATGGCACACATGGGTAACAAGCAATTTATTGATATAATTCAATGAAGTCGTTAAATTTTAAAAAAATATATTTAATTGAAAATAAATATAATGAATATTATATTTATTTTCAATGAAATATATATAATTGAAACGACATAATTGAATTATATTAATAAATAGCTTATTTTACCCATGTGTGCCATGACTTATGCGCGAATGTGTATATATAAAGATCATCCAAATATGACGCCTAGATTTGTGTTTTGTTAAAAAGAAACTATACACATATTTCTTTTTAATAAAACATAAATCTAGGCGTTAAATTTGGATGATCCTTTATATATATATTATATTCAATTTACTTAAAATGTGTTATTTACATTTCAACATATCTGACAATTTCTGATTTAGCCTTTCTCTTTTGTGCGAATTACCTTTTAGAGTTTTTGTTTACATTTGTATAAAGTGATCATATTTCAAATTCATTTAATTGACGTTTGTTCGTAACGGTAACAATTTTGTCAGGATAAAATAATCAAAAAAAAGAATGTAAAATTCGACCGTACAACAACAATGTGTTTGTAGGTCACGAAATGTTCCGTTTTTCAAATATAACGTTGACGGTGAACTGGCACGAATCGCGAGCTAGTCAGTTTATAACACACGAGCACTTTTTCGAAAAGAATATTCACAAACTTCTCATTTTAATTTTCAATTCTAAATTGAACTCTGATCGTTAATTATAAATTATCTAACCGTGAAACATTCGTTGCAAATTCTAATTCTCTCTTTAATAACGTTATTCTGTCTGAACTGGCATTCGATTTACAATGATTCTTTTTCATACAAAAAATATATTTCGTCTATTCAAATTATGTTTTTTATAAAAGTTTCAATATAAAACTGTGTACATGTACCGAAAAAACATACGTATCGAGTATAGGACGTCGATGAAAGACTTGCTATTGTAAATACAAGTCTTCATTATGCACGCATGATAAAATTGTGCATATTTAAATTTATGTACATGCACTATTAATGAAGGAATTTAAGGAATGTTTTATATGAAAACAGATTAGCATATTCAGTGCAACAAGTGTATGATGTGTGTGTGTGTTTTTTTTATATTTTAGTAATGAATAAACAGTCGTGAATAACTAACCTCAATTTTAATTAAAGTCAATTATACAAATATATATATATATATATATATATATATATATATATATATATATATATATATATAATGGTAATTTTGTACTTGCACTGTAGGAAAATACATTTACATTTCGTTTTGATGATCTAATTAGTTATAAGTATAGGATTTTCCAATAAGTGCTTCAGAGGTTTAAATGGAAATAAAACGAAAAATATTTAATTAATTAGTTATTATTATTATTATTTTAAGCATATTCTATGGCATTAATGATGGAACACAATTTCACTCATACGACCACTACAATTTCGCTTAGTCCAATTTTCAGTCAATGTTTATTTTTAATTCTTTTATTGTTTGTGGTTTATCAGATTAAATCAATAATTTCATATAACCCCATAAAAAATAATGCATTGGACTTAATTCACATGATTTTGGTGGCCAATTGATGAGTCCATTTCGTGAAATAATGGACTCATTAAATTTTTGTTTCAGTAAGTCAATTGAAGTTTTTAGAATTTCTAAGTGTTGCTGAAGTAATAAACCAGTCCATGATAATTGTCCAAATTATACTGAGTTGAAATATCAAAATGAGCTTAAAAAAATCGAACATGGCTGTCACCAGCTATCAAAGTTCTGACATTTATATTGGGAAACCCTATATTAGGGCCTCTACGGGTTGTTTTTTTTATTTTAAATAAAAAAATAGCTCTGAACTTTCCATTATCATTTACTGTCCTTTAGGCTCATTTGAGTTACCCTATATAATCGACCAGTGATTTGATAGTTAACATCGCCACCTGTCATGCGAGAAGAGTGTGTTTGAACCCCGGTTGGAGATACAGGGTAGGTGGGTCTCTTTAACACGTTAAGTGACTGACACCGAACTTTCCATTCAGGCCGCGTCAGTCACCGGTGACTGACGATATAACGTTTGAAAAATTACATTCTATTAATAAATTTTAAATAATTTCGAGATCATATCACGAATGTACCTGAATATTATTTACAAAAAAAAATTTTTTAATGAGTTTTATTGAAACACGGTAAACATAAAAATGGTTGTCCTTTGCAGGTTTCGCAAAATGTTACAACTTGTTTAGTCAATTCTCTGGCAATTTCTCTTCCAAATAGTGTCAAATTGGGCCTTTCCACACTAGTCAGCATGCATACAGTATTCACGCCCATTGCCGCTCGTCTCACACCCTCTTATCACCAAACTCCCCCACCTTAAATAATTAGTTTTCCGGTAAGAGCGTGTGAGACGAACGGTAATGGGCGTGAATACTGTATGCATGCTGACTAGTGTAGAAAGGCCCATTGTCTTCGTAGCATTGTTTGCAATATCTTCGCACTTTAGACACTTTTCCAGTTTTTTTTTTTTTTTTGGAGTTCGCGATGAGGTTTTTGAGATGCATTTGCAGTACAGTTACGTGGAATTTGTTCATCCGGACGATTTGTAAAATGTACAGCTATTTTTTTTCCGAAATTCAGCGATACAAGTTGTACGTTAGCAATTCAAAACTACTTAAAGTCGTGAAAGTGGTTGAAAATAAAATGAACTTGTAGTTTTCATGAAGATATTTATTTATTAGTGTTACAGCAACGACCCTTACGATTCCGTGGTCGTATATACATTCACAAACATTCGCCTTCGCTCGGCGTATTTATACCAACATTGCATATATAATTTATTGCTATTCCTTCTTAGAAAAAGAACAAGTACCGTTGTGTCTTTAAATTACGAACAATTACACCCTGTCTTATGTCGAAGGTTTATAGACGGAGAACTCATCGCATGCCCTGTTTCCAGGTACTGTCAACTGTTAACGCACATGGTCTTTGAATGCACTTAGTCTTTGTTATGCCAGATGTTATTTCGACCAGTGATTTTTGCTATGCAACACAAGTTTTATTTTTAAATAATCGAAAGTACGATTTTTAAAGAAAACATATTTATTTTTATCAATCAATCAATTACAACGTTTAAAATCAGGTTCTTCAATTATCAATCAACAACAGTGACTTGAGGAGTTCTTCTTGGTTGCATCCTCCATTTTAGAATTGATGTTGTTCTTGCAACGTCCAGTGTAGAACTGATGTTACCAAGTGTAATAAGTAACAAAGAAACCTCTAGTTCTCATTATTATAATTTTTTATTTACTTCAAAAATTGATTGTCGCGTTTTTTATAGTTCTAAATAAATCCTAAAGGAATTATTCTTCAACAATCAACACGTGGACAACGTATGCTGTTCCCGTGTGTCTAACCTTGGGAAAGTTACATGTGTTTCATATAACTTACACATATTCTTCTTGGTAATATTTTTATATAAAATATGAGCATTGAGAACAGCAATATTTAGTAACAGTTCAAAGACTAGCTTTTTATACCATTTCATGACCAGTACAACTTCAACATTCAGCTATATCGCAACCTAAACCGATCTCCGACCGCCAGCATTTCGGTGAAATCTAATCTGGCGGCCTAAATGGAAAAATAGGCTTGGCACTTAACGTTTTAATCAAGTGAAAGCAACCTCCACTTAAGGGAGTCAATTTTGAATAAAAATCATCATTCGGTTCACTCGGTAGATATTATTAAGTAGACAAAAAATGTTTATATAAGAAATATTTTAAAAAAATCTAGTTTGAATAACACATTTTTAAAAAAATATCAATCGTCTCGTTCGCTCCCGTCCACCGATCGAACACAATAGCAACAAATGTACCGATCAACTTTCACGCTGGAACTTTCGAAAATGAAGCACCTTTCGACGTCGGTCAAAATCGTGGAAACGATATGCACGAGAGTAAAAAAAAAATAATAAACATAGAAGAACGTAATAGCGAAACAACGCCGGAACAAGGAGTGACTGGTTCGTGAACCTCCTACGATCTTTGTAAAACAATGCAAGAAGAATGTGTTGTGTTCGATGCTGCGGGCGCGTGTTTGCGTCTCGCTCGCACCTCGTCGTCGGCGAGGGTGTTCGGTCGGTATGCGAGCGCACGGAATCGAAAATGAGTCTCTTACATCTTCACGCTTCAATAAAAATGTAACAATAACCTCGATCGAAGTGAGCGTTGCTTTCTTCGAACGATGCGATTTTTTTTTAATACATGTGCAGCGATTGGTTTTTTCTTCTTTGGTTTGTTTTTGTTTAGTCGTCGTCGACCGTAGATCACTACGATCTATTAACCCTTTAACTGTTTAATTTTGTTTCGAAAAACTTTTTCTGCCTGCTTAATTATTTTCCAGCGAAGACGAGTATACTCGACATAAACAGAGTAAAATGTTTCTGTCTATAAAAGTAGGCAATTATGATTAAAAATCAAAAGTTGCGTGTTGGTTTTTTAGAAAATATATATTTTTATTCGTTGTTAACAAACAAAATTTATTTCCTTGATAAAAAAAATATCACATAAAGATTTTTCTTATTTTCTTTTATTTTTTTATTTTTTTTATTTTATTTTATTTTCTTTATTTGAAAAAATCGTTTTGTAACGGTACTTCCCCAGAATTTGTTATTTCAGCTTAATACAAGCTATTGTGTATTAAAATAAATAAGGTTGCCAGACTAACGAATATTCTAAAATGTACATTTTTTAAAAGATCTTTATTTGCCCTTTTTCAGGGAAAAAATTACAGTTGATTCGTTTAATAATAATACGAATGCGATTTTTTTTATCTTCACGACGAGTATACTCGACATTATGCGAAAAATTTTCGTTTCGCTCTGACGAGTATACTCGACATAAACAGTTAAAGGGTTAAAACCCTCGGTTCGGTGTTTCAACATTTATAGAGACTTGAGTTCGTTTAAAAACACCATTTATAAATGAAATATTTGTTGTGATTGTCCAGTTATTGTTACATAATATCTTTCGATTTGCTGAAGATCGTTTTAATTATCTAAAAAGAAATATATATCTAGATTTTTCTTTTCAGTCTCATTTGGACCAATATATATATATATATATATATATATATATATATATATATATATATATACCTTGACCTCACACTAACCAGTTTTTGTTTATCGAATAAAATTAAGTATCTATTTATTACATGAATACAGTTCTAATTATAAGTTATTTATAATATGTAAAAAAATTAGGTAGAGGCCAGTAACTTCGAATAATAATTATAACGTTATTATAGTACAAAGGTCTTCCACGACTCTCGAATATGAGACCATTATTCTGCTACTATTGACAAAAAAACACACACATTGAATGGTCGAATTTCATTAGTCGACGACATGTTCATTTATCGAGCTATTTAGAACAATTTTTCAACTACGTGTCGAAAAAAACATTTTCGACTATTTTTTTGCCCGTTCTCACATTAGAAGCATCTCATCGCCAATTCAGAAAAAATTGTAACGATAAAAACGAAGGTTGAAAGTGAAGTTAAACTGAACCAACCTTGAATCTTGTATAAAACGAAAATATCGTGAATAAACGAGCAGATTTTTTTTATGAGTTTCGGCACATTCCAATGCGATGATTAATATATTTGATAGTTTTTTTTCTCTGTCTTGTTGTTGTGAATACAAAGGAATTGTCTGAGATTTTTGTTTCATTGAGGTTGATTGTCAAGTTAAAGGATTTATGCACATTTAATGAATTCATTTTCTTAATTACAAATGTGTAGATGATGGTGGAAGCGACGAGATGTACTTTCTCGTTATTCGTTTATGTCATCGAAATTAATAGAACTCTCACTGATTTTTATTAATCATTATTTATCGTATTATTTTTTTTGTCAAGAATGTGGTTTTTGAGATTACATCGATCGAAAGTATCTCTCGAAGTATTGAAAATCCAAAAAGGGAACTAATATCAATTTGGGGTTTTCAATGAAAGACAAAATGTGGAATTTGTTAGTAAATTGGAAAAATTGATAGTGAATAGCAATTTAAATATTTTGTTAAAGTATAAGACGATATAACCTACTGTAACAAATTGATAAAAAGAAAAAATAATGGAGACAAAGTTTTCTATTATTTTTTTTTATTTCTCTATCATTTATTATATTGTTGTTTCAACATGAAAATACTTAGAAGAAAAATAGGAATATGTTTATAAAATGATTTCTTGAGTATAGATTTTTATTCGAAAATGAAATTATATAAAAAAATAAAATATTTAAAATTTTTGTAAATATTATAACAGGGTTAATTAGATACACTGATATAAAGATTAATTTATATATATAGTATATGTAATAATCATCATCAACCATTTTCGATCCACTGTGGGATGAAATTTTTTCCCAAAATTCTTCATTTTTACCGATCCAATTTTTTCTTTGTCCAGTCCACTTTAAGGGAGTATTCTAGTCTAGAATTTCGAAAAATTCGATTTTTTGCATATTTTCAAAGTTTAAACCTTCAAGAATATGTCCTTAAGAGGATTTTTTGAAATTCGAATTATTTTCGGAGTTATAGCTATTTTTGTGACGCGTCAACCAATCCGGTCTAAACTCGACTCCAAACTTTAAACGCGTTTTTCTCGAAACTACTTTTTTCGACACGGTTGACGTGATATCTCAAGTTCTAATGGACCGATTTACTTGAAATTTGGTACAGAGCTTCTCAATATACCAGTGATTGCTCCAGCGTAGAATTTTTTGAAAATTTTGTTTTTTTACTATTTTTAAAAAATGTCGAAAGTTGAAAAAAATAGGGCAAAAAAAATAACTGTTTCACACTGCCGCCATTTTGCGAAAAAAAGTTTTTTTTTTAATTTCCCTAGGCGGGGATACTACTACAACTTTCTTTTTCAATAATTTCAAAAAAATTTTTGTTTCAAATGACCGGAAGGGTTGGAACTACGTCAACCAGGAGACACCTTTTTTTCGAGCCCCCACTTTGCCAGCCTGTACCTTTTTCAATTTTGAATTTTTTGTTTTTAATAATACTTTTTTATACTCTTAAAATGTCAATAAATAACTGATAAAAAATGGATAGTAAAAACATTTGTTGTTTTTTTTATAGCGCCCGAAAAAACACCTAAAATTCGTGCGTCTAGACTAGAATATCTCCTTAAGGATTTTTTTATCTTTTTGTATTATCTATCTATGGATATTTTTCTGATATTATATATATATATAGAGAGAGAGAGAGAGAGAAAGAGAGAGAGAGAGAGAAATAACATAAAGAATACCATGGTGGGGAAATGTTTATATTTAAAATAGTGATCTGTTCGAAAATGTGCAACGAGGTTTACGACGCTCAGCTTATTATTTCGACTTGATATAAATCTGTGTACGATTTCATTTGATCGTATTAATAATAATTTATGCGCGGTACACTTCACTAAAGACAAACACAAACAATATCTTTTTTATAGGTTAATAGCACTTCTGAACAAACTATATCGTGTTGACTACAACACGCAGGTGTGTTACTGCTTGTTTATATTAACATTATAATGGTGCCTTTTGATGAGGTCACGTGTAAACGATGTCGATTCGTCTAGATAATTGCACTGAAACCGAACAGAACTGAGCTATTGACGTTCTGGTTGTAAAGGTTGTCTGCTCTATTAAAATTTATGGCAGAGACTCTGATGGAGTTTCTGCGAAAAAGAACGGTCGGTGTGGAGCATAAAATAGTGGATCGGTAGTAGGCGAATCATATAGGAGAAGGTTAGAGTACTGAAATGAAAACAATAATGGACATATTTTGTCATATACAATTTTTTCCAAAAATGAAAATGTTGAAGTCATACAAGCCATCGTGACGAGGATTACTGAGGTCACCGAAAAAAAATTATTAAAATTCATCAATGTGTTGTTTTAGCATCTCCATCGTTATATTAACTGAATATTTTAAAGAAAAATTTAGATTTTGGTCAAATATAACACTTTGCTACTCCTATTACTCTACAACACTAAATTGAAATGTATGACAAAGGTAGTGTACAGTAGCAAAATATCGGGATCTAACCAGGGTTAATTCATATAATGATAAGCATATTTACACAACAGGTGAATTAAAAAGTCATTTTTTAATTTGCACCTCATATAATAAAGATTGTTAAAACTACTTTACTCATTTTATAGAAGTTTTGTTGAAATAAAATAACTTCAATTTGTTCCATACGTGGTATAGAAGATTGTATCTCAAATACTACTCGATATTTGAAATATTTCTACTTAGCCCTGTGCTGTGTCATAATATGCTTATATCAATGATTACAAAAATCTAAGAAATCCATCTGTATTTCTTGTATTTTAACCTTTATCGGACGTTAGTATTTTGTACTTAACTTTCCGCTAGGTCGGAGATATATTTGAGTGATTATTGTAAGAGAAGAGTAACTAAGATTACTTAATATAAAAAGATAGTTTTGTCTATAAAAATATTTATATTTACATTTTATTAAACGTGTAATCTTCAAGCTTAAATGTTATTTATATTTTTTCAATGTGAGGTATTTTTTGAAACATTATCCTACATGAAGAAATGATTTTCTGTTACAAGTTTCGCAGAAGTATATAGTCGTCTTTTTTCCTCCAGGTAACTTCCGATTGGAACATACAATGCAGTCATTATGCTTCTCTTGGGAATGAGATAGCAAGATATGCAGCTTCATCACAAGAATTAAAATCACTTGTCGAATATTCAAAATTTTCACATATTTCAGTACAACTATCACTGTTACTTTCCATATTGCTATAGTTTTCTTTATTCATTTTTGGAGGAATAAAATATCATAATATAAGGAAAATAATTGTTGAAATATGACAGAACGTGCTACGTGTTGAACGTACATTCAGCAATGAGGATGTTGTTACTTGTTCAATCTTGTCACCTCGCACGTGACATACGACCGATAGAGCAAAGTTGTAATGTCACGTCAGAGGTGACATACGACCGATAAGGGTTAAAATACGTCAAGTCTAAAGTTATTATAGGATGTTAATTTTTTTAACAACGCTAGTCTAAAAAGGTTTTTCTCGCCAAAGATTAAAAACTGTTACATTTTTCACAATATGAAGTTGTACTTAAAACCCACAACTTGGTCAGATCGTTCCTAACGGAGATCGAAAACAATCTTCCATATAACAAACAATTAAATATTTAAATATTTCGAAATATTCAAATGCAATAGAAGTATATATTTTATACGAGAGTCGTTTGATAAATATGATAAATTTATTAATTGTTTAATTTAATTAAATTTTTCAATTTAGTTTTTCTTACTTTTTTACCATACTTATCAAAAGACCCTCGTATATCGTTATTCAAATGTGACGCCTAGATTTATGTTTTATTAAAAAGAAACATGTGATTAGTTTCTTTTTTATACAATAAAACACACATCTAGGCGTCACATTTGGACGACTCTATACGTACTTAAATTCTAATCATTAGTTTTAAAACCTATAAAAATGTTGCTTACATCAGTAATCACTTTACATATGTTGATATGTTAAAAACGATGTAATTTTTTTGTAAAAAAAAACATATACAAAATGCGTGTATTTTTTCCAATAAAAAATCCTCGACAGTGACTCTGCTCGTTACGTCCTATCTTTGTTTTTACTTGATGTCATGTTTTCAATGCATGATAAAACGTTCGGACAGTGACAAATCACTATTGCCGGACTCGTTCCGAGGCTGCATATGCAGTAACGACGACGACGATGACGACGACGATGTATTATCATCAACCTCTCTATAAACACCACACGCACACACACACACACATATATCTCTCATTTGTGATCGTGTATAATAAAACGTTCGATTGGAGTCGATAATAGTACGTAGATAAGCGCAAAATAAATAATAAAAAAAATAACATATCGTTCGAGTTAACTAGAAGATCGGTAACTGTTTGACATGGACGCGAATGTTGTATCTCTGCGATGATTGTGGAAATGAATTGATGTCGGTTCGTATATGTCGTTTTCGTAGATGAAGGAAAAACGATTTGTGATATCATTTATTAAATCTTACTGATGATGTCAGTAAGTAAATTATGAGTCATTTCGTTGCGGATATATTCGTAAATTTATGAGTGATTTATTGTGCGAAAAAATTATACAATATACACGATTTATAAATATATATATAGTTATATAAACATTTTTTTTTTAGGTTAGATAGAACTTTCGATAGGAATATTTGTCAAGTCAGTTATCAATTTGCACGCTGTAAGTGACATTTGGATTTAGTATACTTTGACAAATCATTATGGAACATTTTATACTTGAAAGATATTTCCAAGTGTGGAAATTTATTTAAAAAATCATTTTTTACACATATGCACGAAATCATTTTTAAATATTAATGCCATAAAATGATTTTTCGAATAATACCAAATAAATGGTCATTCGATTAATAAATATGTATTTTATTTCAATTTAAAGTTCTATCATGTTTTCAAAAAACATTTTTTTATAAAATCCCCCCCCCCTGCAAAATATCTTAGCAGATGCGTTATTAAATTTTAAGAATTCCCAATATCATCTATCAAAAAAAAAAGATTTTATTTGTATAATATTGTTAAAAAATAGAAAAATATGAAATTTTCACAAATACGTGCCATAAATAATCGTAGTTTATAGTATTTATTTTACAAGATTCACAAAATATGTTTCAAATGTTGCAAAAATTAATTATTTATTTTTCATAAAACGTTGATTTTTAACGAACTCGTATGTGTTATGATAAAAAAAAATGAACTTGATAAAACAGTGGATACGAACGACGTACGTATGTGTATATATTTCGATGGCAACATATATTTATTTAAGTTTGATACGAGTGAAATTGTGTACACGTTTTTATAACCGTCGAAAATAAAACTGGCCAGACAGACGAGCCGTTATAATGTACAATTAGCTTGTTATAGATCAGAGAGCATCGATAATGTGCTAATTGTGTTGGTGAGTCATCTAGCAGAGCATTACCTTTGCGGTTTCGTCAGTTGTAACGCGGACAACAGGAAGACGACGAAGACGTGGAAGAGGAGTAACAGCCCATCGTTGCAACTGTCATTGCATTAGCGTGCGAGCGAGTTCAATGCACCGTCAGTGCATAGTGCAATATAAACCTTTTGTCGTGTGTTGTTACTACTTCGTCGACGCGTGATGTGACCATTTAACATGCTTAAATCAATTTCATAACATATCAGCATATAGAATTGATGTCGATGTTGTGTTGTTGTTGTTATTGTTGGCGACGGTACTGTCGATAGTACGTCATGTGTGAAGAAAAGCAAAACGAATTACTCGACGAGAATATCGATTGAAATAAACGATTTTCATTCGATGAATCGGTCGAAGGCGAGTATCGAAAACAATGAGAATGATGTGATTTCAAACGACGACGACGATGATGACGATGTTAGAGTGTTTGCTGATTATAAATTCGATTGTCGCGGATGTTTCTGTAACAACGGACAAATATTTACTCGTCGTCCGCTACAGTCGTTTCTCTTCAGAACTAACTGTTTACGCAAGTAATACAAAAATTGTCCGATGTAAAATGTGCACTCGAGACAGGTCATCCGCTTCGTAGCTCGCACGTTCGTACGGTTCCATACTGTCTACCTTCACGAGACTATCCGTCTAGAACGTGCTTTTTCTCTCGTCTATTTATCTAGTCCTAAAGTGAACGGTGGTTTTAGATCCGCTCTTGTGACACATTATAATACTCGACCGCTCGTGTACTTTTTCGTTCGATACATCTTTCTATTTACACGCGATTCGTTCGAAACGCACAAATATCTAAACTTTGACTTTTCTGTTTGACGTGCGCAGACGAAACAATATATTCAAAAGGAATGACGATACGTAAAATACTTTCGAACAAGGAATCACGTTACGAAACGTTGTAGTAGTACGTGTTGTTCTTTTCGAATGAATTTTTGTTCTTTTTACAAGTGTTTGTATATACTACAGTACATATTTACGAATGTTCGTATATTGGACACTGTCGAAACGACAATTAAACGTAATAAAAAGATGTAAAAATAAATGTAGACATCATCGTTGAAATTTGATTCTTCAATATGTGAAATTGAACTGTTAACCCTGTTAATAATTGCAATTGAAATGATAATTTAAAATTTGCGAATTGAAAATTGTTTTTGTCGGTTTGCAGAAAATCATTCAGAAAAAATACATTGAACGAATCCAAAAGTAAATATATTTTTGGAATTATCTGATTTAGTCAAAGTTTTTAACACTTTTTTACGATTTTTTATCTTCAGTCGTTTCATGTATGACATTTTATTTTTTTAAAAAAAACAGTGTATTTTTACATTCTTTATTATAAAAATAGTAATTTTCAAGTTTCATTTTTGGACCGAAAATTGAGAATTATTATTTACATTTCTTATTGAATGTAAGTCGGTTGGTGCTAATTAATTAAAAAAAATTATTATAACTTTTCTAAACAAATATTTTTTTAGTTGTTAAAAGTTGAATTTTAGTCTCATTTTTGGATTAAAAATTAAAGATTATGTACAGTGGATGATTATTTACGTTTCTTATTAAATGTTAGTTAATAAAAATAATTAATTAACATTTTTCTGAACCAATTTTTTTTTAAGCCCAAGTGAAATGTTTTGGAAGAGGATTTTATACAGTAATGGAGAGAGAGAGAGAGATTAATGATGATAGTACATATATAGACTATTTCCATAAATTAATGTATGGAAAAATTATATTAAATTAAATCTTTATTCTATAAATTTTTAATACATTTTTTCAATCTGTTATAATTTTTATACATAACAAAATATCAAAATTCAAGTTAGAATATGATTTAATACACATAAACTGATTATTTTTTCTATATTTAAATACTTTACGAACGATTTGTTAAATTGTATATGGTCATCCAAATGTAACGCCTAGATTTGTGTTTTATTAAAAAAAAACTATACACATGTTTCTTTTTAATAAAACACAAATCTAGTTATAGCATTTAGAGAATCCTATAGTAAAAAATTAATTATCGTATCTTCAGTTACATGCAAATTACATACTGATAATACATATTTTAGAAAATGTTAAAAACTTCAGACACGAGGGTAAAATTTTAACGGACATAAAATAATGTCTGAATTCTATATAAGGCGATTCTTTACCCTCATGTTCAGTAATAAAAGAACAGGTTCAACTACTTCGTTTAGAACGGAAATATGTGGAATAAATACTATATTATTATGTCGAAATAGAGAGGGGTTACAAACGGATATTTCATTTTCTCACCACTGTAATAGACTCACACGAGAAACTTCAAACCTTGGCACGTACTTGACACGTCTCATTTAAGTACATCGACGAGATACGATGTTATTATTTTTTAATAATATTCAAGTTAAACATTATCGATACAATTTATGCAACAGTGATAATTATAGAGCAATGATTATTTCAATAGAGACACGATCGTTAAGATCATCTCAGATTGAAAGTTATGAACAGAAATGACGTATCGATTAGATTTTCTAAAAATATAGCTGCGTGTATCAAACTCGAGGATTGATGTACCGAAGGTGTGTACAGCCACAAAATAATTATCTGATAAGGTGCATAAATAAGCATCTTCTACCTACAAAAACACAGGCATATTAAACTCGTAGATACAAACAGTACTTATTAACTATACAAACTGGTTACAATTAGTCTCGCCTCGTTCCGTTACCATCGGACGGACTCTTCTATTTCGTAGCACGTGAAAGAAGGACGCGTACGTGTAAATAATCAAACAATTTTCATTAAGTCACTTCGAACGCCCACCACGAATAAAATCGTAGAGTCGACGCGTGTGGATGAGACATGGAAAAAAATTCTATGAATCATTTTACAGCGTCATCGGACCGCGTTATATTCTAATAATTCTTGGACGTTTTCCCGAAAGACGAGTCTGCGCACGTACGGTGCAATTCGACGACGAAGCTTCTTTTTTTTGATGTACATTTATATAAACATGTATTTGTGTACGTTATAAGTTAGTAATAAAGATAAATTCGGGTGTATTTGCCAACTTTTGTATTAATAAATAATCACATAACAGATATTATTTGTCGAGTTTGCGTCAAAACAATAACAGAGAGAACGGAAAATAAACATTGCTTCTGAATCATCTTCTAAGTATAATACATAAATCAAATATTTATCATTGAAAATACAAAAAATAAAGACTGGGTATAATTTTAGACAATTTTATTTTGACACGGTGTTAAATTTATGTTTTTAATTAAACGGAACACATTCTATCTTTACAAATCTACACAAATATATATATATATATATGTACAGATAACCATCGTATAACACGGTTGTTACGTTCCTAAAAAAATGCCGTGTTATACGAAACAAAGAACTAATGCAAAAAACAGGAGTTTGGTTCCAAAAATGAGAAAAACATACTATTATATTTTTATAATTAGGAGAAATATATTTATTAAAGCAATTTCATCAAAAGTATTACATATTAATATGTATTAACCCTTATCGGTCGTATGTCACCTCTGACGTGACATTACAACTTTGCTCTATCAGTCGTATGTCACGTGCGAGGTGACAAGACTGAACAAGCAACAACGTCCTCATTGCTGAATGTTTTTACAGTTTAATTCTTACTCGATAGCAGACAACACGTTCTGTCATATTTCAGCAATTATTTTACTTATATTATAATATTTTATTCCTCCAAAAATGAATAAAGAAAACTATAGCAATATGAAAAGTAACAGTGATTGTTGTAGTCAAGTATGTGAAAATTTTCAATATTCGGCAAATGATTTTAATTCTTGTGATGAAGGAAACAGTGATACAAGAGTTATATTTCAGTCGAGGAAAAAAATTGATCTCTATAAGAGGAAAACGAAGTGGAAAGAGAAATTGTTCCTGATTGTGATGAAGATTGGATTGAAATCAACAGTGATGACGAAGACATTTAAAGTGTAAATATAAATATTTTTATGCACAAAACTATCTTTTTAATCAAGTAACGTTAGTCACTCTTTTCTTACAATAAGTACTCAAATATATGTCCGACCTTGCGGAAAGTTAAGTACAAAATGCTAACATTCGATAAGGGTTAAATAATGTTTTCTTCGTCATCACTAACAAGCACCATTAACCGAGGGCGTTTTCTTTTTAACAAGATATCCCTATCCTCTGAACTTTCTTCGGCATTATCTTGAGTTCTATGCTCTACTTTTTGCCAAAAATCTGTTATTTTAGATTGCTTACTTTTAGCTGAGAGTAAAATCTGTAATTTTTGTTCTAGCGAGATGAAATGTCTTTGTAAAGGTATTTTTTATTTCCGCCAGACATAGTTGAGGGCTACAAATTAATTCATAAAAAGGAAAAATATAATTACCATTTAATAATAGGTACCTGAAAATTTTTAATTTATGTATAATGTAGTAAAAAGAAAAATAGAAAGTTTTAAAATGTACTCAATACTCCACGAACAAAATGGATTTCAAATTCTAAGAAATTTCAAAATTCTGCAAGCATATACACGCTTAAATGAAAAATTTCCAATGAGATATCTTGTCCATTTAAAAGCTTTTATTTCGTTCCGTGTTGTATGGGGATTTCCCTAGTTTCGAATTTTGTTCTTAAAAACTTTAAGCGTTGTACAGGGATTTATCTAATACTCAAACCGTGTTCTACGGGAGTTATATGTATAACATTTTATCAGTATCATCACCAAAAATCATAATAAAAAGGTTACTAAAATCAGTAAAATCATTTTTCGTTTTTACTTTCTACTTAATAAATTTAAAAATACAATCAATTAAAATGATTCATCAGGGTAAGTATTTACATAAGCTCAGCAATTATAATATGGTTGAAAGGTCCTGTTCTGGTCGTGAATTGTTTCCAGTTAGTTTAATAATTAATCGATATCAATCGATTCATATCAGAGAGTGTATTATAATTGAATGTTGAACAGTTTTCGTTGGAAATAAAGACAATATTAATTTTGTATACATGTGTATCCTGTTCAGAGAACAGGTCAATTAATTTATTCATAGAAACTATAATCATCATCGTTCGTCGTACATAATAATTAAAATACAATGGATGTTGCCGATGTGTCCGTGTCGAATTATATTATTATTAAATCCATCGACGTGATCGTACTTGTACCGTCGTCGTACAAAGTACATTCTGATTTGTCACAAAGTCAAATAGCCGAAAATCTAAAAATGAAATACTAGTTCGAAGGAAATTCGTGTTGTATGTACGTGTGTGGGTCGATTCGTATCGGATGCATTCTCGACAAATAACAAAACGCCTCAAAGTCAGTGAAGTGTGTAAGTTGTTTCGGTGGTGCTCCGTTACAGCAACAACTATTGGGAAACGTTTAATTTGAAGAGATTGTGATCTCCACGGAACCATACCAGCGCACTGTGCGTGGGTTTGTGTCCGCCTCGACGAATCTCTTCATATCACGTTACTATTTACGGATCCTCGTCCGTACAAAACTCGATGTTATCGTGTAATTGCTTATCTATTTATTTATATACATTTATTTTTGTACGGTCGGCGTCGTGTCTGCGTTTCAGGAAGCTCGATTTCGATTACAGTCGCCATCGACCAGTCGGACACGTATCTTTCTATTATTGTCAAACATGGGTTTACGCTTTTTGTCAAATAAATATCGAAACATGTGTACATACACACCACACGTACACAATAGTCTTTCCATATCTGTTGCTGGTGATACATTTCAAAACTTACCGTGGATGCCTGAAACGATGGATAGTTAACGAACCCCACATGTCATTTTTCTTTTACATATACATCAATATATGAAGCGTTAAAATTGAAAGTAGAATAACTCCATTTATTCATATATTGAGATATTTAAAGGTTTGCGTTTGAATGAATTAAAAAATATTGGCAAACTTTATTAAATTCGGGTTATGTTTTTAAAACTATAAACTTGTTAAATTTTATTATGTAAAAATAATTAAGAAAATTGTTAGAGAAAATAACCGATTTTTTTGCTTTTTTTAATCCTTATCGGTCTTACGAGGTCAGACAATTAAGTATGTCGACGTGCGAACCTGTAACTCCGGTAATAGCAGATCCCTACTCTCTCGATTGAGACCTTAACCACCCTCGTACGATCATTTCTTCGCCAGCTGTTTAGTGTTTTGTAACAACGCAATGTCACGAAAATGGAACAGAGAACATCGCTCAAGATTGTCTCGAGCAGGTTGAAAGTGATCCTACTCTTCTCGATCGAGTTATTACTGGTGATGAAAGTTGGTTCTTTCAATATGACCCCGAAACTAAACGACAAAGCCAACAGTGGCTGTCATTATGTTTTTTCGACACAGGTGGTTCACAAAAGTTCGTTGGACAAACCGTAAATCAATATTCTACCGCAATGTGCTCGAAAAATTACGAAAAAGGGTGCTCAGAGTGCGTACAGAAACTGTCACAGTGCGTTCAGTGTCTCTCAGTTTTTGGCGTTCATCGCAACGTTTATTTTTACTTTTTCCTATTTGAAAAAATTCGTCAAAAGTACATGACTCCGTTGAAGATATTCTGTGACGAGGGTTAGAGAAGTGTTGAATACGAAAACTGGAAAACTCGCTGGAATAAGTGTATGGAATAAGTGTGCGGGAGGGGACTACTTTGAAGGGGATCGCAGCGATGTACCTTAATTTTTAAATAAACTCGATTTTTGAATTTTGTCGCATTACTTAATTGTCTGACCTCGTATGTCACGTGCGAGGTAACAAGAGTGAACAAGCAACAACGTCCTCATTGCTGAATGTTTTTACAGTTTAATTCTTATACTCGATAGCAGACAACACGTTTTGTCATATTTCAGCAATTATTTTACTTGTATTATATTTTATGCCTCCAAAAATGAATAAAGAAAACTATAGCAATATGGAAAGTAACAGTGATAGTTGTAGTGAAATATGTGAACATTTTGAATATTCGGCAAGTGATTTTAATTCTTGTGATGAAGGAGACAGTGAGTGATACAAGTGTTATATTTCAGTCAAGAAAAAAATTAATCCCTATAAGAGGAAAACGAAGTGGAAAGAGAAATTGTTCCTGATTGTGACGAAGATTGGATTGAAATCGACAGTGATGACGAAGACATTTAAAGTGTAAATATAAATATTTTTCTGCACAAAAATATCTTTTTATATTAAGTAATCTTAGTTACTCTTCTCTTGCAATAAGCACTCAAATATAATTCCAATCTAGCGGAAAGTTAAGTACAAAATGCTAAACGTCCGATAAGGGTTAAAATATAATTTATTTTTTGATAACATTTAATCCGAATATAATTTTCGACAACCGTCTATAAAAATCAAAGTTAAATCACTTCGAAGTACGATTGTCTACATCATATAACTTCATTTGACTGACAGCACCCATGTCAAGGTGATGAACGTTATGAGCCGCAGATTTGCGAGCCTATCCGCTTTAAATTCTTAACTAGCTTGTTCGTAAGAAATTTAATGATCGATAATATCCTAAGTATAATGTGTTTTCGATTTCTACGCGAACGAGGAAGACCGTGCTTTTGCGACGTGCACGCTATTCATCCGCGAACGATATGAAAATTATTTCGAAAAAAACGTAGACGTTATTAAATCGTCGTGACAGGAATTCAACATAAGTGAATTCTATATATTGAATTAAAATATATAATAAAATTTAATGCCGACGACACTGGCGAATGTACACTAATTCCAGTTCTATTTTATAATTATTTTATTTCAAACCGTCGAGTTATATATCGATGGCGACTAAAACTTCGATATTCCGTTCTGTTTCTATGGTCACAATAACTGAATACGTAACGATTATGTAACTCGTATTTTTCATTTGAATTGTGCGTTAGATGCGCATGTGAACTGCTCGAACGAGTGTGTCTTTTGATATGTTTGTGGTGTGGTTTCTGTACGTTGTGTTCAGTGGTGATATATTTAAGTTGTGTTAATTAAATACGTGTACTTCATTTACGATAATTTCATCGAATCAGCTAATTTTAATTATTTTATATTTATAACTAACAAAAGATAATAATTTGTACAAATATTTTAATGCGATATTTGATAAAATAAATTTATAATACAACCAACAGCAGTGAAAAAAAATATCGATATCGACAAAGTAGATATTGATAAACTGCTTTTTAAAAAATTAAATCACAAAACTAACGCATGCAGATATTCAATTCATCTAGAACAGACCTCACAAATCGTTAAAAATTTTCTAATACCGTCACAAGTAATAAATAAGTCAATTCAGGTCATCAAAAAAGGTCACAAATCTATGAAAAAGAACATGTTGCAAAAAACCATAAATAACCGAAAATATTGAAAAAATGAAATGAAAGATTCAACCCCCAGTTGTAGATGGATTAAATAAAGACAGAAAACACAAATTAGTAATTGTCTATATAAAAAGTTAATCTAGATTTTAACAAAAGGCTCTGACGATGATGGCGTCGCTATCGAAATGCATCAGCCGATATAATTATAGATTATATAATTAAAAATGATACGTGATTATTGAACACTTTAAATTATTGTGGTGTTGGGGTTAAAATTCATTTGTGTAAAGTGAATCAGCCACAGTTCCAAAACAACAAATAATTGATAAACTGGTTATTTTCAATAAATGATGATATTTCATTCCAAGTGAGTTTAAAATAATAATCAATTTGATAAAATAATACATTTGAGAAAAAAATGTTATTTTTTGAAAAAAAAGTATGAAAATTAATTTAGTTTTTCCAATTTTTTAAAAAAATAATATAATTCATAGTTTGTTCAAATATTTGTACAATATTATGTATAATTCTATGGGATATTTTAGTTATTACAATTTCTGTTCTAATTATAATTAACATAGAATAAAATATGGATTTTATTATAAACTAGTTTATGAAATATATTCAAGTCTAATAAAATTGAAACAAAATAAAACTGATTTTTAGTTAAGAACTTGTTACATGATCATTCAACATGTTTTGAAAAATTGAAATATTTTTATTTATCAATTATATTTTTTAATTAGAAAATCTCCTAACTTTTTTACTTTTTAATTATGCGTTGTTTAAAAAAGTTATAATTAATATCACCAATTTTCTAATAAGCTCTTCAGACATTTAAATGGAAATAAAATAAAAAGTATTTAATTAATAAGTAATTTATTTATTTTCATTTTAAAGCATATTCTATGACATTAATGATAGAACACGATTTCACTCATACGACCACCACAACATTCGTTTAGGCCAATTTTTAGTCGCTCACAATTGTGGTTCAATTTCATGAATTACAGGTTCAATATTTATTTCTAATGCTTCTGGTATTTGTCGTTCAATGATTTCACATAATTCTACTGAATATAAACAAATAGGGTTATTTATATATTACATGATCTTAGTGGTCAATTGATGGGTCCGTTGCCATTAAACTCTTGTTTCAATAAGTCTATTGAAGTTTTTACGATTTCTAAGTGTTGTTGAAGAATTAAACGTTCCATGATAATTTTCCAAACTATACCGAGTTGAAATATCAAAATGAACTTCTAAAAAAATTCCAAAATACCTGCCACCAGCTGTCAATGATCTGACATTGTTAATGGAAAACCCAATATCTCTAATTCGTCTAGATATCATATTTGTCTCTTCTGAGTTTTTGATATATCTAAGTTCCTAACCAATATTTTTTCTTGTCCATCGACGACTTTTTTTTCTCACTATATGACTGGTCCATTTACATTTTAAACACATCGCTTCTGTTCTAATGTCTGTAACTTTGTTTTTTTCTAATTCACTTCTCTTGTATTGTACCTAACATGTATTTTTCATTATTATTTTTTTGTGTTTTCCAAAACCTTTGAATTATTCTGGTATTTATAACGCATGTTCCACTATCATAAATAAAAACAAGTAGGAAACAATGATTAAAAAAGTCTTCAAACTATAACAATATTTGGTTTTATAATCTGATATTTTTTTCTGCATTCTCTTTTTTACTTTTTATATATATGTATATATATATATATATATATATATATATATATATATATAAATAAAGTAAAATGTTATTTTGCAATTCATTTTGAATTTTGTTTCAGTCTATATAAATTTGGAACTATTTTTTTCTTCCAAACAATCAAATCATTCCAACTAATGACCACTGTCTTCAAAATTAGCTTCTAACTTTTTTGAAAATTTCCATTTTTCTAATCCTTCTTCCTTTTTATTCATTACATCTTCTGGCAACTTTTTCATTGTTATCTTTATCAATATTTAGATGATATTCATATATATATATATATATATATATATATAAATGGTGGCTAGCTTTATCGTATGTAATACTGTAGACTAGAAATCAATTCCTGATTGAAGAAACAGGGCTGATCAAACTTTTTAGTCGAGTCGAAGGTAATTTGCCTAAGGAAATAAACTCAAAATAAAAAATTCTCACCAACTTGTCTGATCAGCATGGTGGGTATGACCAAGTACTAGTGAATGGTAATATTTAATGAGGTTTTCATCCAACAATGAACTGATCTAAGTTGATATGATGATGATGGTAGTGATGATAATTATAATTATATAATCATCGTTATCAATCTTTTTCAATTCATTGCCGGATGAAGGTCTCTCGCAAAATATTCCACTTCGAACGAGACATGTATAATAAAACTTACAATTTATTAATAATTGTAATATTCAATAAATCGAACACTGTTGTAAAATATTCAGTAAAATAATTAAAAATGTATTTCATTATAGGTATCACA
This sequence comes from Neoneuromus ignobilis, assembly GCA_029203775.1. Lineage (NCBI taxonomy): Eukaryota > Metazoa > Arthropoda > Insecta > Megaloptera > Corydalidae > Neoneuromus > Neoneuromus ignobilis. Next base: position 724,148 of record CP092089.1, on the reverse strand, counting down.
TTTTATTAAGTTACTTCTACAGATAAAATATACACGTCTTTTAATAATTTATGCTGAAAGATTTTTATATCTTATGAACTGTTCTTGAATTTTAAAGTTGTTATAAATGTTAATAGCTGATAAATTTTAATATTTTGTATTAAGTTATATACTGATTTACGATATGAATGTCAATTAGTTGAGTTTATTATTTGTTATATACATATATATACATACATACATATATATATATATATATATATATATATATATATATATATGTATGTATGTATGTATATGTAAATATATTAAAAAACAAACAAACACAAACTCGAGTTATAAATTATATTCATATCTTAATTTCGTAAATAACAATAATAAAAAAAAAATATTATCTATCGAACCTATCTTCTTAATTAGCTAGCAACGTCAAAATAAACTTTACCGAAATTCATTCATTTGTATTTTCGAATAATTTACATAAAATATAAACTTGAACTTAAAAATATCATTTCATCGACTCGTATACGACGACGGCATTCTCCTCGTACGCACAACGACGCAATCGTCTTCTTTCTGTTCGACCATCTCCGACACAGACAGCCGCAGAAATAATGTGTACATAATTGGCCCATTTGACATATTTATACACAATATTATCGAAGTGCTCGATAGATAGACATACGGAGAATAATAATATAAACAAACCGTATGGATATTTTCGTGCACGCATGATCTCGTACGGATGGATTTACCAGGCGAGTTCCGTCGTCCTTGTTCGATGCCGACCGTTAGAGTGAAACGACGAAACGCATGAATGGAATCATTTTTCAAGCGCACTCGAAACGAGTTTGGAATATGGCAGGTGTGTTGGCGCGTGGGCAAACGATGTGGGCGAAACGTCGGACTCGTCGTGTGGGCAGTAGCCGTTAAGGAGTACACACTTTTTCATCTCGATACGTCGGGCCGTTTCTTCGAGTTCGAGTGTTGATTCTCGAACGCGGTTTTGTTACGTACGATTTCCTGTTTATTTTTGTTTTATTGCATGTTCGCTACCGTTTCTCGTTTTCATGTGCACACGTAGGTACGTCGTCTATGTCGGACGAGACGAAACTGGGATTTATAGAAGTACTTTTACGTGGAAGCTAATAGAAAAATAATGTCTCGGTCGTTTCGAAACGAACGTTGGTGTACGTTGCTAACACGGGTTGTTTTTTTTTAAAAAAAACGTTCTTATGCCAATGACAATTTTTCTATGTTTGTTTTCTTTTTTTTTTAAAAAAATAAATAAAGTACAATGGAAATCCAACTAATGAAACCAGACCAGTTTTCTATGAAAACAAGAGATTTTTTAAACGAAAACAAATATTTCAAGTAAAATAAAAAAAATCAAATGACGGTTTCATTCTTTAAAAAATTAACATTTTTCAAAATGTCAGAACAACTTTTTATATACAAGAAAAACGTTTCAAACACAATCTCAACATTAAGTTTATTATAAATTACACTGCACTTTGCTTAAAACGTTTTCAATTAAATTCAATATACAATTGTGATATGATATCTAAATTATGACATGATTGAATATCATCTAAATGTTGAAAAAGATAACAACGAAAAAGTTACCAGAAGATGTAATGAATAAAAAAGAGGGAGGATTAGAAAAATGGAAATTTTCAAAACAGTCAGAAACTTATTTTGAAGATAGTGATCATTAATTGGAATGATTTGATAGTTTGGAAGAAAAAAATAGTTCCAAATTTTTATAGACTGAAACAAAATGAATTGCAAAATAACATCAATCAATCCCTCGTATAATTTATTTAATAGAATTTATATATATCAACTTTTTTCTATCCAGTGTTGAATGAAAATTTCTCTCGCTCGTTTTCCTTACATCCACTATTGGATAAAGGATTCTCTCAAAACATTCCACTTCCAGCGATCTAATAGATTTTTCAATTATTCCACATTGATAAATTTTCGTATGTCATCGAGCAATTTAACAAAGGACTTCTTCTTGTAGTTTCTTATATCTTTGAATTTCCAATCAATTAATAGGTGATATTCTTTTTTTCTTCTTGTACAAATTTCCTATTTATATTTTAATTTTCTGTTATAATACACATAATTTTTCTTTGGTTTTCAATCCACTCGTTTCTCTTCTTGTCTCTCATATGCTAACATATATTTTTTATACTTTTTTATGTTATTTGGATTCGATAAATTATTCTGGTATTAAGACTGATCAAATATTTTTCTTCAAACAAGAATAAATATCCTAAAATAGTATTTTTCCCAATTGATACCACCGTATTTTTATTCTAATCATTTTAGGTTAATAAACTGTCTTAAATATATATAGTTTTTACCTTCTTCTATTTCTACTGTAATTGGTTTGATTTGTTCCTGATTTGTAAATTAATTGAACATTTAGTTTGTTGTGGTTTACTACCATACAATCGATTTTTATTTTGCTTTGCATAATTTGCTATGCTACACAGGTAATTACTAAATATTGTAACAGATTTTTCACAAAACTGTTAAAAATTATAAGATAGAATTTGTTTTTTTTAACACGATTAAATAATTTTTACAAATAAATCTCTATCTGAAATCAAATGCTTATCAAAAATCAAATTTTTGTCACATTGTTCTATAATTGTTTATTGTTCAAATAATTGTTGTGATTTAATGTCTTATAGTATATTATAATCTTCAGAACAATTTTTTAAAAATATCTGAAATATAGACAAGTAAATCAAACTGAGTGAAAAGAAACTAATTTAACATTTTTGTAAATAAACATTTGTTGTATCTCACGTGGTAATTAATTTATGAAACTAAATTATCGACAATTCTCAATTATAATCAGTCACACACTTATTTTTTTTTTTGAAACATGTTATAGGATCTAATTTTTGAATCACTAAATTTCGTGTTACTATCAAAAATATTATAGATATTTATCGATCATTCACAATTATAATCGATAAATATCTTTTATAAAATTTAATTCTGCATGCGAAGATAAAAAAAAACAGATAAGATTTAGTAAACGATTGTACATTCTAAAAAGTTTATAAATTTTTAAATTTACATTCTATCTATTTTTGAAACTTTATGAAAGTAACGATATTAGACAGAAATTGAGGTTATGTCGCAATATAAAAATAACAGGCAATTTTTCAAAACGTCTCGATAGCCAGTTGATGATAAAAATAATAATAAATATGCAAAACGATCGAATATTGTCGAGTAAAATAGATTTAGTCTCGATGGCCTAGAAAATAATATAAAACTACCACGACTATTAATCGTGTATTTAAAATGAAATACTAGTTGAAAAACCTTCGTTTATATTGCATTCGAGAGGTTGCTAATTATATAGGGTGTGTGTGTGAGTGTACGTATATGACTATTCATCTATAATAAATCGTGTGAGGAAAAAAAACTGATCGAGATTCGTTTATGCGACCTTGAGACAATAACTCGTCGATATCATCGAAAATAATGTTGAGAATTTTTCGAAAAACACGTCACGCAAACGAACGTTCGAATCGGTTGTGAAAATAGTTCGACCAGGAAAAAGTTACAGGCGACAATTCGAATAGCCGTACAAGTTCTTGACGTTTACTTATAAATTATCGATATTTAGTGACAAATCACGTGAATAAATTAACATTTACGATTGTGAAAGAAGTAGAATGTCGCCAAGCTGGCTGCCGGTGTCCTTCCCATTGACCAACTGCTGGTTTATATACACACACACCCGCCCACACATCATATCATCAAAAAGAACACACCTAGTTGAAAGATTTTGCGACTAACGAACGAACGGTAATCGTGACCAAATCGGATGGCCTGTGAGAGAAACGACATGGAAACTGGAAACATGGAACTGTTGTCGACGAAATAAACGTTTTTTTTTTAATAAGACATTATGCTCAATACTAGATTATGTAAAGTGGTTCGAATGAAATATATATTAAAAAAGAAAAAAAAACCTCGAACTGTTACTTCATATATCGGTTGAGAGGAGAACACGACTTTTGGAAAGACGAGTTCGAATCGTTCGTTAATGACCGTCGAAGAATGTTTCGAAATTTCAACATAATTCCAACCGAACAGTGGACAAGTGTCTAATTTGAATAACGTCTGAATTAACATATTGAAAATGAAATTTCCATTTAATTTAATTACCGGAATATTTTAAAGGAACAAAACACGTGGGAAAATATTTCCCTTTCGTGTTTTATCGCAGGACGTTAAATGTCAAACGAAAAGACATTAAAGACTTTAATGGTCGAATCTCGTTACAAGTCTATTTATATCCGTATTCTCGCGTGTAAATTATCGACGAGATTACGGTTCGCAAAGTTCACAATTCGCACAAATTCACAAAAGAACGTTGCAAGAACAACAACAGTTACATCGAAAGTGAACAGGTCGAAGAGAAACGGCACGAACGACGGTGGCGTTTCATTCGTTTATTTTTATTTTTGGCGAACGACCGTTGCAAAACGAGAGCTCTCCACCTATATTTATTTCTGAATCGCGTTCAGCAATGGCTAAGTGGAATTTCAATGCAAATTCCTGTCGGCTCGCATGCCAGACACACTTTCAGACTGATGGCTACCAAATAGCACCGACTCGGTTCATGGTCAGGTTGCTGAAATCTGTTACGACCGGCAGAAATTGTTCGTAAGTGCATCGTTGGCGGTTTCACTAGACCGTTTTATAATTGTGAGACGCGAACGAGCAACGATCCTTGTGAAATTAACGTTTTTTTTTTTCGCATCGAGTGAAAATGCGGAATTTCCGATCGTGTGCGAGATTAATTTTAATTCGAATGGACATTTTATATTCAGTGTAATGTAGTTTTTTCAACTCAATTGTACTCCATTAGAAAATTAGCCATCTTCATGTTTTACAGTCAATTATCACATCCAATGCTCGATTTTCTCTACACGATTTTTCTATAAAATGAATCAAATATAAGTTATTTTTTTAAATGTGACAGAACTTTAAATTGAATCCCTATCGAAAGTTTTATCTAACCTAAAAAATTAAGTGTATGTATATATATATATAAGAGGGTCGTTTGATAAGTGTGGTAAAAAGTAAGAAAAACTAAATTGAAAAATTTAATTAAATTAATTAAATAATAACTAAATTTACCATACTTATCAAACGACTCGTATATATATAAGGTTTTTTTCTAAAAAAAATAGATACAACTTTCGTTAGGGATTTAATTTAAAGTTCTATCACACTTAAAAAATCTTATATTTTGAAATTATATTCATAATTGAAAATAGCGTTTTCCTAAAAGACTTGTGTTACATTTAAGTTTTTTAGAGAATTTGTATTTTTTCTTTATGGCACTGATTTATCTATGACTCTTTCTATGAAACCCAATCATGATAATAATTTTTTTTGATAATTCTATAAACTATAATTTCATCTCTGTAATTTTTACAAATTTACATATTTTTTTAACACTCGTATCAGGATTTATTTGCATAAGTTTCCAAAATTCATTTTTCCTGTTTACTTACTATTTTAAGTCTGAGTTTTTATCTTATTTGCTAATAAATTATAAATTTCAAATTTTCTAATAATATTTTGTACTTTACTATCCGAACTACAGATCTGCTGCACAAGTTTACGTTGTAAACCCTCTTTTTGATTTTAAAAAAATAATATTTTTTTCCAAAATGTTAACCCTTATCGGACGTTAGCATTTTGTACTTAACTTTCCACTAAGTCGGAGATATATTTGAGTGCTTATTGTAAGAGAAGAGTAATTAAAGTTACTTGATATAAAAAGATAGTTTTGTGCACAAAAATATTTATATTTACACTTTAAACGTCATCGTCATCACGGTCGATTTCATTACAATCAGGAAAATTTCTCTTTCCACTTCGCTTTCCTCTTCACTTGAATATTGAATAGGCATCGTTTTTTTCCTTGACTAAAATATAACACTTGTATCACTCACTGTCTCCTTCATCACAACAATTAAAATCACTTGCCGAATATTCAAATTTTCCACATATTTCACTACAACTATCACTATTACTTTCCATATTGCTATCGTTTTCTTTATTCATTTTTGGAGGAATAAAATATTGTAATATAAGTAAAATAATTGCTGAAATATGACAGAACGTGTTGTCTGCTATCGAGTAAGAATTAAATTGTAAAAATATACAGTGTGTACATTCAGCAATAAGGACGTTGTTACTTGTTCAGTTTTGTCACCTCGCACGTGACATACGACTGATAGAGCAAAGTTGTACTGTCACGTCAGAGGTGACATATGACCGATAAGGTTTAATTATGCGTTTTTGACATTATTCAAATAACAACAAAATAATGAGACGACAAAGGAAAACATCAAATACCACCTAATAAGCTAATTACAATGACGAGGTTATCTATTCATGAAATAACGGAAATTATTTGCGGATTTACCTATTTTCTATGCATGATAAACTGAAGGACATATGCATTTGTGTGTACAGATAGTACATATTGAAATGTTTATTTTTTCTCAAATTCTTTATTTTCTAATATTTCTCTCTCTTTATATATATATATATATATATATATATATATATATATATTTATATATATATATATATATATATGGTTGTTTGTATCTGATTGAATATAAAAAAAATTATCGAAAAGAAAGCGTGTACAATTTAACGCCGAAGAATGTATTTCGTGGACATAAATATTACAGCGTTTATTTGTTAGGTAGACATACATATGAATATTATCTTACGTTATTAAATTTGAGATATATTATTACGAACTGTTAAATTACAGTCGTTCTCTGTGTGTGTCGGAACGTGTATGAAGAAATTTTATTCATTTTAAAAGAATAATTTATCGATTTACAAATATGGAACTTAACGTTTTTTACAACGTGTTCATTAATGAAACGGAATGTTTATGATGTCTTATTTTGTATTTATGACATATGAAATTTTCGTTCTTTACGATTCACCGAACATGTATGTATTTATTACTCGCCAAACTCGATAACGCGAGCTAATTGTTACGGATCTTTGGTAAAATGGTAAACGGTTTTTTTTATTTTATACGAATTAATCTTCCAATTTTAATCAAACAATTTGTTAATTCGATTTTGTAAAAAATAAAAAAACGTAATTGTTAGCAGAGCGAGTAAAATTATTTATGCATATACAGTTTATTTCCTAAATATACGATGAATCTTGAAAGAAATAATCGTCGATCGATTTTATCGTCGAACATTGCTAATAAGATAAAAACGAAAATGTTATAAAATACATTTTTATTAGATTATTCTCTAGAATACCGGCAATGTAATAAAATTATTTACAACTTAAACGTATTGAAAATTTCGAATGAATAATTTAATTTATCTCAACGTGTTTCGTTTATATTTTATTATAAATTGTTTTCGATAACTAAATTTCCTGATTTCCCTAGAGACTGTGAAATAGATGATTTTTTTTTTTAAAAAAAAAGTATAAACTGAATCGAGCGAAACTTTAGCAAGATCGGTTTCTTTATGTAAATTTCAACTCATTCACTGTGTTATTACGTGGAAGAAAATTTTACAATAGTTTTTTTTCAAAAAAAAAATAAATAAATCGTTGATATTGAATAAAAAAATTTACAATATTATTTTTCTGTGATACGAAAAGGTCACACAAACACTACCGATGTACTTACATCGAGATACCAATATATACACTCCCATTTATTTTTTAAGTACGATTACAAAAAGGTCATTTTCGGTTAAAAACATTCGATTAATAACTTCTCGCCAAGACTTATCATTGCAATCGAATCGACATCTCGCCGTTTGACACATATTTTTCGTGCACTATGTGCGTAATTGCACATTAATGTCAATGATTTTCAATGATTATTTTCTGTTCGAAATGAATGGACCAAGGTCTAAATCCTCTCACGATCGGTTGATGGTTTTTATGTCGAATGAATGAGCGTTGTCGAACGCAAACACACACACACACAGCTATCGCCTTTCGCTTTCAGTTAGCTTTTATATCACGTCCATGCAACTGCATAATAATTTACCGTAGCCAGTCACATATTTCTCATTAGTTTTCTAATGAGCATGCACCAACACCGCGTTTTAATTTATGGATATATATCAGGCGATCCGATTGCATTGGCACAGGATAAATTTGAACAGTAGGCACATATGTTTATGTATACCAAGTACCACATTCATATATTCATACATATATATATATATATATATATATATATATATATATATATATATATATATATATATATATATATATATATATAAACACAAGTACAATGGTTTACTAATTTAAAACGTTTTCAACTGTAACTAATTGGTTTACACAATAATACGAATCGATTGTTTTATCGAAAGTATTAAATACGGTTATTAGATACGATTTAACACAACTGTGATTCAGGTATTAAAATATACATTATCAATTAATATTCTATAATTGAATACGAACTTTATAAATCATCGATTGACAAACGTCGAACAGGAAATGAAATCAAGTTAATTTTTCGATTTTTTCCCAATTTGCAAATATGATGCAGTAGAGTTTGTTTTATTCGAAAAATATAAACTCTTATGATTTACTTTTGTACTTGAAAAAGGGTTTGTTTTTAGTCGAAATTGAAAAATTAAAATCGACGAATTCTATAGAATCTATTTGTTGTTTTGGAACTGTGGCTGATTCACTTTACACAAATGAATTTTAACCCCAACACCACAATAATTTAAAGTGTTCAATAATCAAAGATTCAACCCCCAGTTGTAGATAGGTTGAATAAGGACACAAAACATAAATTAGTATATGTATATATAAAAAGTTAGTCTAGATTTTAACAGAAAGGCTCTGACGATAACGGCGTCGCCATCGAAATGCATCAGCCGATATAATTATAAATGATAAGTGAACAATAAGTGATTATTGAACATTTTAAATTATTGTGGTGTTGAGATTAAAATTCATTTGTCTATAGATCTTTTATCGGAATTGTAAATAACAATATTTCACTATTATTATCTTCTTCTGAGAAGACTGTGTGACAAAAGGGAATAAAAAATAAAATTTCGTTCTTTATTGGAACGTCTGCTGATTAGAAGATGAATTATATTATTATTAATTGTTTAAAAAGAGAATAGTGTTTTGTACTACTTGTATAGGGTTTTCCAATAAGCGCTTTAGAAATTTAAATAGAAATAAAACAAAAAGTATTATTTAATTAATTAGTTTTTTTATTTTTAAGCATATTTTATGGTATTAATAATGCAACACAATTTCATTCATATGATCCTAAATTTATCAATACCATAAATGTGTTTATATTAAACAGAAAATAAAATTACCAGAAGAAATAATCAATTTTTTATATCTTATTTCATTCGAAAGTATCCGATTAGTTTAATTTTTTTTTGATAAGAAAACATTATTGAAAATTACATGTTTTTTTAAAAAAAAATTAACAAACTACTACTTTTAAAATTGTCATTAGAGTTTCTTTTGTAAATTGAAAATTCTTGTAATCTCTCTTTTTATTAATTCCGTACGTTATAAATAACAAAAATATAGATTTTCCAAAAAGTGAAATTTGAATAGAAATAAAACAAAAAGTATTAAATTAATTAGTTATTTATTTTTTATTTTTAAGCATATTCTATGGCATTAATAATGTAACACAATTTCATTCATATGACTCTAAAATTATCAATACCATAAATGTGTTTATATTAAACAGAAAATAAAATTAAAATAAGAAATTATCAATTTTTTATCTCATTTCATTCGAAAGTATCCGATTAGTTTAAATTTTTTTGATAAGAAAACATTGAAAATTGCATGTTTTTTTTAAAAAAAAAATTAACATAAACTACTTTTAAAATTATCAATCGAGTTTCTTTTCTAAATTGAAAATTCTTGTAATCTCTCTTTTTATTAATTCCGTACGTTATAAATAACAAAAATATAGATTTTTCAATAAGTGATTCAGAAATTTGAATAGAAATAAAACAAAAAGTATTTAATTAATTAGTTATTTATTTTGTTCATTTTTAAGCATATTCTATGGCATTAATGACGGAACACAATTTGACTTATATGAACTCCACGACTTGGCTTGACATAGTCCATTCGTTTAGAACAATTTTTAATCACTATTTCATATAATTGTTGGTCCAATTTCATGAATTACAAGTTCAATATTTATTTTTCTATTCGTTGCTGTTTCCAGCACGCACTTTTATCGATAATAATTTAATATTTTTTTTTTGCATAAAACATTTTTCATTGTTTTAAATTTTATTATTATATTATCTATTTGGACCGTATTTTTGTTCCTCTGGTGACTAAATGAGTCATAATCGATTAAAGTAACAAACAGATGTAAACAGTCTGTTTATATATATATAGAATGTATTACATTAAATAGAACCTGTTTGGAAAGTAAATCTATTAATTATCATATATATATATATATATATATATATATATATATATATATATATATATATATATATATATATATATATATATGCATGCCTTAAACAAACAATGCAAACCACTAATTTTCAGATAAATATAATCCACAATAATTTCAAGTACAACAGATATACCATGTTTGTTTAAATGAATGTGTGTACAAGTTCAGTGGAAATCTGAATAGGTATTTGCAAACGAAATTTATTTATCAATTTTCGTTAATGGAATTATTCACTAAGAACAAATATTGTTTGTTGCACGTTCGACTTATGATTTATTTTCAGGTTTTTATTACGTAATTAACACGAGCAATTTCTGTTTTCACTGAATGAAAATATACATATATATGTATGTATGATATTTACATTGAGTAAAGTTTTCACTGCGGTCGTTGAATATATGTGTTTAGTTTGTTTTTTTGAAATATTTCCAAATGGCTCACCGCTTGCATGTACATAAATCATTTAAATTAAAAACAATATTTTTGCCGAGTTCTTTTATTGATTTGTTTACAGAATACGATTTTATACGAAAATAATTGTTCGATCGATATATAATCTGAAATATTTACTCTGGAATGGAATACTGGTCGATTAGTTTTCATGTGATACAAAGATTTTTTTTATTAGAAAATTAAAAAAAAATATATTTCATAACTAACATTCTGAGAGTCTTGAAAATACAAATCAGTTTACAAACAAATAAATTGTTCTATAAATAATTATTGATCACTTTCTCAATATTTTATAGTGTTGGAATGAAAGTTCAATTGTGTTCAAACATTTAAAATGGTATATTATAAATGCACACGATTGAAACTTACCGTGTTAAAAATTTAATACGATACATAAAACAGTGGAAAATATTGTTGCCTGCAGTTGAATCCTTTTTTTTATTTTTTATGTAATTAAAACACATAAAGATATATAAATTACAAACGTGAATAATATTTGTTTATATTCTTTAATAGAAAGCAATTTGCCACTGTTTGTTTAGTATCTATGGCAAATTCACTTTCACACATCATAAGATCTTCAAAAAGTATTTAATAATTATTTATTTTTCACTTTAGTTGTTTATTAGATAATGCATATTTTAATGGCAATGCCATCATCGTCAGGAAATTGCGTTATAAAATCTATAACTGTTTAACATATAAATAATTCTTTTTTTGTAAAATAAATTAAAAAATTATTTATTTAAAAAAAAATAAATCATAAAAATAACGCATGCAGATATTCAATTCATCTAGAACAGACCTCACAAATCAATAAAAATTTTCGAATACCGTCACAAGTCAATTAAGGTCATCAAAAAAGATCACAAATCTATGAAAAAGAACATGTTGCAAAAAAACAATAAATAACCGAAAACATTTCGTGCTTGCAGACCAGACGACGAAATGAAAAGAAAAATTCAACCTCCAGTTATAGATGGATTGAATAAGGACACAAAACACAAATTAGTATATGTATATATAAAAAGTTAGTCTAGATTTTAACAGAAGGGCTCTGACGATGATGGCATCGCCATCGAAATGCATCAACCGATATAATTATAGATTATATAATTATAAATAATAAGTGAACAATAAGTCATTATTGAACATTTTTTCAATATTTTATGGTATTATTAGTGTGACTGTTCATTCTGTATAAAAGTTGTGAATAATATTGAAAAAAACTAAAGTGTATTTTAAATCTTGTAGAAAAAAACATAATGATTAATTGAATTGATTAGATTTTAAAAAAGAAACGGTTCAATGAAAGTTCAACGTCTCTTGAAAAATGAAAATATTTTGTTTCATTAATTATTTAACATTATAATGACATCATTAGTTTGATGTTTTAACACTTAATCGCATGCCGTTGGAAAAAATTTGATTAGAGGATAAAGAGATATTTTATGTGAAAAACATCAAATAGACAAGAACTGAGAGAGTTTCTAATAGTTTTGTTGCCAGCGTGTAAAATATTTTTATTAATCGTTTCATGTCAGTAATTAAAAACAATAATATAAAATAATTTAATTATTATTTTTCAATCAACTCATGTCAGTTTTTGTTGCGATTTTTTACACTCGTAACATTATTTTTATATGCGAAATTCTTTCGAAGATATTTAAATATTTTTATACATTTTTCAATAATAAAAATCTGTTTTTGTTCGACTCTTTAAATTGTAAATATTTTTTTATTTGTGGATTTTATAATGTCAATTCCAGTTGTTTTTTTTAATAGACACATTTTTCTTATTCGCCTACTCACAAAAATCCAATGCCAAAATAATAATGCAAAGTATATTAACCCTTATCGGACGTTAGCATGTTGTACTTAACTTTCGGCTAGGACGAGATGTATTTGAGTGCTTATTGTAAGAGAAGAGTAACTAAGGTTATTTGATATCAAAAGATAGTTTTGTGCATAAACATATTTATATTTACATTTTAAATATTTATATTTTATTAAACGTGTAATCTTCAAACTTAAATGCTATTTATATTTTTTCAATGTGTGGTATTTTTTGAAATATTTTCCTACATGAAGGAATAGTTATATATATTATATATATATATATATATATATATATATATATATATATATATATATATATATATTATAATGGTTATATATACAACTATCACTGTTACTTTCCATATTACTATAGTTTTCTTTATTCATTTATGGAGGAATATATTTAAGTAAAATAATTGCTGATATATATTATATATATATTCAGCAATAAGGACGTTGTTACTTCTTCAGTCTTGTCACCTCGCACGTGACATACGACTGATAGAGCAAAGTTATAATGTTACGTCAGAGGTGACATATGACCGATAGTGGTTAATAGTTTTAAATACAATTTTTTTAAGAAGTTTTAAAAGAAATTTTTCAAAAAATTATCATAATTTCAAAATGCAATTTTCTAAACTATTTTATTTCATTTTTTTATGAAATATATTTATTTTTAGTTATTATATAGAAAAGTGGAATAACTCCATTTATTCATAAATTGAGATATTTAAAGGTTTGCGTTTGAATGAATTAAAAAATATTAGCAAACGTTAATAAATTCGAGTTATGTTTTTAAAACTCTAAGCTTGTATACTTTTACTGACTTGATTATATTTTAATATAGTGTAGAAATGTAAACCGACTCTAATTATCAGGTAAATACAAACATTGGCGTTTTTTTTCTGTATGAACTATTATTAATTTTATTCAAATTTCTGATTAATAGCAATTGACACTTAATGTTTTCAATAATTTATTTTTAGGATTTTCTTGAATTAATAGATAGAAAAGTTGTTAATGGTACTTTGATGTCCTTTGAATCGTTGCAATTTTTTACGATTTAAATCTTGTTGTAATTAACATTTTATGGGTTATTGGATAATTTCATTTACTTTTTTATATAATATTAGGTTGGCAAATATCTCCCTTCCGCCTTCTGGTCTTTTGAATTTCGCAGCTATGTACAAAAAAAAGCGGAAGGGAGATACTTGCCAACCTAATTTATTAAATGGATGATCAAACTTTAGGTTGAATTAGATTATTTTTGAACAGGGAACAATGAAAGAATCCTTGAAAAATACTTATGATCTAATGATATTCGATGAAATTTTCGTTCAGCAATAGACTGGTGAAGTATTTTATAATGATAATGTTTATATATATATATATATATATATATATATATATATATATATATATATACATACATATATATACAATATTGAATTATACAATTCAAATGAATAAATGAGCACATCTGTAAACAAACATTGAAACGAACGACAATAATGTATCGTTCAAACAGCATATTAATTTATTTTAATAACACTTGAGAACAAAAACAGATTCCAAGAAAAAATATTAGTGAATATACATGTCCATAATAAAAATATAGAAAGATTTAATCATAATGAATTATGCTCGTGTGTTCTAATTAAGAGTCTTGACAGATAGTGGGGTACAGTCAAATGTATTCAATGGATTTTTATGTAAGGCCTTGATGCTCATGACATAAGTATCTGTATATTGTATATATATATATATATATATATATATATATATATATATATATATATATATATATATTACAAACACATATGTATGTATGTTTGTTATACACTGATATGTGTACGAATAATTTTCAAATGTACAATTTAAATGTTTTAACAAATTTTTTGAATTTCATTAAATTTAATGAATTTCATTAAATTTCCGCGTGATTTCAAATTCGGTAATTTTAATCTAATTCAATTTAACAACACATACATATATTTCAATATTCGTAAATGAATCGTTTTTTAAAAATATAAAAAAAGTATAACTTTTCAAAAGGTGATGTTGTTACTATTCGGTGTTATGGAGAGAACTGAATGATCAATTTTTTTGAACTATAATAATTCTTAATAATACAGCTATGAAGAATTATCGGTTAATTTTTTCCTAACGAATATTTATTTGAAACTAGAATTTGAAATTTGTGATTTCATTCGATATGTTATCAGATTAAATAATTTTGTATGATATATATGTTAATTAACAGATAGATTAGAGATATGAGAAAATTTGTTTAAAAAAAACATTGGATCAGGCGAAGTAGGACGTTTTTGGAGAAGCTTTCATTAAGTAGTGGATAGAAAAAGTCAGCTATATATATATATATATATATATATATATATATATATATATATATATATAAATGTAATTAAATATTATTCTAGACTATACACCCCTCTAATATTTTTATAATTATAAGTGGGTTGACTCATGGTTACGTTTCGACAGATGTTTTTATCTTTAAATCACAATTTGTATGAGTATATATTTTATATATATATATATATATATATATATATATATATATATATAATTGGGATCCACCACGAAGGATATTAAAGTTTATAAAACCATTCTAAAAACTTTGACAAAATCAGACGGATCGAGTTACATCTGGTTGTGTGTGTGTGTGAATGTTTTACTTGTTTTTATTTACACGTCTGAAGGTTAACTCGTTAACACCACACCGATGGGAAACTATTTCCGCTGGAATTTTATTTTTAGTCGTCTGTTGTATCAGTCTATCCACATAACTCTCAAGCTTTTGATAAATATTTCAGGATAGTTATCTTTCTCGTATTTTTTTTTTTTTTTTGGTTTCGTACGGCGACATTATTATATGTCAAATCGGATGTGGGGTTAACGTGACGTGAAACAATCCTTTTAACCTTTTGTATGGTCGCGGTTTTGTCTAAGCATAGCCCTTATAAACTATGTCAGGAATTTAATGCTAAGAGATATAAATCTTTGTTCACAAATTAATGAGTCGACGTCAGGGATGAACATTGGAATTTACATGCATATACATATATATATATATATATATATATATATATATATATATATATATTTAAATATATGTACATTATCATATACATAAACACACACACACACACACACACACCTACACACTTGGCATATTCTCACGAAGGATATTGTGCATTTAAATTTAACGAAACGATTTTTTTTTGATAACAGAAATATGTACAGTTCAAAGAGAAATTTCAAATTAATTTACAAATTTTATTTATATTAACAATCTCATGATACTATTTTTTTTATAATTTCAATTTTAATTTTGATTATGTTATTAAAAGATTTTTATAATAAATCTTGCTGTTTTTCTTTTTTTAAAAAATAAAATTACACTTCATCAATCATAACATAGAATTATTTTCAAAATGTAAATTTTTAATTTACATTTTGAAAATAATTCTGTTTTTTAAAAAAATTAAATCACAAAACTAACGCATACAGATATTCAATTCATCTAGAACAGATCTCACAAATCGTTATAAATTTCGAATACCGTCATAAGTCAATTCAGGTTATCAAAAAAAAGTCACAAATCTATGAAAAAGAACATGGTGCAAAAAACAGTAAATAATCGAAAACACTTCATGCTTGCAGACCAGATGACGAAATGAAAAGAAAGATTCAACCCCCTAGTTGTAGATGGATTGAATAAAGACACAAAACACAAATTAGTATATGTATATATAAATAAGTTAGTCTAGATTTTAACTGAAAGACTCTGACGATGATGGCGTTGTCATCGAAATGCATCAGTCGATATAATAAGTGAACAATAAGTGACTATTGGACACTTTAAATTATTGTAGTATTGGGGTTAAAATTCATTTGTGTAAAGTGAATCAGCTACAGTTCCAAAACAACAAGTAAATTTTTAAGTTTGACTAAAAAAATATAATTGAAATTTTACAATTTCTGTATAGGTGAAAATTTATTTATAGAATTTGTATTGAAATATATTTGTTTATAAATTTTTAAATGTATTTTTTTCTAAAAAAAAGAATATACGTCTATAGAAATGTCTGTACAATTATGATCTATAAAAATATATGTACACGATTTTTGTACAAGTGTTCATATAATAAGATCTCTTGCACGTACTGATTCCGTCCCTGTACTCACTCTCTTTACGAGGTTAAGTGACCCAAGACGGAGTATAAATTTTCTTTACAGTACATAAGCCATCATCCGTCCCACCACGATACATTTACACACGACGACCTATAGAAAAAAAAAATAAAAACAGGTATCGATGCATCTCTTGAGCAGTGCAACAGAGCAACACGTTGTTACACTCTCGGAGAGTCTCGACGCCCACGTTAGTTCTACTACACGATTTTGATTTATTTTCGCTCGACTTGTGTGTCGATCCTTGCACACGAACGAGCTTGTGAATGAAGCGGCCAAACGAGCCGAGCCTCACCAAATGATACACACACACACAAACATGGCCGAGTTGTTTCATTGACCGACGTGACGTCAAAATGAAATGGGTACTCCGATTGTACACAATGCTGACGGACGAAGTTTAATAATCGTTTCGGACGTGCGAAATTATTTATTTGGCGTTTTTATATCCGTTCGTGTCGGTCGTGAATTATGCGTACGAGTCCACGTTGATTGATTGTTGTGAATGCTTGAACTGTTGCGGATTATTGAATATTAATTTTAAATAAATGTGGACAGGACGAGATGATTTCTCTTGTTCGACGACAGATCAATCCGAAATGCTGTCTGTTTTTCAACTAAACGAGGTTTTATTTTTTTATTCGAGCGTGGCAACTAAATTACTACATAACACATTTTTTCCTTTTTTTAAAAAAAAACTGAATTATTTAATATCTCCTACTAATGTTTTAAATTCCAGAACGATTTGAAACTCAAATTACATTTTTTTACAATTTATATTTAAAGTCAACACAAGTAACTCCAACAATTTTTATGTGAATTTGTCAGTAATTCGAATATTTATAAAAGTATACAATTTAAATCAAATTTTGATGCTCGTTGACTGATTAGTGATATTAACCCATTTGAATTAGGTCTTTCTCGTTTCTTGATAAATTCACCTATTTAGAGATTATAGTAATAGCTATGGAAGTTTTAAATTTCAAAAAAAATATTCTTGATTTTTATCTTTAATTAAAGAGAATCCATCAAACGATTTTTTGTTCAAAAATATGAGTATAATGTTTTTCCATTCTATCAAATAAATATATTTATTCGTGATTTATTTCTCTTAAGGGGTTATACGCAGTTAGAAATTTCAAAAAATCGATTTTTTTCTTTTTGTATTTTCGGAATGCACATATATTTGAGTATATTCTCTGAAAATTTGAAGTAAATCCGATAAATATTTTCGGACATACACCTGAATTTGTAAGTAATTTTTAACTATGTGTAAACTACTTCCGAAACTTCAAACGCGTTTATCTCAAAACGGTGTTTTCATAGTCGGTGATCTCGATATCTCAGAAATGGCTGAACCGATCGGTCTCAAATTTTCACACAATCTTCTCAAATATATTCCTCAGGTATTGAACGAAGAAATAAGGTTTACAAAAATTATTACTATTTTTTTTAAACAATTTGGAGTGAAAATTTTAGTAAAAAACGAAAAATTTTTTTCAAGTAGACGCCATTTTGTCAAAAATGAAAATTTTTATTATTCCTTCGTTCAATACCTGCATTAATCTATCCTTTAAAAGAATTGACCATATTTTTTGATTTCAAATAATCCAAACCGCCGATATGGAGATCACCGCCAAGCGCCTTTTTTTGGAAGTCGTTCGGGACATCGTCTGCAGGAGCGGTGCATTTCAATATTTTTTTATGATCGACATGTTATTTTATTCTTGAAAGTAGGATCTATTCAAATAACCATAATTTGTAATTGCAAAATAAATACTGTTTCTAAAAAAAATTCCTAAAAAAACGTCGTTTTTGCGCCTCGCAACTGCGTATAACCCCTTAAAGGGGTATTCTAGTCTAGAATTTCAAAAAAAAAATCGATTTTTTTGCATATTTTCAAAGTTTAGACCTTTAATAATATGTCCTTAAGAGGATTTTTCGAAATACGAATTATTTTCGGAGTTATAGCTATTTTTGTGACGCGCCAACCAATCCGGTCTGGCCGGAACGAATCAACTTTAAAGGCGTTTTTCTCGAAACTACTTTTTTCGACACGGTTGACATGATATCTCAAGTTCTAATGGACCGATTTACTTGAAATTTGGTACAGAGCTTCTCAATATAACAGTGATTGTCCCCGTCTAGGATTTTTTGAAAATTGTGTTTTTTACTATTTTTAAAAAATTCCGAAAGTTGAAAAAAATAAGGCAAAAAATGACTGTTTTTTCACACTGCCGCCATTTTGCGAAAATATTTTTTTAAAATTTCCCTAGGCGGGGATACTACTACAACCTTATTTTTCAATAATTTCAAAAAAAAATTTGTTTCACATGACCGAAAGGGTTGGAACCACGTCAACCAGAAGACACCTTTTTTTCGAGCTCCCACTTTGCCAGCCTGTACCTTTTTCAATTTTGAATTTTTTGTTTTTAATAATACTTTTTATACTCTTAAAATGCAAAAAAACTGATAAAAAATGGATAGTAAAAATATTTGTTGGTTTTTTTATAGCGCCCGAAAAAAACACCTAAAATTCGTGCGTCTAGACTAGAATACCCTCTTAATTTTACATTTTTCTAATATTTATCAATCCTATCAGTATATTTCTGTTTAAAAAAATGCATTTAAAAATTAAATTATTTCTCAAATTGCTAGTCTCTAATTATCCGTACGTAAGTTTTATTTTGTAAATATATTCATATAGGACTACATAAAGAAGTATACGTAAATGAAATATTAACAAATACATTAAATCGATAATTTTTAATGTATCATAAAAAGCATTAATATATAATTTTATCTAAAAAAATATTACATATAGTTAAAATTGTAGAAAATATTCAATAGAAATATTTTTAATTTTTTATATTTATTTCGTATAATATTTTTAAATCATTTATATTCAAATTTACATTATTTTATTTTGAAGCTCTTCTTGGAAAAACCTATATAATAATTATTTTAAAGACAAGCAGTTCATCTAAAAAAAGTTATTATTGTTTAGAAAATAGCTGAATTTAATTAGATAGGTGGAAATTATTGAAAGATATCTGAAAAACGCGTCTGTCATTTCTCATATTACTGTACTGTAATAAAAATATTGTTAAAATAGAAAACTTACAAAATAATGAAGAGTATAATTGTGGAATATTTGTAATATATTACAAGAGATATAGAAATTATGATGTACATTTTTTTTAAACTACTCTACTTCGATTGATATCTAAATTAAAATGAATTATACAATAATATTAAGAATCTTGAGAGAAAAATTCTTACGAAAACATTTTTCAACGAACAAGAAACACTATATTAAAATGTAATTTCAGTAATTTGCATCTTCAAAGCAATATTTCTTAACTGAAACGAATTACATCCGGTAATAAATATTTTTTATATCTTTGTGAGACACAAGAAAGGACAAACGCGTACTGTGAAAATCTTATACGTGAACAAAACTGAAAATTGTCAAGCTTTTTCTTTTATATATATATATATATATATATATATATATATATATATATATATATATATATATAATGTATGTATGAAAAATACTGATGATTTTGTTGTCGTATAGCTGCAAAGTCGTCGACTCGATGCGGCGACAGGAAGACATAAAATAAAGGTACTAGTAGAGAACGATGCATTCAACGAAGATGACATACCTAATGCATTTATAATTCTTAAGAAATTAATTATACACTCAATTATTTATACGTAAAGTGTTCAAGCGCTTCAAATAAAAATGTTTTATCATGCAAATTACACAGACCTGTACATAGCGTCGTTGTGTACGCTTCAAATGTCATTGCCCATCATTGCATACGAGTTTACTTACTTTTTAGTCTCTTTTTATACATCATCATCATCATTCTACACAGACATACATACATTCTTATATATTGCAAATACAAATATGAAATATAAACGATAAAAGATCTGAAAGATGTGAAATTTTAAAAATGAAATTATTTACCTTTTAAGTGCAAAAACATATCGGTCACGATGTCAGAAATAAATAAATTTAATTACACATACAAATGTATATATAATGTAAAAAAGTGATGAACATGTCTGTGTAACATGAACAGAGTTCTATTAATTGTGTGTATATATTTGCATATAAGTTATGCAAGTAAGAAGTAGCTGGAAGCTATGAAGTTATTATTTTTTATTCGTTTTTACATGTCGTTATCGTTCAATTGAAATTGACATTT
This sequence comes from Neoneuromus ignobilis, assembly GCA_029203775.1. Lineage (NCBI taxonomy): Eukaryota > Metazoa > Arthropoda > Insecta > Megaloptera > Corydalidae > Neoneuromus > Neoneuromus ignobilis. The sequence goes on along the minus strand of CP092089.1, from coordinate 702,893 downwards.
GAATTGCAATAAAGTTTAATTGATGTTATGCGAATAATGTTTTTTTTTCTTTTTTAAAAAATATGTGTTAATCTAATATAAAATATTATTTATTTGTGTGTGTGTATGATTGTAATGTCTAAAAAATAAATTCATTCTATTACTTATTGAATATACGAACGAATTTTATATCGGATGAACGAATTTAGAACGGAAATTCAATAAAATTCTTGATCGATGTTATCTTCATGATTTATTTAATTGACTGTTAAGTACTTGGAAGAAATTAGTGGTATCTATTTGGATTTGTAGTATGATTTCGTGCATTATATTGTTATTATAAATGTCTTATACATTTCTCTTGTACGAAAGTGGTTCAGATATGAACGGGAAATTGTTTTTATAAATATTATTTATTACACAGTTGAAATGTTTCACATACTCTCGACTGTAATGAACTTGTTCCATCATTGTGGATGTTTTTGATTACTATTTTAAAGAAGTTTTTCGATTGGTTGTGAAATTAGCTATATACAGTTTCACACACACACACACACATATGTAAATATATATATATATATATATATATATATATATATATATATTATTAAGTTATAGTATCTCCCTTCCGCTTTTTTTTTTTTTGTACATAGCTGCGTAATTCAAAAGACCAGAAGGCGGAAGGGAGATATTTGCCAACCTAATATAAACTATTAGGTTGTCAAATATCTCCCTTCCGCCTTTTTGTCTTTTGAATTTCGTGGCTATGTACAAAAAAAAGCGGAAGGGAGATACTTGACAACATAATATATATATATATATATATATATATATATATATATATATATATAATTTATATGTGTGTGTGTTTAAAATAAATAGTCGTATGAAAAAATATTAAATAAATCAATGATTTTATTAAAGTGTCAAAAATATTATCAAAGGAATCTCTCTCTCTCTTTATATATATATTGAGAGAAACTTTGAAAAACTTTTGATAAAATCTAAAAAGAAACCCGTTTTTTAAAAAATATTTTATTTTTAGTCAACTGATGCGAAATCTTTCAATAATTGCAAGATATAAAAACGAATCGATCGATGATAAACGATTACTATTATTTTGATTCCTGTCAACGGTCGTTGTTTATTTATGTTCTTTTCCATTTTTATATTCATGTAAAGAAGTATTTCGCTACGAAAAACGTATATATAAAAAAAAAACAGAAGTATCAGCGAAACGATATAATAAAACGAGTAATGGCCACATAAAACTACCAGCCGTCGAAATGATATCTGAACTCGTGTGTGTGTGTGGTCTTTTTCATTCTCATCGACGTAAAAAGGAAAAAAAACAGCCCGCTATAAATTCATCCGAAGGAGAAATATATTTTGAAGAACATTAAACGGCAATCACCGAGCAATGGCAAAATTCGTGTTATCAATGCGAACGTTTCGGCTGACAAAGTCCGACACGAACGAACAACACCGTGCAGTCTAAGAAACTGTAAACTTGTTTACGTCGCGCGTGAAAATTTTCTTCGAGAATATATATATGTAAATTCTGTTTGATTGCGTATACATTGTGGAGAAAATGTTATTAAACAGAATTTCATGAATAAATGTACAATATTTTCGTTGTGCGGATGGAACGGCGAGGCAAAAACAACACATTTAAATACACTTTTCGTACGAATAATACGTACGTTAATATTTTATATAATTAATTGTATGAATTATACTTTGTAATTTGTAGACGATTGCGATTAAATAAATAACATAAAAATATATAAATTAAATTTTCAAAAAACAGACCGAACATTTATTTATTCGATAAAGGAAACTTGTTGTTTGTATTCTAAATAATTGAAAAAAGAGAATTATCACCACGAGATATTATGAAAATATTCAATAATTTTTTATTGTTTATAGGTTGACACGTATTTCGACGGTCAAGCCATTATCATCAAATCGTTGTATTATAGTAAACAAAAAAATAATTTATTGGTTGTTTTGGAACTGTGGCTCATTCACTTTACACAAATGAATTTTAACCCCAACACCACAATAATTTAAAATATTCAATAATCATTTATTATTTATATTTGTTGTTTTAGCTCTGACGATGATGGCGTCGCCATCGAAATGCATTAGCGGATATAATTATAAACAATAAGTGAACAATAAGTGATTATTGAACACTTTGAATTATTGTGGTGTTGGGGTTAAAATTCATTTGCGTAAAAAAATAATTATCGAATATTTTTACAACATTATTTTGTAGTGTTAGGATGATTTATTAGAACGTTATATAAATTTTTATTGAATGTTCGAAATATTTCAACATTCATATTAAAGAATATATACCAATTTTTATGAGAAGTCGTAATAAAAAAAAATCTCATTCATAAATAAAACGAAATAAAAAAATATTCCTGCAGTTAATAAGTTCGATGTATTGTAAACTTTTATTCTACTGTTCTTATTTCATGCAAACACAATGCAACAGTTGTCTTTGCTGCATACTTTATTATTTATGTATGATTATGTTACGATTTCTTTATATATTATTCTGTCATGCAAGTAATTCAATATAATATTAAATTATAAATCGTATTCATAAAATACACAAATATATTTCTACATCTGTTATATCCATTTATCATTAAAGTAGGGAGTTGTATATATATATATATATATATATATATATATATATATATATATATATATATATATATATATATGCACGTTGTATTTGATGTCCCTCATAGCTATTCTTACAATCTTCTCAATTCCATTATCTAGCACACATGTGATGTATAGTTTGAGGTTATGTACATAAGTGACGCCTAACGTTCATTATCTTGTCTGTTGTTCGTACTTCAATTATCTTGCTTTATATATATATATATATATATATATATATATATATATATATATATATAATATCAATGCATCCTTCTTGTTCCCATTTATGATAGTGAAACAGAGATCTTGAAAGCCAGAATAATTCAATGGCTTCAAAAGATGTATGTTAGAAATAATAAGAAAAAATAAAAATATAATCGAATGGATCAGAAAGAAAAGAAACGTAACAGATTTTGTATCAAAATTTAATAATTTCAGAATGAGAAGATCATCAATGGACAAGATAAATTATTGATTGGGAACTTTGATATGCAAAAACGTGTCTAACAAGAAATCCATGACCAGATGGAATAGAAATGTAAGAAAATTCATTGGAATGGATTGGAAGAGAAAGGCGTTCAATTGATTAAACAAAAAAATTTTGGGCAATTACTTCATTCAGTAGTGGACAGAAAAAGGCTGATGGCATTTATATATATATATATATATATATATATATATATATATATATATATATATATATATATATATATATATATATATACACCCGTCTCTCAATTTACGCGGTCAGAAAGATTTCATTTTATATAATTTTTCATGGAATTTATTATAGATCAGAGTGACGCAAACTCTTACTTGAACGTATAAAAAAAGCACGTTATAAATATATAAAAGGTTGATTGTTTTGAATTACAGTAACGATATTGACACTGAATAAAATTTATCTACTTCTGTTTTTTAAAACGTCATTATTTTTTTGTTAAGCTATGTGAAATAAATATGTGTTTCTACAATTTTAGTACCTTTTATTTCCAATATTTTTTCTATTGTACTGACAGACACAATTTACGCGATTTTCATTCGCGGGACGGGTGTATGAATATATAAAATATTTTTTTAAAGTTTGCTTAGGACTGCAAGTCTCGTGGCAAGGGTTTTCAATTTTGGAATATATTAATCAAATGCAATTCCTTTTTAATTTGATTTTTTTTTTTAAAAAAAAAAACATTTATTGAAGACAGCAGTGATTTTGAAATCATCAAGTCGTTTTTAAATATAAATTGAATTAAAAAATATTTCAAGTCCGAAAATCTTTATAAAAGATTGAATCGAATATTTTTTGTAATTTTTTGATTTAATCCTTTACGCATAATCAATTTTATCACAAAAAAAAGAAACTATTCTTTGATTAGTATCTTCACAAAGAGAATAACCTAAAGGGTGTCTTAAAAATGAAAGTTACGGATCTCTTTCAATAGTAGTCCTAGTTTTCTTTATTATTCCACTTAAAGCATCTATTTAGTATAAAATAAACAATACCTTCAAATTAATTTGTACTCTATTTTTATTACCGAAAATGTACAGGTCTCTACTTGCTGTAGAGAACTATAAACAAGTAGTTTTTGAGTCGAGTTGTGACGTATGGAAAAAAAGAATCTATAAGATAATCGTCATCGATTTATGCAATAATTATATTTTGGTGATGTTTCGAAACATATTCCGAAATTAAACTTTTGTCAAAAGAAAGTAATGATGACCGATCAGTGTTGTACAGTTGAGATTATTCATTCTTGTAAATTAGTGAATCGATTAATACTGAGAATATTGTTCTTGTTGGAAAAAATAAATTATCAGTTACGTGTCAAACAACCTGCACTAAGAAAGGCTCTGACGATGATGGCGTCGCCATCGAAATGTATCAGCCAATATAATTATAAATAATAAGTGAACAATAAGTGATTATTGAATACTTGAAATTATTGTGCTGTTGGGGTTAAAATTCATTTGTGTAAAAAAATAATTATTGAATATTTTGAATATTTTTAATATTTACAATAATTTAAAGTGTTCAATAATCACTTATTGTTCACTTATTATTTATAATTATATCGGCTGATGCATTTCGATGGTGACGCCATCATCGTCATCACCATCGATCATCGTCAGAGCTAAAACAACAAATATAAATAATAAGTGATTATTGAACACTTGAAATTATTGTGGTGTTGGGGTTAAAATTCATTTGTGTAAAGTGAATCATCCACAGTTCCAAAACAACAAATAAACATAGAGTAGTTAGAGATTCTACCTCATCAACCATAATCATTAAACTCTTCATAGATTATCATTTTTTTAAATATTTCAATTATTTTCTGACAAAGAGAAATTCAATAATAAAAAAGTAGTTAAAAACGACTTCTAGGGATTTCTTGAATCTAAAAATTCTAATTTCTATAAAAACAATTTGAATTTTCTTGTATTTCGTTGGGAGGAAATGTTTCATTGATATTTATTTCGATCGATAAAAATTGAAGAGATTTTTGAAGTTTCATTAGAAATCCATTTCATAGGCAATAACTCGATACAAGAAATGTTTGAAATAAAGTGTCATTTTCCGATGTCAAGCTATTCTCTGGTTGCTGAATTAAATGAAAAATGTATACAACTAGACTTCATATTAATCTCTGTTTAAAGAACAAATAAAAAGAAAGGTATTCGATTAAAGTGAACAAGGTTTTTTCAATTTTTGATCAATGAATTTGTACGTATGTGTATTAATTCTTTCGATAGATTTCTAAACACATTAGAGAAATCAATGAATGTGTTTGTGTAATAGGAAATCTCATGAATGAAAGTTGTCTCAATGACAATATATAAAAAAAGTTGACGAATTTACCACATCGACCTACGCACTATATTTTTATTCATTGTTCAAAATATCTATATACATATGCATACACTTACATTCACTATTCGAACAACTTATGTGCCTCGATGTTTGAATTAAATATGAAAATTTACAGAACGAAATTGCCATAAATGTTATGTTGCACTGTAATATCTAATGTCAAAACGGTAATTATTGCAGACGTGGTGGATAAGAAAAACATACATATCCATACGCATGTGTGTGTGTATGTATGTATGTATATGTAATATATATAAATATGTTAAATTTATACGACGTATATTGATGTAGGTGTGTCTTCTTGTGTATACACAACGATCTGCATGCGCGCGATTGTATCTCTGCGTGTGTTTGTGTGTATGTATGTATGCATGCAATAATATCCATCTATCTATTTACGTATATTTTTTTCAGTTACGTTTTCGTATAGGTGTATAATAATAATCGTCCATTTGCATACGTATATAAACGTTTATGTCAATGTAATGATCAAATATGTACCGTGTCCTTGTGTCTCAATTACTAGAATGTTAGTCATTTGAGTTTCGTGCGCTGGTGTGAGTAACCCAGATGATCGAGTATGAAATTTATATTTCCAAATATGTATACAAGGTGTATTGACTTTAATGTCATCATGGCTATATTTAAATTTATACAAATATTTAGTACCGCTACATAATGTCATATTGACAAACGTTTGTATTTTTTTCTCTTCCATAACACGTTCGAAATGCGAGTTTTAACGTTTTTACATACAATTATGATTTAAATGACCGGTCATACCGTCGATTTAACTGTAATCGTATCCAATTCCGATTACGTACTATGAATATAAACGGATTTGACAGAAGATCAAAGTCGAAGAGAAAGAATAAAAACCAGCCGGTCATTCGTTCGTGTCGAAAACTATCGAATCGATTATATTTGCAAGAAACAGAAACATGTTTTGAACATTTCTAATTGCATTTCTTCAAAATGTACTATACTAATAATTATCGATCAATATCTTTGTATTTGTTCCGGTAAAATGTTTAAATTGTAGATATTTTCGAGAGAATGTTCGAAGAATACAAGTTCAAAGAATTTCACGACGGACTTGAACAATTATGATGTTTTTAAAAAAAACATTTTTAAACAGTTTTAATTTCTATTTAGATTCGACAAAAATTACACTGAAAACTGAAATATTTTTGATGTGCTATTTTTAGACATCGAGTGTGATCGTTGTGTTTGAAACTAAAATTGAAAATTGATCATCAATTAATGTATTTATAGAATGAAAACTAACGCAAAAAATATTGGGAACGTTTCAATCAATTATTTATATCTTCTTTTGTAAATTAATATATATATATATATATATATATATATATATATATATATTTGTTTACAGTATGATCATTTACTTTGTTATTTCGTGAAAGTAGGTCACAATTAGTAAATTAAATTAATGTAACAGTTCATTGTGGAATAAGGTTGCATGATTATAGCTCTTCTCGGATATCAAATAATGTAGGGATGGTCAGATAATTGTATAAACTGAACTGTATGTGTTAATTTGATACACATATACACAAATATATATATATATATATATATATATATATATATATATATATATATAAGGTTTTCCCATAAAAATGTCACATAATTATATAAAAGAGTGATTAAAAATTGGATTAAACAAAAGCACTATGTCAAGCGAAGTCATGGTAATCATATGAGTGAAATTGTATTCCATCATTAATAACCATAGAATATGCTTAAAAATAATAATAAAATAACTAATTAATTAACTCTTATCAGTCGTATGTCACCTCTGACGTGACATTACAACTTGGCTCTATCAGTCGTATGTCACATGCGAGGTGACAAGACTGAACAAGTAACAACATTCTCATTGCTGAATGTTTTTACAGTTTAATTCTTACTCGATAGCAGACAACATATTCTGTCATATTTCAGCAATTATTTTACTTATATTACAATATTTTATTCCTCCAAAAATCAATAAAGAAAACTATAGCAATATGGAAAGTAACAGTGATAGTTGCAGTGAAATATGTGAAAATTTTGAATATTCGACAAGTGATTTTAATTCTTGTGATGAAGGAGACAGTGATACAAGTGTTATATTTCAGTCGAGGAAAAAAAATTGATCCCTATTCAATATTCAAGTGAAGAGGAAAAAGAAATTGTTCCTGATTGTGATGAAGATTGGATTGAAATCGACAGTGATGATGAAGACAATTTAACTTCAAGTATTCCTTTTACAAATATAGGACGTCAAATCTTCGGAAATGTTCAGGAGCCTAAAAATTATTATGCACAAAACTATTTTTTTATATCAAGTAACTTTAGTTACTCTTCTCTTACAATAAACATTGAAATATATTTTCGACCTAGCGGAAAGTTAAGTACAAAATGCTAACGTCCGATAAGGGTTAAATATTTTTGTTGTATTTCCATTTAAATTTCTAAAGTGCTTATTGAAAAACTGTATATAAACATAGATAAAGAAGTGAATTTTAGAAATAAAACTATAAAAATAAATGGAGAATATCTATCTCATCTACATACTATGTATTATTGATGTACGAAAAACAAGAAGATCTAAATTTGCTACTTGAAATACTTTCAGAGAAAAGTAAAACAGTTTAATTATTTTTGTATTAAATGTAAAAAAATATATTTGTGAAAAATCTATACATGGAATACAACCAATAATGGATTAAAAATAATATTCGTGTACTTATTTTTTCATACCTTATCCACAAATAAATAGTTGAAAAAAAGAATTAAAGATAGAGATAATTTATTTTTATTACACTATATTGAAGTTCATTTAAATTCATTACGTATAAAAATTAAATTTTTAACAAATTATCTAAATCAACCTGAAAATGTTGTATCTATTTTACTGTATAATTCAGGAAACCTTAAAAAGTTATGTCTGTTAGTTGTACATTGTATTTATAATTGTCAAACTAAGTGTCTAAAATAATTTAATTATAGAAATATTGACTGTTCATAAATAAAAATTAGTAGAAAACATAGTGACGATATATCATTAAGAATAAGGAAGTTCATTCGTTATAGAGTATTTTCAAGATGTTCGGTCTTTGAACCTAATATCATAAAATTTGAAAAAAGGAGTCATTCATTCTACTGTGTATGACATAAATTAAACGATTTAAAACAACGAACACATTAGAAGAAAATATCAAACATTGCTTTTTGCATGTGATTTCTTTCTTGTGTAATTAATTAAATATTTATCATTCGAAGTGATAAAGAGATTTTTATCGTATATAGAGACAACTTTTATTTTTTTCTGATTATTTTCAAACATTTTCTTATTAAAATTAAAAAAGAGAATTATACCGAATAAATATTTATCTTGTTAACAGTTAAATAATTAAACGAGTTTTAAAAAAGTATTTCTTAATATTATTATAACAGTACTGTAAGATTGAAAATATAAAAAATATATATAAATAAAATAGTAAGGATAGTAAATTAAAATGTTTGTATGATGATTACATCTTTACGTACCTAATGCACTTAAACTTAATCCATTTCCAGATCTCCTAAGTCGGACAGCTGGTGCACTCGACATGTTCAAGTGGTTCTTCTAATTCACAACCAAATACTCTTCTTCGGGTAAGTTATTTTAAAATCCATCTACTACACTGGCGATCGGTTTTTCGATGATACGGTCGTCGTTCATTATAAATATTTAGATGAGTGTCCGATCACAATTGTACGATCGAGAAAAAGTTCGGTTTTGAATTTAAAAAAAAGATCGAGCAAAAAAAAAACTCAACGAAATGAATTTACGGTTAATTTAATACACTTTATAAATTATCACAGATGGTGTACGTTCTCCGAGTGCTTATTATTAAATGTTTTCTCGACGGAAGTAATATTTTACACAAACATATAAATGTAGTACTTGAAATTTTAAATCAATTGTTCACATGTGTCTCTATTGATTATTGAAACCATTGGAAACTGTCTGGTTTTCATATGTATATATATTTTTTTTAAAAAAAAAGACTTATGTTATGTCACATAGTTTGTCATGTTATATTTCCTGCAATAAATTAGTTAATTTACACATTTGCAATATTTTTATTCGCGTGAGATTAACGAGACATTTTTATACTTGTATATACATAAAGTGTTTAATTTTTATTATCTCTTCACTAAATAATTCTTAAAATTGATACGAATAGATATATAACTTTACTATCGAATATTTGCATTTAGTGGATTTTTATCTACTTTTCAAGTAATGGAAATTAAGTGATAGTACACATATTTATTTATATATATAGATATTTTCCAATTCTAAGAATTATTTTTAAATGTTTCAATCAAAAATAAGTATTAATAATTTTATCGTTTCAATTTAGATATACTATATTTTTACGAATTTGAAAGTGGGAATATATTTTTTTAATTTCAATTAATATCAAAAAAATATATAATTGAAAATTGTCTACAAAATCAACCCCAAATACATGAAAATTATATTCAATAGCAACTATATGTTTTTTTTTCGAATATTTGTGAAATTAGTTTTTATACGAATGTATAACTCATAGAATTCAATATCGTCACTCAATTTTTTGCTAATATGTATTTCGTTGAAATATTAGCAAAAAAAAATATAGAAAAGTGCATTGAAAAGGTCAGAGTAGAATTTTTGTTAAAGTTTTAATCTAGCAGAGGATGAGGTTCTGATAATTTATGAATACTGAAGGGATATTAATAGAAGCAATGAATATGAAAATAGAAATGGATTGGTGTCATTTAAAAAAAATCATATTATAAAGTCTCTTATTATATTCCTTAATGTTTAATACAAAAAATGAGTCAGTGTATCGTACTTATTTTCACTTATGGCAGTGAAACATGGGTTTTAAATGTTAGAATAATTCAATGGCTCTAGACAGCACAAAACATATATGGAAAGATGCATATAAGAAATAACGAGTATAGACAGGGAGATAAATTAGAAAAAAATGTACCGATATTACAGCAAAGTGAAAAGTTTAAAAATGAAGTGCACGAAGTAAATATTACCGATGGACAAAGCAAATATTGACTGTGAACCCAGATATAAAAAAAGATTCAAGAAGACACTCATGGATAGATAGTACGTAGACAAAAAAATTCGGATTCGAATCGGTCTAAATATTTTTTTTTGAGTCCTTCATCGGGTAAAAGACGGAAAGAAACTAGTGATGATGATATATGATCAGATTAATGATAGATTTTCAGATAAACTAATAAAATTCGTATCTAATCATGCGAGTATATTTCTAATACGATTTGTTTTGAAATTCTGTATTTATATTTCTAGAAAAAATCCTTTCACAAAATAAAATAAATTGAAGAAGACTTGAGTCGGTGTAAATAATTTAATTAATAAGTATACATTGTCGGTTTGGTACTATAACTAATCCACTGCTATACAAACATAATTTACTTCAATAAAATAATATTTTAAAAGGGAATTCAATAATTATTGCTCATTTTATTTGTTGTTTTGGAATTGTGGCTGATTCACTTTACACAAATGAATTTTAATAATTTTAACAGAAATACTCTGACGATGATGGCGTCGCTATCGAAATGCTCAACCGATATAATTATAAATAATAAGTGATTATTGAACACTTTAAATTATTGTGGTGTTGGGGTTAAAATTCATTTGTGTATAATGTTCATTTTATATTCTAATGTGCATTTCGATCGTCATCTTATCATTTTCTTAAAAATGTAACGATTAATGAAATCCATACGAAAGGAAAAATGAACAATGAATAATTATAGTAAAAACGATTAATTGTATTATGACATGAAGGAGGATGAAATTTGCATTAAGTGATTATTGAATATATTTTTATAAGAATTTTATGGTAATTTATTTGTATAGAAGTGATTTTACTAGAATACCAAAACGAATAGAAGCAATTACATATTAATGATATAGGATTTTTCAATAACAATGCTAGTGTTTGAACTTTTTCTTCGAGTTCATTTTGACATTTCAACTCAGTATAGTTTGTCAAATTATTATGGAACATTTAACAAACATTTCAACAACGTTTAAAAATTGTAAAAATTTTAATACACTCATTGAAAAAGTGTTTAATGAATCCATTATTTCATGAAATGGACCCATCAACTGGCCACCAAAATCATGTGATCTAACTACATTGGATTATTTTCTGTAAGATTATGTGAAATCATTGTACTGATAAAGCACAAACAACAAAAACATTAAAAATAAACACTGAACGTGTAATTTATGAAATTGTAATTTTCACAATTATATAAAAGAATGATTGATAATTGGACTAAGCGAAGTTGTGGTGGTCGTATGAGTGAAATTATATTCCATCATTGATGCCATAGAATGTACTTAAAAATAAAAATAAAAAATCACCAATTAATTAAATATTTTTTGTTTTATTTCCATTTAAACTTCTGATGCGCTTACTGGAAAACTATATAATTACATTATTAGATATTTGTAGAATATTTCAAGGGTAATACGAAAATGTAAAAAGTGGAATATAGTCATTCGTTCTGTCTTGTTGAAATATATTTGTGTCTCATTCAATAAATATATATATATATATATATATATATATATATATATATATATATATATATATATCGTTCATACAAATGTATTTAAGCTAGATATAATGTGTATTTATATCTGTACTAAATACAAAGTGCAAAAATAAATTTAGAACTAGCGAATAAACGTGTACTCTGCATAAATTACACGGACGTCTTTGTCTCGAAAAGAATGGATAATAGCCATCATACATGCGGTAAGTCTGCTAGGTTAATGCAAACTCTGGTAGGAAGCGACGTACACAAAAGTTGTAGAATGTAACGAATTGTAAGAACATTGCGTTACATGCTTCAGCATGTGAATAATACACTCATGTATAACAATAACAGAAATAAAACGAAATATATTTCTGATGGAATAAAGTAAGTACGTTTACATGTCGACTTTGAAAATTATTATAATACGGTTTACGTACGGATATGAAATACGATCGACAATAAAAAAATAATAATAACAACGTGAATGTATGATGGATGGATGTATGTATGTACGTACGTACTCGTACATGGATCGACTGTTGAATAATATATTCGCTCGAGTAATTAAAATTCATTTGTTCAATGAATGAAATGGAATAGTTCAACGTGAACGTATCGTCAATAAGTACTTATTTGCGATTCAGATTCGGATTTTTGTTTCGAAGTCGAATGAATGCAGTTTCCTGTATAATAACAATACGAAGAATTGCTCATCTCGCCGAAAATAACTCCATGACATAGCAACAGACAAACGGAACAATTGTATTTCAATTGCTCTATAGTTAAGTGCGGATCACGCAACGTAATTGTTGTTTTAGAAATTAGATTCGTAATTACGAATCGCGCACAAATCGAAAGCACAATCGCAACCTAGGCATCGAGTCCGTTTCATATACATAATACATATGTGCATTTTGAACAAAGTACGCCGACTCTTGAAGCTGGAAATATGTTTTGTTTACGTGAGTGTGTGTGTGTGTTTCAGTGTGTCTGAATGCATGTAAATTTGATTTATTCTCTAAAATAACATTATTATATTTTCAGTCGATGGATATGGAATTCTATTCCTCATTTATCATATGTTTATGGAACGATTTCACAATGGAACTGAATAAAACATCAGTACACAGATATGTTAGAATACAGTGAAAATTAAGTTATTGTTGAGTGCTTTATACACGATACGTTTTATTATTATATTGTATACTATTATCATTTTAAATTTATATATATACACACACATGTATAAATTTAAAAATATATACTTATATATATATATATATAAATTTCAATGATAATGTGAAATTTAATTTACTTACACTGATCATTAACTACTCAGTATAATCTAAAAAAAGATATTCTACATTAAAAGATAATTAGATTTTATTTTTAAACAGAATTTTCACATGATACTTCAAGTTGATTTAGGTATACAGAAAAAATACTAATTAATGTTAAAAGGTTATAAAACAAGATGCTAATTTAAAATGATATTGAATTAATTGAGATATGTGTATGTGTATATATGAATGATTTTATCTAATTAGTCCATTTTTATGTTTAATAAATTTCGTTTTTATTAAACAAACACACATAATATAAATTATACAGATCTATTTAGTTGGATTTTATAGCAAGTATCTACGAGTTATTATCATTATTAGTTTTTAAAATGAAATGTAAAGTTTATATATGATTAAAAATATTTAAATATTGAACAAATATTGGAACTTTGAATCAATATATGTATTTAGTATATTAGAATATAATTTAGTTGTTTATTTCAAAGAACAACGTAAATTATTTCAATTTTTACTGATAAAAAGCTATTTTGTTTTAGAGAATATAATATAAAAGAAATGGTTTTTATGTAAATGATTTTATTTGTTTTCAGTTAGTAAAATTATTTTTTTTTATATAAAAAAATTATCAACCAAAGTTTAAATTAATTTTTTTAATCATAAAATAACGAAACTATTTATATTTTAATATTATTTTACTATTTACTATTGATTGTTGATTTTATTATAAAATAAGTAACATAGTTTGTTGTTTTGGAACTGTGGCTGATTTACTTTACACAAATGAATTTTAACACAACAGAAAGGCTCTGACGATGATGGCGTCGCCATCGAAATGCATCAGTCGATATAATTATAGATTATATAATTATAAATAATAAGTGAACAATAAGTGATTATTGAGTACTTTAAATCATTGTGGTGTTGGGGTTAAAATTCATTTGTGTTAAATAACATAGTCTTAAAATGCAATAAAAAGTTTTAGGGGAGGCCTTCAGTCAGCAGTGAATAAAAAAGACTGATAATATATAAAGAGGGGTAAATTTATATATGTGTGTATGTGATGTCAACACTTAATATAGGGTGACTCAACTGAGACTTAAGAATAGAAAATAATAAAAAATGATAGGAAGTAAATATATATCTGAATCGATCAGTCTCATTTGAATAATTTTATATTTACAACACACACACAGATAGATTCATATAAGAAGTTTATTTTCTCGATAAAATTTGAACTGAAATAATGCAGATCAAGATTAAAACATTTAATAAAAAAGAGCAAATATGAAATGAAAAAGGCATTTTTATTTATTAGTGAATTGTTAAGTCTGCATAAAATATTTTTGATTTATTTTCTTATTCATCAAACACTTAAATCTTATCTACTACATTTATATTTCCCATTTTTAAAATTTTTATTGTTCTATTTCTATTTACGTCTATAGACAAAAATGTATACAAATTAAAAAACAGACGTGGAGGAATGAACTTTAAATTTAAATTTCTATAAAATAATCTAAATCGAGTAAATCTAGAATATAATAATTAAATAGATATTTATTCCCTATTGGAAAATAGAAAAAATATAAATAGTTCATTTCTTTTAATAAAATTTAATTTAAATTTCAATAATGCAGATTAAGGTAAAATTTACTTTTTATTCAAAGTCAAGTAAATTCCGAATATAATAATTAAACAGATACTTATTATTTCTTGGAAAACAGAAAAAATACAAATAGTTTATTTTCTCAATAAAATTTAAATTAAACTACAATGATGCAGATCAATATTAAACGGTCAATAAAAAAGAGAAAATAGGAAAATGAAAAGATAATATATTTTATTAACTTATTGTTAAAATTACATAAAATATTCTTGATATATTTTTTTATTCATTAAATATAAAATCTGTTTTTTATTACATCTTACATATAAAAAATTCTTTTATACTGAAAAAAGTATTGAATAAAATATTTAAAATTAATCTCGTTATAGAAATAAAACAATAGTATTTTTTTAAAACATTGTCTCGTATATAATGTTTGTATATAGAATATAACAATAGCAGATTTTTTTTTTAAAAAAACTCCTATATCTTTTACTATCTCGTTTAATATATATATATATATATATATATATATATATATATATATATATATATATATTCATCATATACATAAAAATGTTATGACACAAATCTGTCAAAAAAGCTATTTGTTTATTTTACAATCAAAATGAAAAATGCACTATACAAGTTTTTATTTTAAATAACTGCTTGACAACGGTGTTTAATGTAATCGAGAATCACTGATTCAATCTATTTTTTGAGACAATTTATAACCGGCCGAAAAACAATTCACTCAATAAGAAAATTATTTCTTTCGAGGAACGTGTTTAATTTTTTACGCAAAAAAATGTACATACGTTTATAAAACAAGCAAGTAGTCAATGTTTGAAAGACATATTTCTACGAAATTCTAGAAATTTTCATGGAATTGATGTTTTTATTTATCTCACATTCATCTCGGACATTTGAATGATTGTTTTAGAGTACTGATTTTTTTATAATTAAAACGTACTTTGTGCACATTCATATACCACATACACATACACACAAATGTGTAAACATGCATATATATATATATATATATATATATATATGAGTTTCATTTTGATGAATTTTTTTGTTAATTTTTCAGAAAATGTTACTTTCTCTGGAGTAAAAGTATTAATTTACGATTGAAATGTTCAAATATAATAAAAATAACCTTAATAAAGAAATTAAGCAGAAAAAAATAAAGTAAAAAAATGTTATTACATTAAAATATATGTGTAAAATTATTGGAAACATAACTCTGTATGTGTTTCACTTTGACCCACTGTATATAAATGATCAGAAACGATTTCTAGAAAAATTTTTTGAAAAAAATACAAGTAAAAATAAAATTTGTAATGCACTAAAGTTTAGTTATTGATTTATGTAGACCTATTTTCACATATATTTAAATTATTTTTAACGATTTTAATTACTTTGTCAAATGATTTAAATAATATTTTATAAAATTACTTAAAAAAATATGTTATAAAATTATTTCTTTTCAAAAAAATAAAAAGCATTAAGTAATAAATTATAAAAGAGGAATCAGCAAGCAGATATTGAAATATTGCTATAAAAAGAAAATTAATTTCATACACACATATGGAATGCACATTAAATAATTACAGTTTGATTTTTAATTTATCGATTTATAAAATTATTGGTAAAATGTTTATTTCATTTATTTGTATCGACAAATGTACACCACTCGAAAAATTAATTCTGAACTGGACATTAATAACTTTTAATATACAATTACAGTACGTACATCATATATTAAAAATAATAAGTGTAATATTTTAAAATTGTGCAGTATGTTTCGATACATACAGATTTTTATGACATATGAAATTTTAACTGTAATTTTTTAACACAAATTTTGAATATTTGATCTATATTTATTTAATTAGATGTGCGTGTGTAGTGTAATACTAATTTTGGATTTTCCAAATGTTCAATTTAAATTTAATAATAGTTCTATGTTAAATTGTGTACACAAATTAGTTAAAATTTTGAAATTTAAATAATAATACTTTTGCATAATTCCAGTACTTTGTTTTTTTTAAAAAAAATATTACCTATATACGAAACAACAATTTGATTTAGTTTTATTGCAAATAAACTGTAGAAATAATTACAATCGTCTACAGCAATTAAGGTTTCAAGGTTAAACGATAATTTTTGTACAAAACAACGAATAAAACTCTAATTTTTTTGTTGTTTGGAAAAAGAATTCAGTAACTAATATCTATTGATTTTCAAAAAAAATCTCGATAATTATTTAAATTAAATCTATAAATGATTCAAGAATGAAAATAAATTCGGCGGTGTATCGATTTCGGTATTGTTTAAATTTAGTTCCATTTCATTTTCCAGTATTGAGTGTAAGTTGGTACCGTGTAAAAATATTTGAATTTCGCAAATTGAAAATTCCGAATAGTCTTTAAAAGAAAATAAGACGTAAAATAGATACGGTATTTGTCGATTATCGAAAAATGTTTATGATGAAGAGACGACGCGAAACGTATTTATATGTACGTTAATTACTCGTCGTACATGTTAATTAAACGAAATAAGAGGTTTGCTTTTTTGTGTTTTCGTAATATACGAGCCGTTCGTGAAATTCGCACGTACTCATGTGATTCTATTTTTACCTATTTATAGCGCCACTGTTAATTAAGTTCGGTAATTAACACTTAAGTACATTAATAGCGGGTAAACAAAAGAAACGAATTGTATTCACAGTAAAACCAATAAACCGTCGTAACTATCACAAAACATAATACATATTACACAGACGTTATTATTTGTTTATATTATTATTATTACTGTTTTTTTCTTTACCGAGAACACAAAAAACGCACCGAGTTCATTTACACGTTTATTAAACGATAACAAGAAAAAACGTTGTTGGATTTGTGTCGAAACCGTCGACGATACATTTTTTTCCCTCTGGTAGTTTTGCACAATATAAACGGACTAGTGTGAGACCGCTGTTATTACTACAGCAAACCGTTGCTGACTAAAGGAACAACATACAATCTATGATTGTGCTGGTCGTTGGCCATGCTGTGTGCATGTGTGCGTGTGTATATATTCTGAAGAGAAGGTGGTGGAGGATAAAGAGAGGTATCTCCTCGGACACGGGCCGTGACGCAATCGGTATTCTATCAGTCCGTGTTTATTTTGTTTCGAATGTGACACTTTTCAATGAAAATAAGGCTCTTTAATCGTTATCAATGTGGAACGACGATTCGACGCCACGGTTTTTTTTTTATATTTCGATTTCGCCAAAATGTTTGTTCAGTATCTATTCGATATGGATTGTGTTCGCATGCTAGAGATAGGACGTTTATCGTGAGTCATCTTGGCTCCGTACGATATAAATTTTATAAGTACTTTGATAAACGTTACAATGTGCTCTTCGGAAAAAGTACTTGAAAAAAAATTTACTTTTAAAAAAAACATCGATAATAAATAATTCGTGTGTTTATCTATGTCAATATATACAACAGTTGATAGTTACAATCATACATTACATTATAATTATTTTTGCAAATAAAACGTGATTACTTTTTTATAATATAGGATTTTCCAATAAGGGCTTCAGACGTTTAAATGGAAATAAAATAAAAAATATTTAATTAATTAGTTTTTCATATTTAAGTATATTCTATGGCATTAATGATGGAACACGATTTTACATTCATATGAAATCCACAGTTTCACTTAATCCAATTTTCAGTCACTCTTTCACATAATCGTGGTTCAATTTCATGAATTATACATTTGATGTTTATTTTGAAGTGAAACTTCTTTAGCGGCGTTGGGGTAATTTTTTACATGCAATGGAAGTTACGTATCGAATCTACAGTCATGAAATTCAGTAGAAAAAATTGGGAAAAAATCTAGTATAGATAGAGGATAGGGTAAAGGAGTGTAGTGAGGCCCATCATGCATGCACTTCGTGTTAAGATATGATTAGTATTGCAAAGCAAATAAGCAGCACGCTGTGTTTACTATTTGACTATTGTATAATATATAATATACAATCAACCTCCCTACACTACTCAACATGCATACAGTATTCATCCCAATTACCTCTCGTCTCACACCCTCTTACCCACAAATTTCCCCACCTAAAAAAATTAGTTTTCGGGAAAGAGCGTATGAGACGAGCGGTAATGGGCCACGAATACTGTATGCATGTTAACTAGTGTGGGAAGGCCCAATTGATGGCGTATATTCACGAAGTATTTAAAAAAGGTTATGTGTATTCTTATACACATGCCAGAAGTGAAACTTCTTTTCAATAAAGTCATCAAAAGGTACACGGACAAGCGTATGCCTAAAACTCGTAGATGAACAAATTCTTCAGAATAAAGCAAGTAACAAAATGAAGAAATGTAGTAGGAAGAGAAGCGGCAAATACACGGGATAAAAATTTAAGTAGAAAATGATCAATGTTTTAAATAAATTAAATTTTTACAATTATTTCATATTAACACATGGTAAGCGGACAACGCGTCTCGATGATGTCTTTCATGCTGTAGTAATAGTATGCAAAAGACGTCGAGACGTTGTCCGTATACAATGTGTTAAGTAAGATTAATATTCATTTTCAAATTAAAACTTTTATAAAATTATGAATTATGAAAATTTATTCGTTTTCGTTTGGAATTTCTTCGATTTCCATTGCTTCCTCCGGTGGTGACTGAGTAGGTATAAACGATACAATTGGTTTTTGATAAGTAAATTTTTTGCGCAATAGACTTTACCATCTTAATTTTCAATTACTATTATATTACTATTGTATAATATATAATATACAATTAGATCAATGTTTTAAAAATAAACAATTAAAGGAAATACTCACAAATAATTAAATACTAATTAAATACTTTAATATAACTGCAATAAATAGCATCTATTTAGATACTATTTATAGATAATTAATAATTTTATAACACCACATAAAATTCAATAAATCTTCAAAATGACACCTGAGAACAAAGAATTCATAATTATTGTGAGAATTTATTACAAATAAAACAACAGATAATCTCAAAACTGTTATAGGTTTCGATAATTTTTTTTTAATATCACGTGTTTTTAATAGTATTTCTTTTATTTGATAAATAGATTAATCAAAATAATGTTACAAAATACTACATACTACTGTATATATTGGTATACGTGTCAATTCCCTCAATTTCGTGTTGTTTGCTAAATTTTTAAATACGCGTGGATTTAGTTGACTGTTATTTTTATGATTATTGAGATTAATATTATGATGACGTTTTAAAAATTAATATACTTATCAAAAATATCAATTATATCGCACCGAATAACACTCTTATTTAAACACAATTAACAACAAATGATTGTATATAAAAATTACTAAGCATAATAATGACATCATTTAAATAGTAAACATACGTGCTGCCTGCATTAAAACAGTTTTGTTATCTAATCACATGTTAAAAGAGTGTGTATGCGTGATGGGCTTTTTCTCACTCTATCTACTACTTTTTTTCACTCTATCGTCTAAGCATGTATGCAAATTCAAATCAGGCACTAAAATTCGTACTCACGTTCCGTCTCTATTTCCGTCACTAAGTCTCTATTTCTGCGTCAGTAAATTTTTTACTCGTACGCGACTAAAGAAGTTTCACTTCAAAAATGTGACAACAAAGGAATTCATATCTTACTTTATTTATTATAAACCAATTGTATCGTTTATATCTACTCAATCACCACCGATGGAAGAAATGGAAAACGAATAATTTTTTATTACTTTACGGCAAAGAAGTTTCACTTCTGGCATGCGTACATAAGTACAGACACCTTTTTTTTGTTTATGGTTTATCAGCTAAAATGATTTCATATAACTCCACAGAAAATAATCCAATAGAGTTAAATCACATGATCTTAGTGACTAATTGATGGGTCCATTTCGTGAAATAATAGTTTCATTAAATTTTTGTTTCAATAAGTTTTTCATAGATGTATGGCACATAACACCGTCCTGTTGAAATCAAATATCGTGCAAACTATTTTCAATCATTTTTTGAAAAAAAATCATTAACCATGGTTCGGTAATGCATTCCATTTACTGTAATTTTGAAAAAAATACGATCCGATGACACCAGACAAAAGTTACTTTTTGTGGTTGCAGTGGTCTTTGTTCAATGACTTATGGATTACTTTCATTTCAAATTCTCCAATTTTCTTTATTTAGTCTTGACCGGAAGTTTCATGAAACGCACGATAAGTTTTACGAACCGAACATTGATTTTTATAATAACTGTTTACGATTTTCAAGCTTTGTTGAAGTGTTAAATGTTGCATGATAATTTTCCAAACTATACTGAGTTGAAATGTCAAAAAGAGCTTAAAGTTCAAACATAACTGTTAAAGATCTGACATTCTTATCGGAAAATCCTATATATTCGCATTATGTACATAAATCTTTCTTACTTTGCTAAAACTCTAATAAACTTTTTGAAATACTAAACATGTATATTAATCAATGAAAAGAGAACAATTTTGTATGTGTATAATTTTATATCACTATGAATGTGTATGTATATATCATCATCATCATTATCAGCAATCTTTTTTAATCCACTGCTGGATGAAGGTCTCTCTCAAAATTTTACATTTCGAATGTATATTTTTATATACATAGTGAATACAAAGAATTTAATAAATTATCAATGACGTTAATAACAATATCTGAAGAGGAACTGAACCGATTCTACTATTTTTACATCCGACAGAAATAAAGACAACGTCAAACAACGAATGTTTTTGAATGATTGTGCCAAAAGTATGTTAGCGAAGCATCCGCACAATAAAATATAGTTAAAGCTTTTATATAAACATATATATAAATATATATATATATATATATATATATATATATATATATATATATATATATATATATATATGAATATCTGTTGACCTACGTCATAAAAATAGATACATTTTTTTTGTTCATTCTTTCCGTACGATTTTATGCGATAAAATAATCACGTACACGAATCTGATGAACTGAAATACATTTTATGGAAATAAATATATACAAACATACATATAAATCCACAATGTGGATGTTATTATTGTACATTGTAAACCAGTTCGATGTCTGGGCTGGGGGATTCGATACAACGAAACAATCTGGCTGTGTTTTTTTTTCCTTGTATTTATTTTGCTCTCGGTTATTTAAAACATTGTTGACACTTTAAACTGTTGGCATTGCAATGGAAATAGGTCAGATAATAAATGTATTGACGTAATGTCTGCAGAGATAAAGCGTGAAAACGTTCATACAATGCTAATTTCAGCTGTTGAGGCTATAATGGTTGGAATAGTTGAAATTTACTGAATTGTTTGCAATTTTATTATTTTAAATTGCACGTATGCTGTATGAATGTATATATGTAAAATTTTAGATAGGTTATTGAACATTGTTATATTACTATTATTTACTAATTAGATTTTAACATTCCTTAAAAAAAAACTAAGAACATATGTTTTGAAATGTTGACTAATTTTTAATAAGGTATAGATTTTTTATTTTACTTTTATGAACTAATCTTTTTAGCATTTCTTGCTATGTATAAAATTTGTGATTTTTTTCATTTGCAGATTTTTACTGTACTTTCAAACTTAATTAATATTTATACCGTTTAATGACTTTTTTAATCTTGTGTCATTAATGTTTATTCGGATTTAAAAACGATATTCATCGATTTGGCGTCCTATGTTTGTAAAAGGAATATTTGAAGTTATTAATATGTCTTCATCATCACTGTCGATTTCAATCCGATCTTCATCACAATCAGGAACAATTTCTCTTTCCACTTCGCTTTTCTCTTCACTTGAATATTAAATAGAGATCATTTTTTTCCTTGACTGAAATATAACACTTGTATCACTGTCATTAAAATCACTTGCCGAATATTCAAAATTTTCACATATTTCAATACAACTATTACTGTTCTTTATTCATTTTTTGATGAATAAAATATTATAATATAAATAAAATAATTGCTAAAATATGACAGAACGTGTTGTCCGCTCTCAGGTAAGAATTAAACTGTAAAAACATTCAGCAATGAGGACGTTGTTACTTGTTCAGTTTTGTCACCTCGTACGTGACATACGACTGATAGAGCAAAGTTGTAATGTCACGTCAGAGGTGGCATACGACCGATAAAGGTTAACTTGGTAAAATATTACATTTGATAATTGAATATTATAAAAAAAATTAGGACAGACTATTTTAAAGCTCTTTTCAACAATATTTTTATGTGATGTAGTCATGTATCTTCATACCATAATTCTGTCTTTTTGAGGAATCATCTAAAGAACGATGAATTTAAAAAAAAATAATATTTAGGTACTTTAACATCTGTGCTTATATCTAAAAATTCCACAAAGAAAGTACCATTATTTCAAAGTAGACAAAATTAAAATAGTAATGTCTTAAACATGTATTTATATTTGAATGTAGAACATCTATTTCTTTCTTTATCCATATATATGTATATGTGTGTGTGTGTTGTAAGAGTATTTGTTCGAATATAGAATCGAACTAGTTACGAACTTAATTGTAAATAAAGTTTCCTAACATGCACTAAATTATAATTATAGAAGTTAACATCACTGAAAAGAACAGTGACGACAGTAATAATGACATTGATATACATAAATAGTTCTGAATTAATGTAAAGTTTTGACATTTAAATTACCAAGTTTGTAGAACAAAAGAGACTTGGCCTGAAGAGTTAATATCTGGTGACAGAACATTGTAAAACTGACTCTGACTACAATTGTTTATAAGACGAAAAAGCATATTTTGACTGCAAAAACACGCAGCCTCTTACTTGTGTATATATTTTTTTCTTGTCTTTGTACAATGTGTTGATGTATTATTTTTGAACTGTTGAAAGCAATTAAAACTCTTATTTATAATTATAATTGTGTTTTTTTTTAATTTTAATTTATATACTTTTTTTTAGTAAAAATATAAGAAAATATCGTTTAAATTCGTTATTGAAAATGAAATTATTTATAATATGAAATCTCAGACTCAAATTTTATTGTGATTTGAGTTTTTGCACGAATAAATCATTTATCTCAACACCATACTATTTTATAAAAATGTTCAAAAATTTACTATTGTTTGTTTTATTAATTGATGTGCATTTCGATGGTCATTCCACCATCATCATAACGTTGCATTATTTTTTTAACGTAGCAATATTTTATAATACAACGTTCTGACAATAATGTGATAACCATTAGCTAAAGATCATTTAAACTGTTTTATAGTAAATTGTTATGTTAAAATGATTAATTCTCTTATAAAAAAGTAATATTCAAAACAATGATAAAATAATTTATGATAATTTCATAAACAGATAAATCATTAAAAATTATTTTTTAAATATTTGAATTAATAAATATGTATAATATACACACATACATATAAAATGTATTAATACATTTGAAATTTCAATATGATAAATACATCGTGTACTCTATTTTGGGACATGAACTAATATATCTTTTATTACCGACCACTTTAAAAACTCAGTGACATAAATTGATGATTCTTTTCCGATTAAATGCAATTATAAATAATAAACGGATGAGTAACTCAGTGTAAATTGAATCTATTCACTTTATCTCGGATTCATCGTTCTTCTCAATAATTTGCTTTTAAATTTCTATCGAGTCTGTTCGATCATGAACCGTGAAACATGAAATATAATCTTGAATAGTAGCTGCAGATTCTTGTCGAGTACAGTTTTAGAAATTCGCTCTTATTGTAAAAATAATTTGTTATAATAATTATAAAGATGTTTTTTTTTTATAAATTTATCAAAACATTCGTCTTCTTTACATTGAATCAAATCAAACAGTCTTCTTTTTGTATTTAAAAATTTATACATCGAATTAATCGGTTTTAAAAGAAACGAATGTTCGTGTTAAATAATTTCGTAATTCAGTTATTCGAGATTCGATGTTATTAAGAATTTTTTATCAGGTAGTTAATCGTTTTCTTAATTAAATATGACATAAGTTATGAAATCGAATTTAAACTCGTACTTTATAAATCAGTATTTCAATATGTTATCCACTTAAATACAATGACTCATAGTTTAAATAAACACTTTTATGTTATTATAATTTCGATGATACACAAGACTAATTAATAAAAATTTTGTACGACTTATGTTTTTATTAAAAAAAAATATATAGAAGCTAAATGTACTTTTTCGAACAAATATTTTCATTCTATCACTTATAGCTCAAATGAAGTGATTTTAAATATTTTTAGAAAAAAACTGTTTCGCCAATTTCAAATTTAGAAATATATTCCACATTTTTGTTCAGAAATATGTAAAGGATTTTTACATATTTCTGAATTTTCATTCGAATTTTAATGCAGTGTCAAGTGTTTGAGAAGATGCAACGAATTTTAGTCTCTTTTAAAAATACTAAAATCTAAATTAACTACTGAATTTCATGTTTTTTTCTTCTTTTTGTCTTAACTCTTTGTACCAAATGATATTATTTGGTGTACATATTTTCAGTCTCTCAACAAAAAATTCTTCACTATTTGCAAGAATTCCGCTTAAAACAATACGAATTTATAAATTAGTCAGCCTTATCAAAACCGTTCATATTTTTATTATAATTTTAACTTATTTATGCTCTTAACGCCATTTTCACTTAATTTTCTGTTTATAATGTTTATATCTGAGACTTTGTAAGAACTTAATACAATAACTATTCACCTATCCTTCTACACAATTACTACAAAATGTTATATATAAAAATACATTTTTTTAATGACTTCTAGAATATATTATATTTTCTGTTTATTTGTATTGTACTAGCTATATACATTTTAGTTTCAATAGTTCCTGTGCTAGTAGGATTTTTGTGTAGGATATTTTTTAAAGGTGAAAGAACTTTAAATTGAATCCCTATCGAAAGTTCTATCTAACCTGAAAAAAAATACTTTTATATATATATATATATATATATATATATATATATATATATATATATAAAGGTATAATAAAGAATGTTTCTTTAGGTTAGATAGAATTTTCGATAGGAATTCAATTTAAAGTTCTATCACGTTTAAAAAATACCTCATATAACAATATTTATCTATAGAGATATGATCTTCTGTTGCTTCAGTATTTGCTTTTAGTAACTTCTGATACAATTGTCAAACAATCTTGAAGCTTATATGAAGATCTGGATATATGCCATTTTGTGGTATTGTTCGTTAAATATTTTAAAGATCGTTTAAAATAAAAATTAAAAAAAAAACTTTGTAAAATATTGTATTTTCGTGTCGATTTAAAATACCATCTGTTTAGAATTGTGTCGTTTGTGACATACGACCGTAAAGGGTTAAAAAAATAGTCTCAGTCATCTGTAAGTTTTGTTAGTTAGTCTCGATTATCATTAAAATTATAATAATTAGTCAATGTGTCATTCGTTTGATAGAAATTATCAGTTTTGATAAAAAAACATACATTCCCTATCTGCAACTTGAAATATTTATTACATATGTATGTATTTATTTACTTTTCCTCCAAGCCTCTATTCCAACTAGTCTGTAATCAATGACATCATCGTACAAATCATTCCTGTATAAAAACCGATTTAAATATTCAGAAACGATACTTTTCCATTTCATTAAGCGCACATTGTTGTCATTACGTCAATACAACAAGCTCTAATCCATTTAAATGTACACATATTTCTGTATTCCATTCTATTCGCTATTATAAAATACATACACGTATATACGTGTGCACTCGTATATAATACGACCGTATGACAAATGTAGTGAACTTGCATCGTGGATAGGCAGGTTCCAATTATTTCAACGGGCCAACAAACTACCTGAACGACGCTGAAAACACCACGGGCGGGTCACAGCGGGACGCATTCTCAGGTGCCTCGAGTTCCTACCTGTCTCTCGACGTACGCGTTTCTTAACCGATCTCTGGCACAGATTGTGTCTCGGCATTTTGACTCATGCCCCTGCTGGCTGGCTCGGGCTCTCTCATAAAAACAACTCACTTATTGTGTTATTACGTTACGTTTACGTTGTCGAGTTACATGTGTCCATTAGATATATATTTTCTTATATCATAGATGTATTTACGTATGTGTAGGTAGATTTGCTTTTTTCTGAATGACTAGTTCCTATTTATTTCGGAAACATTGAATGTATGTACATGTGAAATTATTTTTAAATATACAGAGTTTTTCAGTAAGAAATTTAAATGAAAATAACATAAAAAGTATTTAAATAATTAGTTGTGTATTTTTTTATTTTTAAGTATATTCATTAATGATGGAATACAATTTTACTCAAATAACCACCACGACTTTGCTAAATTCAATTTTCAATCACTCTTTGGCATAATTGCGTTCTAATTTCATGAATTGTACGTGCAATGTTTATTTTTAACACTTCTGTTGTTTGTGGTTTATCAGCATAAATCAATGATTTCACATAACCCAATAGAAAATAATCCAATGGAGTTAAATCACATGATCTCGGTGGTCGATTGATGGGTCCATTTTATGAAATAATCGACTTATTAAATTATTGTATCAATAAGTTTATTGAAATGTTTACAATTTCTAAACGTTGTTGATGTGTTAAATGTTTCATGATAATTTGTCAAACTATAATGAGTTGAAATATCAAAATGAGCTTGAAAAAAGAACACGACTACCACCTTATTGGAAAACCCTGAATATATACAAAATAAAATCAGTGTGTGTGTGTGTGTGTGTGTGTGTAGAGATAAAAAGAACATTTATTCAACGACTACATTTTTTTAAAATTTAAATATTTCCTGTTCTTGTCAGTAAAAATCGAATCAAGGTAGTTTCTGTACAAGTTGTTCTAATTTACATCATTCTAATAGCTTGTTCTTTGTTAAATATCTCGACTTTATCTTTCGACTTTTATTCTAAGACTGCATTTACTTTATATTAATAACATATAAGTGCAGATATCTGTATATAACGTCATACTTTAAATTAAATATCGTTTTTTTTTGTAATCTAAATCGTTTTGTTTATATTTCTAGTTGGCATTTATAAATTTATTTTCGTATCTACAAAACATTTTAACAGATATACAATGTCTATTTAAAGAATGATACAAGCTTTATTAAACACAGATGGTGACTTTAATTCATATTAACAAAAATATTAGTACATCCTCGTTAGTATTTCCATTATTTTTTCCATTTATATACGAGTATAATAACTTCTGTAATTTTCAACCGATACAATAACTCTTCATTTTTTCTCCTCTTTCCTTTTCAAATTTACATATGACTCACAGCCCACATCCGATATAAACAAACACATGTATTCCCTATCGAAAGTTCTATCCTACTTAAAAAAAAAAAACATTCTTTATAAGCGTTGGCAATGGTATAAAAGGACGAGCATTCTTGTCTAACACTTTTTACATGTGTTATTTTTTAATTGTTCTTGAATTTGATAACAGCTTTTTTATTTTTATATCGACTGCAGACCAGTCTTTAATCTTTATATTTTAATCCAGCTTTCTTTAAAACTCGAACATTATCTCCCAATTGATATTATCATATATATATATATATATATATATATATATATATATATATATATATATATATATATATATATATATATATATATATATATATATATATATATATATATATATATATATATGTTAGGTATCTCCCTTCCCTTCCGCTTTTTTTTTTGTACATAGCTGCGAAATTCAAAAGACCAGAAGGCGGAAGGGAGATATTTGCCAACCTAATATATATATATATATATATATATATATATATATATATGATATGTGTTTTTAGGTTAAATAGAAATTTCGATAGGGATTCAATTGAATGTTCTATCACACTTAAAAAAAAACCACCTATATAATCAAATACTCTTAATATTGAAAAATTAAAAAAGTAATCTACTTTTTCAAGTACAGAATATTTTAGAATTTATTTTCTATATCAATATGTGTGTGTGTGTGTGTGCGTGTAGGTATACTCATACATATGTATAAATTAATTAATATCTATTGAAATAAATCATCGACGGAGTACTGTACAATGTCTTGAACGCAGTTGTAGGTCCAAAAACAACCACTTAAATTCGGTGTATCGTAAAACACGAAATATAACAAGCCACATCAAATGGTAATTAACTATTAAATGAAAGAAAGAAGAAAAAACAGAGGCGCTCCATGTGAAATAATCCTGTTTCGAAATGAATAAATATTAAAGTATTTGAATGCACGAGGCGAGACATAAAATATACACATAATTAAAAACAATAGCATTTTTACTGCATAAAGTAACAGAACCACTTTCCTGTAACAGCTTCTCAGGGAAAAAATCAATTTTATATACGTATACATAACCTGTATACTAACGCATGGACTTATTATAGTTTTCTTGATATGACCGAGACGTTTACTGTTTTATTGCAGCTATGAATTTTATTGTTTATTGACGGTGTGTGTGTATTCCAGAGAATTGCTTTCGTTGAAATAATTGTAAATAATAAGAGAGACTTGACTGGGCGGGGTGTGTCTGTCGGAATGAATGAGCTACGTTTATTCATAAATTATCTTATGGGGTGTGTAATATTTAATTCATTATGGTTGAATTTAATTTTTAATGAAATTATTTCGAATGAAATTTAACCCTCAACGGTCGTATGTCACCTCTGACGTGACATTACAACTTTGCTCTATCAGTCGTATGTCACGTGCGAGGTGACAAGACTAAACAAGTAGCAACGTCCTCATTGCTGAATGTTTTTACAATTTGATTCTCACTCGATAGCAGACAACACGTTCTATCATATTTCAGCAATTATTCTATTTATATTTTATTCCTTCAAAAATGAATAAAGAAAACTATAGCAATATGGAAATATGTGAAAATTTTGAATATTCGGCAAGTGATTTTAATTCTTGTGATGAAGGAGACAGTGATACAAGTGTTATATTTCAGTCAAGGAAAAAAATTGATCCCTATTCAATATTCAAGTGAAGAGGAAAGAGGAAAGCGAAATGTAAAGAGAAATTGTTCCTGATTGTGATGAAGATTAGATTGAAATCTACAGTGATAATGAAGACAATTAAAGTGTAAATATAGATATTTTTATGCACAAAACTATCTTTTTATATCAAGTAACTTTAGTTACTCTTCTCTTACAATAAGCATTCAAATATATCTCGGACCTAGCGGACAGTTAAGTACAAAATGCTAACGTCCGATAAGGGTTAATATACAAGTAGATAATATTTCAAAAAAGTATTCTTTTAACAAGTGAAATTTGTATGTCACTCTGTATCAACAAAATGAGTATTTTTTTTTCAAAAAACAACAACATGGAAATTAATTTGTTGTTGCAAAATGCAACTCGTACGTTCTGATTACTTTGTAATAATGTAGCGACACGTCTGAAATGATTTAAAATATTTATAATTAAATTAACATACGATTTTTTATTCGCCGACAATCGGCATATCCTATTCATTTAATTATCACGAATGCATAACTTTCTCTCGACACTCATTAATTATTTTTACCGCAATGTGTGTAAAACAACTACTTAGTTCGTCAATGTAATTTTTCATTATTTATGGTTAATCTTTTCGACAAAAACATACATACACATGTTTCATGAAATACATTAATTTTTGCACGTTGTTCTTTCCATCTATTTTCGAAAATGGTTTTAACATTTCAATGTTGAATTCGAGGACATTTATTATTGAAATATCAATTTGCAAACCAATTGTTATTCATTGATATATTACTCTTATCATATTTTATAGAAAAATAGATTCGAATTTTTTGATCGTTCTCAAAAAAGAAAATTGTTTAAATATGCAATAAATTTCGTTACAAATATAAAAGATTATACTTGTGTTTATCAATTTTTATATTTCTTCAGAATAATTCTGTTAACAAAATGTTATTTTTAAGTTAAATTCATTCTACAATTGACATTATATGAAAATATACGAATTAAAGTTGTAAAGTTTCGTATTTCTTATCAGATTACTCATATATATATATATATATATATATATATATATATATTGCGTCATTTAAATTATCTTATATCTGTAGTAAGAATGAAAATAACAATGTGATAATATATATTTTAAAATTAATCTTCTGTAAATTTTCTACTTATCTATTTAAACAATAGTATTTAAATCGTATCAAGATAAATTTATAACGTTATTGCATTATAAAATTTCGAGAATTTTGAAGGAAAAATATTAGTAAAAAAAAACTATATTAATTATTATTGTATTGAATTGTGATAAAAAAAAATTCGATGAAAATTTTTAATACAATTAAACAAATTTGAACTATAAAATTTATTAAAATATTTTTACGTTTTGATAAAAGATAGATTTTATGTAAAAAAATACGATTTATGATTAATCTTTTCGACAAAAATATACATATATACATCGAGATACATGTTTCATAAATTACATTATTTTTTTCCACGTTGATTTTTGATCTACAATATTTTCGAAAATGGTTTTAAAATGTTTATATTGAATTGGAGGACATTTATTATTGATATATCAATTTGTAAACTGATTGATATTCATTGATATATTACTCTAGTCATATTTTATAGATTTTTTGATACGATGAAATTTTCTATCCAATTTCATATTTATTAGAACTCTTATAAAGCATACTTTTAATTTCTTGTTGCATTACTTTATACAAATTCCATTGTATACTTTTTTATTTTTAATATATATACAATTTTCTATTTAATTTTTATTTTTATTTAATATATTTGTTTAAAATGTTTATACATACAATTATTTATTTTATTAAAAAAATAAATCGTATTTAAAATTGTAAGAATTTTTTTAAATAGAATTTTGACATTTAATTCATCAACCACGTTTAATATTTCATTGTACAGCTAGATGATAACTGGAGATCCATTAAGATTTTTTAAGAAATATAATAACACTTGCATATATATATATAAAGAGTATGTCTATCTAAAATCCAACTAATATATCAACTGCACAGCTCGTGTAACTGTAACTGTTCTGTTGAAACGTGCGAAGTAAAAAAAAAAAAAAAATAGAACACACAATCTGATATCCAAGAGAAATATCAAATAACGGAACAGCAAGTCAGATAGGGATCTGTACCTTTCAAACCCATATTCCTAGGGTTTATAACACATACCTGTCATCCGAAATAAAATCTCTATTTGATTTCTGTGCCCTAACAACACTTTATCGCCGTCGATCTTGTTCAAATTAGTGTATAAATTTTTAAGAAAGGTTCGAAAAAAACAATATAAGATAATTACTATTGTTCTCATGTATAATAAATTATATCTTGTTTCACTCAACTGGAGTAATTTGATAAGACTAATATACGGATTCACCAACTCTATATATACAATATAATTTGAAAAGTGGTGTTGATGTTGGGTTCAGATTTTGACTGTAGATATTCGAGAGTTATGGTTAATGCTATCATTGTAAATGTTTGAAGAACAGTACAGGACTAAAAAAAATGTTTTTTTTATTAAAATATCATTGATAGTACTAGGAGCTAATTTTGAAATCAGCCAGAACTTTATTTATCAATATTAACATTGTATTCGAATATATATATATATATATATATATATATATATATATATATATATATATATATATATATATATATATGTATATATATGTATATGAATGTGCGAATATGTGAGTGTTGAGTATATGTTAAAAGCATTTTTATGTTAAAATGGATCATAACGTTCTGAGAAAGAGCCAGTTTTATTATCAGTTCGTATCACTATTAACTTTTTGAAATTCGCTAATTGTATACATAGGAAATGTATAGATAAAATATATAATGGTGTTTATAAATCGCGGAATTGAATAATAATTGCAATATAAAAAGATTAAATCTTACATTAATTCTTATTTACAATTTATATTAGTTTGTACGGATTTCTATAGAACTATTTTAGTTGAATATTTTTTTTACTGATCGTTTCAAACTATCAATTCAAAACAGAAATGTTGTCGGAGAAACATTCGAAACTAAGTATTTGATTTGCATAACGAATTAAATATTTTTATAGAAATATATAAAAATATTAAAAATAGTAATACCCTGTATCTGCGCATGATGTTTCAAGGTTTGTCGGGGATACTCGAAATGAACTTTATATATAAGTCGTTTTTTGGTTACATAAATAAAAAAAGTTTAATTGATAATTTACGCACAATAAAACATTACCTAAATCGAATATTAATAAAATACATTGTATATTATTATATTTATTATATTATATTTTCCAATAAGAATGTCAGAACTTTGACAGTTGGTGACAACCACGTTTGATTTTTTGACATTTCGACTTTGATGGCAAAAATATAATTTCAACATTTTCATTCTCTACGAAAATAAATGTTGATTGGCCAGATGCATTGTCTATTCTCCATTGAATTTCAAATAGCAACCTTTCTTGTCCCAAGTATTTTTTATTTCGAGGTTGAAACATTGGTAAAATCATTCGGTATAAAGCACAGCTGTCACCCACATTTTTTGATTGATTGTGTTGTTAAAAAACGGGCAGATAGTTTTTGTTTTTGAGTGTATGAAGATTTTTCGTTCGGTACATCAAGTCTGGTAAACCAAGGATAACTGAAACCAAATCTGTGGATACTCTATGTGGTTTTATAATAACATTAACGATATGGTTATTTGAAAAGTAAGAAGAAAATATGAAAGTTATTGTTTAAGTATGATTTCGTTTTACAGTTTCTTCTACTGTATTTCTCCCACACCAATTTTAGCTCTAAAATTAATATTGCATAAATGAATATAGTTAGAATCACTACTTTAGAAATGAAACTAATTGCAAAAATATATGTAAAAAATAATTTAATAACTAATATATTTATTTAAGGGGTTATACGCAGTTAGAAATTTCAAAAAATCGATTTTTTCTTTTTGCATTTTCGGAATGCACATATATTTGAGTATATTCTCTGGAAATTTGAAGTAAATCCGAGAAATATTTTCGGACATACACCTGAATTTGTAAGTAATTTTTAACTATGTGTAAACTACTTCCGAAACTTCAAACGCGTTTATCTCAAAACGGTGTTTTCATAGTCGGTGATCTCGATATCTCAGAAATGGCTGAACCGATCGGTCTCAAATTTTCACACAATCTTCTCAAATATATTCCTCAGGTATTGAACGAAGGAATAAGGTTTACAAAAATCATTACTATTTTTTAAAAACAATTTGGAGCGAAAATTTTAGTAAAAAACGAAAAATTTTTTTCAAGTAGACGCCATTTTGTCAAAAATGAAAATTTTTATTATTCCTTCGTTCAATACTTGCATTAATCTATCCTTTAAAAGAATTGACTATATTTTTTGATTTCAAATAATCCAAACCGCCGATATGGAGATCACCGCCAAGCGCCTTTTTTTGGAGGTCGTTCGGGACATCGTCTGCAGGAGCGGTGCACTTCAATATTTTTTTATGATCGACATGTTATTTTATTCTTGAAAGTAGGATCTATTCAAATAACCATAATTTGTAATTGCAAAATTAATACTGTTTCTAAAAAAAAAATTTAAAAAAAACGTCGTTTTTGCGCCTCGCAACTGTGTATAACCCCTTAATATATTTAAATAAATCATACGAATGTAAAGAAATAATTAGAAAATAATAAAAGAGGAAAATATTTTCCTTTCGATGTATAAAAAAAATTTTAATAAAAACGTTTATGAGATTCAAAATAAAATATTGTAAATAAATAGTATTTTAAATAAATTCAAAGTAAGAATAAATATATAAAAATGAGATTTGTATTAAAAATTTAATTTATGGCGAATGAAATAATTCCAAAAATGAAATATGTAATATTCATATTTTTAATTTTTTAATTGAAATGAAATGTGAGATGATGGGAATAAAAATATTGACGAATTTTGTCTTTATATAAAATACATATTACAGTTTACTGATGATCAGATTGATGTGGTTTGAAATGAAAAAAACGCACATAAATATATATATATATATATATATATATATATATATATATATTGTGTGTGTGAGAGAGAGAGAGAGAGTTGCATTTTTGTTAAGGAATAAATTTAATTTAAAAAATAAATTTGTTTTTACAAGTATAAAATTTAATATACTGTAAAAAAAGAAAAAAAACATTATTAACACATATGAACGGCTGCTTTCCGAGTTATTTAATAAACTCTCTTTATTATACAAGTGAATATTTCGGGTCGTTGTATAAAAAAAAGGTCTATAAAAAAAGATGCTGCTTACAACAAGTCAATGGCTCAAACATAACAAAAAAATATCTATAAAAAGGTTCACAAATTAGGGATGTCCTTTCCGATGTTCTCATGCCTATAAAAATACTACATATAAATGTGTTATCTTTTTTTTCTGTACCGAAGATCTTCAGCAGATGAATCGTTCTCAATTTCTGAACTTGTTTTGGGCTACAGTGTATCTTTCTTTGTTATGTTAATAACAACTGGATTTTTTTTCGAACACCTGTTTCCTCGTTCATATTTCACAGGTCGATGTCGTATATGTGTAGTGTACGTGCAAAATTGTTTCATTGATGTGTGTACACGAAAACGAAAGCAATGAACCGAGATCCAATATTTGCAGATCGATAAATACGATTCGTTTAGTTGTAAATAAGTTTATGTCAAATATGGGTTCTACCAACGATAACATAATACATTACATTATATATACATATACATATATATATATATATATATATATATATATATATATATATATATATATATATACATACATACATACAAATGCGTGTATGTATAATTATACTTGGATATATACATAACAGTTAAAAAGAGGTGAACGATATTTACATGAACGAAGAAATCATAAATATTTGACTAGAAATACGTTTATGTTCGTTTGTGAATATTTGTTTAAGTACAAAAAATAGACTTTCTTTTATATAGATTTAATATTTTTTTGATTTATTTGTACATACACATTCACGTTATATGTATAACTCAATATAGTCTCAGTGATCGTTTTTTTTTTCTATCTTTTATGCTTATTAAAAATCTTTCAAATCGAGTCAATTCAACAATTCGTCTTTTTGTAAACGGTTACGCTATTTACAAAGAAAATATATTAGAAATCGATATTTGACTTTAAAAAAATTTGATTTATAGTTGAAAATACAATTGCATCGAATTGAGTACTTTGAAAAGTACATTTGTTAGATTTATTATCAAAGAATTTTATTCTTTTATCTTGTTTTGTCGATAAAGTAGATGTAGTAGTAACTGGTTTACATAAATACTATAGAATAATATTAGAATCTCTTCTGCTATTTTAATGAAAAGCTCGTAAGAATCTTAAATTTTTAATAGTAACAAATAATGAATATAATTTTATATCAAAATAGAAACTTTTGTTTTCGATGAGACCATTGTTATGAGTGTGTAGAAGTTGCACTTTTTTATATAAAAACACAAAACATGGAACTATTACAAAGAAAAGTAACTTGTTTCGTACTAAATAGACATTTCAGGTTGGATATTCAAAACCAGATATAAAAATATAAGCAAAAAAGGGAAATTTTCGATTTTAACACACTTGTTTAAAGTATTTATGAGGCATCTAATATATTATCAGTGTTTTAACGAAATAGTTTTTTATTAAAAAATAAAAATGAACTGAAAATTAAGTTATGAGAAATATTAGGTTGTCAAATATCTCCCTTCTGCCTTTTTGTCTTTTGAATTTCGCGGCTATGTACAAAGCGTTACAGAGCTCGTATCGGGCAACACTATACATCATTTGAAAGGTCTTTACATAACCTACAAAACGACGCGTTCAAAAGTTATAGACGTGTAAACATGGAGTTCACTAACGCCGAAGTTCGCGCTATTTTGAAGTTTTCCTTCGTTAAAGGCAAATCCGCTAGAGAAACGTTCCGTGAGATTAATAGTGTTTTGGGGGATGGTACTCTATCACTTCGAACCGCGGAGGAATGGTTCGAGTTAGACCGGCATGTGACATCGCCCAGGAGATGGCAGTTAGTCACCGAACCATTTTAAACCATCTGCAGAAGGCTGGATACAAAAAAAAGCTTGATGTTTGGGTGCCGCATGATTTGACGCAAAAAAACCTTCTGGACCGAATCAACGTCTGCGATATGCTGCTGAAACGGAACGAACTCGATCCATTTTTGAAGCGGACGGTGACTGGCGACGAAAAATGGATCGCATACGACAATATTAAGCGAAAACGGTCGTGGTCGAAGGCCGGTGAATCGTCCCAAACAGTGGCCAAGCCGGGATTGACGGCCAGGAAGGTTTTGCTGTGCGTTCGGTGGGATTGCAAAGGAATCATCCACTATGAGCTGCTCCCATATGGCCAGACGCTTAATTCTACCATCTACTGCGAACAACTGGACCGCTCGAAGCAGGCGATCGACCAGAAGCGTCCAGAATTGGCCAAGAGGAAGGGTGTAGTGTTCCACCAGGACAACGCCAGGCCACACACATCTTTGGTGACTCGTCAGAAGCTACGGGAGCTCGGATGGGAGGTTTTATCGCATCCACCATATAACCCGGACATAGCGCCAAGTGATTACCACCTGTTCCTGTCCATGGCGAACGCCCTTGGTGGTGTAAAGTTGGCCTCAAAAGAGGCTTGTGAAAAGTGGCTGTCCGAGTTCTTCGCAAATAAGGAGGGAGGGTTCTACAAGAGGGGTATTATGAAGTTGCCGTCTAGATGGAACCAGATTATCGAACAAAACGGCGCATACTTGAACTAAATCCGATCACTGTAACACTTTTTATAAAGCATTGAATAAAGAGCAAAAAAGCGGAAGGGAGATACTTGACAACATAATATTAAAAAAAGTCATCTTCATACAAATTTAAATTTTCATAAAAATATTCAAAATTAGAATATTTTTTTTAATAAATGTTATTTTGTATAATGAAAAATATTAGATTTTTCAAATAATTAAGAACTACAACATATACAAAATTCTAAGGTTTACTATCAATTAGAAAATGGTCTATTTATTTCTAATACACTATTGCATCTTGATTCTAAGACAAAAATATCTTTCTTGAACTTTTTCATAAAATTAATTATTAAATGGTATCACTTAAAAAGTTCTTATTAATTTTCATGCTTCTGAAAAAGCTTATATCTTTGACGAAATATTTAACCCTTATTGGACGTTAGCATTTTGTACTTAACTTTCCGCTAGGTCGGAGATATATTTGAGTGCTTATTGTACGAGAAGAGTAACTAAAGTTACTTCATATAAAAAGATAGTTTTGTGCATAATAATTTTTAGGCTCCTGAACATTTCCGAAGATTTGGCGTCCTATATTTGTAAAAGGAATACTTGATGTTAAATTGTCTTCATCATCATTGTCGATTTCAATTCAATCTTCATCACAATCAAGAACAATTTCTCTTTCCACTTCGCTTTTCCCTTCAGTTGAATATTGAATAGGGATCAATTTTTTTTCCTTGACTGAAATATAACACTTGTATCACTGTCTCCTTCATCACAAGAATTAAAATCACTTGCCGAATATTCAAAATTTTCAAATATTTCCATACTGCTATAGCTTTTTTTATTCATTTTTGGAGAAATAAAATATTATAAGTAAAATAATTGCTGAAATATGACAGAACGTGTTGTCTGCTATCGAGTAAGAATTAAACTGTAAAAACATTCAGCAATGAGGACGTTGTTACTTGTTCAGTCTTGTCACCTCGCACGTGATATACGACTGATAGATCAAAGTTGTAATGTCACGTCAGAGGTGACATACGACCGATAAGGGTTAAGAAGTAATGTGAACGAAGTAAAATTTAATATCGCAACTGTGGAAGATTTTTATCGAAACATAAGCTCTTGTATTTGTCATTAAAAAGGTTAGACTCGTGTTTATTAATCAATAGTGATTATTTTCTCATACACATCTTAGTTTTTTCCTATTTCATTACAAAACGTAGAGAATAGACCAATAAATGATTTTCTTTTCTAAATCCCATACAGTTAATACAACCTTTTGTAATAACATTTAGAAAATACATTTAGGTACTTGTTCAATACCCAATCATTCTCTAAATTTTTTTTAATTATAATAAAAAATCAATTTTTTTCTCATTAGTAATCAAAAATTATTTTTGTTCTTGAATGATAATGAAAAACAAATTTCTCAACATTATGGCGTTGTAAAATTTATATATATATGTACATGTTTATATATGTATACATATGTTAATGTAGTCATAGATGCATGTGTAACAACACCGAACATTTACAACTTATTTAAAAATCCAACAGAACGCAGACAACACAACATATCGAGATTATAATTTAAGAATCTTTGTTTCACTGACGTCACAATTACTATAGATTTTCCATGTTAGTGACTCCATAAATACTTGAAAGTCATAAAGCACAACGAAGCGGTTCGATGCAACTTTCATTGACACAACACACACACACACACACACCTACTCTTTCATGTACCGTTTACTAATACTCATTGATAACTCGCATATATCATTCCAGTCCAGTATATTATAAATGTATATTTCATAGTCATACATAAATGCATGTATCTGTGAATGTTACCAAACAAGATATTCCCGCTTCGAATCTCGCCCACGTCGTCATAAAATTCGTAGGCGATGCACCGTCTCGTAAAAAGGTGATATCGTCGAGGTTCAGTCTGCATCGTTGAACAAAGACGACTGACGGATGTTACACACACACGATACTGCATTTCGTTTACGGTTAAAACGATTTGGCATGTCTGATTAAGTTAATTACGATAATCGATACAGTGTGTTTGTATAATAAAAAAGATTGTAGACTAGTAGAGCACTGAAATCGAGTTTGTTATGCAAGATTTTTTTTACTCTTGAATAAAAATTGTTAAAGCCAAATACGGCAAATCAAAAATAACCGTATAATATGTTAAATTAATTAAAATAATATTTGGTATTAAAATTATCGCCGTGAGTGTTTACGAACGAGAACGTTTAAAAGAAACCAACTAACAAGGTTGTAAAATATTCCACTGGCGTGTTTTTTTCCAGTTTTCTACTTTCTATGTCGAAACAGAACAATATTAGATTTATTTTTTTTTAAAAAAAACGTCACATACAGTTTATGAATTTGATTTATTTCCATAAAATGAAATATTGCAATAATGATTGATTTCATACAGAAATAATGTCAACTGTATAAAAATACGATAGTTTTTTTTTAAGATTAAAAAATCAACGTTATTGAAGAGTAATTAATCAATTATACTTACGAAAAGAACTGGTCTTACCTGAAACGAAAAAAAAACATATTAATCGGTATACAATAATAATTTATTTCAATTAAATAATTGTTCAGTTATTACTTAATTACTGATTTTATTTTATGTTGATATTTTGAATTAGTTTGAACAAATATATACACACACACACACACACACACACATATATATATATATATATATATATATATATATATATATATATATTCAACCTTTTTCATTCACTGCTAGATGAAGACTTCTTCTAAAACTATCTATTTTGATCAATCTAATGCTTTTTTTTAATCCATTCCGAAAAATTTTCTTATGTCAATGTTTCATTTATACATGGATCTTGTATAAACCTTTTGATATATTTAGATTTTCAATCAATAATTTTTTTTGCACATCAATTTTGTATATATATTTATATATAAAGAAAATTGTAAAATTGTTAGTGCACAATAATACATATATTCTAAAAAAATATGAAATAGAATAAAAATGTTTAAAAATTTTATTGAATTAAATTTCAATAAGAATTAATTTTAATGATTCATATAAATTTGCGTACAGATGAAACAAAAAACGTAAAATACATTTTAAAAAGATTCGTTTAATGTTTTAAATATCGACTAATTGGTACTGATGATACTGTGACAAATTCATTTTATTACTTCAACGGAAATTATCACTCATACATCACAAAATATTAAAATATGTAGAAATAAAATTCTCTATGGATAAAAAAAACTAGATTTTAAATTACAGCATTTTGACAATGATGGTATAGCTATTGAAATGCACATCGGCTTATAAACAAATAAAGTGAATGTAAAGAGATTATTGATCATTTTTATATCTTGTGGTATTTGAGTAATAAATCATTTGTGTTAAAAGTTTTGGAGTATATTTTAAATCGTTTCTTTTTTAATTATTAATTGATATTTTCGAAAAAATGATTAATTGCGAGAGATTGAAAAATGACAAACTCCGATAGAGATAACGTACAATGGGTATGATTGATAGACAATGTTTTTTATTTTAATTTGTGATCTTTTTGAATGCGATCTATGGAATATGATTTTTTGGTAAAAATTAGGTATTTTTAAAAATATGATTATTAAATACCTATAGATGTTTAAAATATGTATTATTTATTACATTTACTTATATGATAAATGTCTTTTTAAAACTATTTTGTTTTATTCAGTTATTTATTATTTACTGATTCATTTGTGAGCAGAAAAAACATTTTTGATTCATCTCCCGTAAAACGATTTCGGTTCAATGACTACAAATAATAAATATATTTTTTTAGCAATCTGTTTGCAAGTTACTGGTATAAATAAAATATTTCAAATCGTCGAAAAGATGACAAATTAGACGTTTTAACAGAAACGAAAGTCTTGTAAAAATACATATTTTAACTGTTCATGTTAAATAATAAAAAAAATATATTATACTTTGTTGTGTATGTACAAAATGGTATTTCATTTTCACGTGATATTTGAACATAAACATGAAAATTTACAGCCACGTTAACGAATTAAAAACTAAGTAAACAATATGAGTTTGCAAAACGTAAACATCTCACGCCTTTAATCACGCAAACATTAATAAATAAAATTTTGTCGTTCCATTACTTTGTGCATTAATTAAGTTAATTAAGGTATAATTCCAACATTATACATATATATATATATATATATTCTTGAGTAAATGTACATTTTTTTGCCGCGCCCACGTATATTAACAAAGATGTTTAATGAATATAAAACGTACTTTCTTTTAATGATATGTTTGTTTTTCTTAACTATTATAATTATTCTGAATACTTACATATTTCAAAATTGACTGGACATATTTACATAATAGTTAAGTTATTTTATGATTTAATTATTATGTGCAAACTAATAATTATTGTAACATATTCGTTATATATATATATATATATATATATATATATATATATATATATATATATATATACACACTTGTATTTTAAACTATAGAATATTAATATTCAAAATGTAATAAAACTTGTCAAAATGTA
This sequence comes from Neoneuromus ignobilis, assembly GCA_029203775.1. Classification (NCBI taxonomy): domain Eukaryota; kingdom Metazoa; phylum Arthropoda; class Insecta; order Megaloptera; family Corydalidae; genus Neoneuromus; species Neoneuromus ignobilis. The sequence continues at coordinate 660,284 of CP092089.1, read as the reverse complement.
AATTAATTTCATATGTTTTACGTCTGAGCTGTTTTATTATTATTTATTAATATTAAATTTTAATACATACATTTTTTTAAGCAATAAATAAAAGGAAATTTGTAAAAAAGGTATTTACTGTTGTTTTAAATGATAAAATAACACATTTATTAAATATTGTTCAAAACTATTGTGCTTGTATTTTTATTAAACATTTTTTACATTTTTTTTTTGTTTATATTTTTATGCCATGTTGTGATTTTATTACAAATTATTTTAATTCGTTTTATTACAAAATAAAACAGCATGTATTATTTAATGGTTTTTAAATCAAAATATACATTAAAGAATATATTAATTTTGATAATTTAATTCTATACCAAATTTTTATTTTTTTTAAAAAAAATTAAAGACCGATATAAAATTTCTCAATCACTGATAAGATAGAGTGGTTCAAATATGAACAAGAATTTAGTTCCTTTTTTTGACTTAATCAATCTATGTCACCGTGCACGTTGTGACATATTCAGACATGTTCGAGCTTGTAAACCTTAACGATACGCACCTTTACTACCTTATCAGTCAGTCGTTGCTATTGTATCTGAACAAGAAATGTCAAACAGAATTGTGAAATGAATCACTAGCAAATTTCTCACGAAAAAACGGACCGAGCGTTTTGAAATTTTGGCCAGACTTCGAGCATAGTTTGGGAATGAATGTTTGTCTCGGATAAGAATGTACGATCGGGCAAAATTAGTTCGAGAGGATAAATACAGTTTGGAAAATGAACTGTACGCTTTGAAACCGAGAACTTGTATTAACCCTAACGACATTTCGAAAATTAAAGAGATTGTTCGGGATAATTGCCGAATAACCGTTGTCCAATTATCATTAGAAATTGCATGTTAAAACTAAAATCATTTTACAAATTCTGTATTATTTAATACGTTTTTTTTCTTCTCGTATATTTTCGAAAACTTGGTGTATAAGAAAAACATCTAGAAAAGAGTCCAAAGTCGAAAGAGTCATTTGTAATCAAGATCACGTTCGAATAAAAATCTCCTACAAAATTTAGTAGTGTTTACAAAATTTTTTTACATAGTCACTCCCACTACATTTTTGATACACCTCTCGAGTCTATAATAACTACTTATAAAATATCTAGCAGTATTTTATAATTTGCATTTTAACATTTGATAATATGATAAAGTAGTTTGCAATCACTTGCAAAATACCATGCAATCATTTGGAATATAACATTTACATTAATAAATAGTTAGGACATATTCGATTTTTTTTCGAAATGAAAATCACTTGGCCAAAATTTAAACACTATATTTATATAAACAAACCGTAACATGTGTCTGCGAACTAAATTACACGATGTACGATTTTAATCAAATATATGATAATATTTTAATGGCATGCTGATAGCGAAATAACGATAAAGTCGATATTAATTTTAATTTGACGCCAGTACTAAATATATTATTTATTCGAGGGTAAATGAATTCGAACTGAAAAGCAATACTCGTACAATGCGAAGAACTGACAACCGTTAAATAGATAATTTAAATGACTGGCGACTTTAGTGCACTTAATAAGTAGTTTTGTACGTTTATTTTAATGGAAATGAAATGAATATTAACTTTTTTTTTTAAAAAAAATACATTCATCGTCAGTGTACCTTGGAGAAAAAAGAAAATATAGATTGTGAGAGAAATTTTATTCTAGTTTTAATATTTATTACAATTATAAAAACATTTCAAATGAAAATACGTTCTACATGTTTATTTTTCTTAAATATATTTATAATAGAAAAAGATGAAATTATTTACTGGTTTTAATTAAATTTCTCTATTAATAATTTGCAATATAATATTAATTTACTCGAGTGCAGAAAATATAATTGACTATTATATAATGTCAGTTGTATGAGATTAACAGATTGTAATGCAAAACTATCTTATCTATGTTATTAAAGAATAATCATATATACATAATAATTAAACACAGTTAATTTACATACGAACTAACTGGAAGAATTACTTCCTAGTCTGAGTGTTTCATAGTAAATACAAATATCATTTGAACTTGTGTAGGAGTTTTAGCGTTTTAACAATGAAGAGAATTAAATGGATTACAATTATACATATTATCATCATCGACGTTGCCACAGACTATTCTAATCTTAAGCTTCTCTAACAATTCCAGCTCAATAGAATCTTTTCTTGTCAGAGCTTTTCAACAGTTGTTGTTTTTACAAGATGATGTTGTCAGACTGAGAATCGAATGCAATCTCCTACATAACAAGTAATGATGCAAGCCACTATACACCCAGTCTTTTTTCATATGTTTTGGAAAAACAGATCAAACCCAAATGCAAATAAGACTGGGAAGTATAGTGGCTTGCATCATTGCTTGTTTGTCAAAATTCTTCTTATAAAAATGATTTTATTTAATGTTCCTGGAGGTGAAAACCACGATACCCGGTTATTTGTATTCATTTTTTAATAACAATTATCAATATACTCTGAGAATAAAATGCATACATACACACATACACAAATATATATATATATATATATATATATATATATATATATATACGAGGTCAGACAATTAAGTAATGCGACAAAATTCAAAAATCGAGTATATTTAAAAATTAAGGTACATCGCTGCGATCCCCTTCAAAGTAGTCCCCTCCCGCATCTATACATTTATTCCAGCGAGTTTTCCAGTTTTCGTAACAATTCTGGAACACTTCTTGTGGGACCTCTCCGAGTACCCTCGTCACAGATTCTTGGATATCTTCAACGGAGTCAAAATGTCGACCTTTGACGAATTTGTTCATATGGGGGAATAGGAAAAAGTCGCAGGGTGACATGTCCGGGGAATAGGGCGGTTGTGGTAACGTTGCGATGCCTTTAGACGCCAAAAACTGAGAGACACTGAACGCACTGTGACAGGGAGCATTGTCGTGATGCAGAACCCAAGTCTTCGCGATCTCTGGACGCACTCTGAGCACCCTTTTTCGTAATTTTTCGAGCACATTGCGGTAGAATACTTGATTTACGGTTTGTCCAGGTGGTACGAACTCTTTGTGAACCACCTCTTTGCTGTCGAAGAAGCAAATCAACATGGTTTTCACTTTGGACTTGCTCATTCTCGCCATCTTTGGCCTTGGTGCTCCAGGGGACAGCCACTGTTGGCTTTGTCGTTTAGTTTCGGGGTCATATTGAAAGAACCAACTTTCATCACCAGTAATAACTCGATCGAGAAGAGTAGGATCACTTTCAACCTGCTCGAGACAATCTTGAGCGATGTTCTCTGTTCCATTTTCGTGACATGCACTACTCGCGCGTTGTTACAAAACACTAAACAGCTGGCGAAGAAATGATCGTACGAGAGTGGTCAAGGTCTCAATCGAGAGAGTGGGGATCTGCTATTACGATGGCGGAGTTACAGGTTCGCAGTGTTACCACAGGCCGAGAAAAAAAATCGGTCGCATTACTTAATTGTCTGACCTCGTATATATATATATATATATATATATATATATATATAAAGCGAGTATGTCTGGTACAGTAAAATCTTTTTTTTGATTTTCATTAAAACCAAATTTTTTTACTAGAAAGTAACTTTATTAATTTAAATATTCATTCATATGCCCTATATTACATTATTTGTGATTTCAAATCTAATTTTTATTAAAAAATAATTTTTATTATTATTATAGTTTATTGTTTTAATTTTTAATTTAATCAAGTATTTGTATTGATTTCTGGCTAATTTGTGTACATATATCGTGAAAAAAATAGTCATATTATTGGTTGTAAATTACTGTCAAGAGGAAATATAAATTATATCAATAAAATATGAGTATACATCATCAGTAAAGAATTAAAAATATCTGGGTTTATAATAATTGATATTTTAATTTATTTGCACATTGTTATTACAATTTTCAGTGTTGATTCTAAAAGTATTTTTTTATACGTAAACACACACACACACACACACACACACACACACATATATATATATATATATATATATATATATATATATATATATATAAATAAATAAATAAATATGTCGATTTTTAAAACGCGATAGAACTTTAAATTGTATCCTTATCGAAAGTTTTATCTATTATAAAAAAAAATTATGTATACATATGAGTGTATATGTATTTATAAAGGTATGATAAAGCATGTTTTTTAGGTTAGATAGAACTTTCTATAGGGATTCGATTTAAAGTTTTATCATGCTTAAAAAAACTATATATACAATATAGTTGAAATAAGTTTTCATTCAAAAATTGGTAAAAAGAAATTTACGATATATATATATATATTTCAGATGAGTTGCTCTTGAGAGATTTCTGTTAGTAAGTGTTGTGTATATCATTTTGTATGATGGTATTCGTTGAAACCTATTGACGATTGGTTTCGAACTTAGTTCATTTGGTGCTAGCATCCTACATTCTATCCCACCGGCCCCTCAGCCTTTATCCGTCATTTTACTGTTAATTGCAAACCTGTATGTATGTTTATATCAATCACTAGTACTTTATATTATATTACGGAGTAAATAGTAGAAGCTCAAAGCAAAACTTAAATAAATTAAGTTTAAATCAATAAACCAAAACGAACATCTGTTAGTAGTGAAATTGTATTTAAGTTTACATCAGTATTAAGTATTATATATATATATATATGTATATATATATATATATATATATATATATATATATATATATATGTATACAGATGAATTGATTTTGATAAATTTCTGTTAGTAAGTTTTACAATTATATATATATATATATATATATATATATATATATATATATATATATATATATATATCTGTGTACATAAGAAGACATAAATGTTAAACGTATTTGATGATCTTATGCATGCATTAAAATTTAACACTGGTTCATTGACGAGAAAAAAAGAGACACTGAAAGCATTTATATAAACTGTCAATAAGACTGCCAGCCGTATTTGCGAGATAACATATTCATGGGCATAATTAATATGTGCGTGGGTTCTCGTTAATAACCATAACAGCCTACAAGTTTAAACGGTTTTTCATAGATGAAACTCGGCTATACTGCAAGTCATTCCAATTAAAGTTACTTATTTAATACGTGTCTTTGGAAGAGAAACATAAAGCTGTACCGAGTAATCAACGTTAAAGAATTATGTGTTGTTGTTGTTGATGTTGATTTTTTGTTATTATTATTATTATTGTTGTTGGAATTGGATAAAGATAAAAAAACGTTCGAGTTCATTGATAATTTCCATTTCTCGGACGTATTTTCCCATAAAACAGTCGCAATATCTTGATAACTACTTTTTTGCAATACGATTAATTGCATAGATATAGATGTATTACATGTATGTAGAAATACTTAAATGACATTACATGTAAATAAAACTAAAATGAAATGAATATCTTTAATCATTTTCAATACATGTTCTGTTAACAGACACAAGCAGGACATATGCGATGTCCATTTTTTTTATTTTAATAATTGTTACTCTTTAAAATGACTTCAAATATAAACATATGGTTAATGACATTTTGATGTACGAAATGAAATAATTGATTAATGAAAACATTGAAGCAGACATTGATTTGTCAAAGCTCGAAGATGTTTATTACTGGAGAGTTTGTTTTAATTTTTTTCGATTTGAAAATAATATCTTTTTTTCTCATAATATGATTATACATATATATATATATATATATATATATATATATATATATATATATATATATATCCTAAGTGTGTTGCAAGTATATCACTGTTTGGAATGATTATCTTATTTGTCTATGTAATAAACACATTGAGCGTAGTTTTGAAAAAATCATATCAAAAAATGTATGAATGACATTATAATTAATATGCTTGATAAAACAGACGTGCGTTCGAGCAGAGAATGTGATTGTATGAATAGTTGTATGTCAAAAACGAATCGTAATCTGTCTAGGATAGAACAAACGGTCAAGACACACTCATATAGATTAATGTTATCGCCATGGGGGGAACTTGTAAATGCTTCGAAACTATCTACATTTAACTTACAAAATAAACAGAAAGCACAGTTTCAGATCCATATGAAGACACAACGATGATGACGTGCACAATCGAAAATTGTACATACGCACATACATACATACATACATACGTGTGTGTTTATTATATGTGTTTATACTCTTTGATATTGTCTTAAAAATAAATACATGTATTTACATATGGCGTGGGTTTTGTAGCTTTAGGATAAATTGTAATGTGGTGGTCATTTTATAATTAGAGAGAAAAACAACTCGATGTACCGGAACTTTAATTATAAAAAACTAATGAAATTACCGTTCATTATTATTATTATTTTTAATAATAAAAAAAAGATTTCTATTGTTCATTATTAGTAACTATTTTTATTGATTTTTTCGAAATATAATTGCTTTATAAGATATGACGTTTTAGTTATTTTTGGTATACTACACATTTATTTTCTTTCAATTACAAATTAAGTAACATTTTGTGATTTATATAAATTGTGTTGAAAATTTTTCAGAGGTCTTTTATCAATGTATAGAAAAAAAATTAATTTTTATATACATATAGGGATTTTCAATAAACGGTTCAGAAGTTTAAATGGAAATAAAACAAATGTATTTAATTAATTAGTTATTTATTTTTTTCTATTTTAACCATTTGCGCAAACCCGTCCAAAGCAATTCGTAGCGAGTTGATATTTGAAATCATTTTTTTATAAAGTTTTAAACACACACACACATTAACATTATAGTAAAACTCTTAAATAGATTAATAATTTTTGAAAAGGAGTATTTCTTGAGTATGGTACGTTTCTTATTTTATCGAATAGAATATAGATATTAAAAAATGCCATACCCATTAGATAAAAGAATATTTTTCTGTAACTCTGCAAATTTTCTCATTAAAGAAAAAAATGATAAGTAGCTATCTTGCAGGTCTACTTCATCCATACCATCATTATAATCTAAAACTATATTAGATTTTGTAATGTTTCCATTTTGGTCGGTATAATTTCTATATTTTTTTATTTTTTGTTGTGTTCATTTCTGCTTTGGAATGTTTTGAAGAAAGTAAATTATATCTTTTTTGTCCTTCCATTTTACAGCTAAGATACTATTGCAAGATCTTGAAAAAACTTCAAATATATATTTCAAATCTATTTTTTGACATATTCTTTCTATTAGATTAAAAAGAGAATGTGTCCAAAATCAACTAAAGGTCTACATAAATCCAATACAACATTTTCTGATACGCTATTATCAGAATAAAATAGTTCTTGGATAAAATAGTTTTTTATAATAATTAAAAAAAATTATTGTGTTTTGTAATTACTTGATTATTATTCAATGAAAATATGTAAAATTAATGAAGTTCTACAAAAACGCACTTGTATGGCTTCAAAACAGAAGAGTGACAATTGCTAATGGAATTCCGATGTTATTTTAACTTAGCAAAAATCACACGACGTGCTATGTACGTCTTATCAGCATTTGGTTCAGATAACAGTTGACGTGCATAGCACGTCATTCCAGCACAAGTGGTTAAACCTATTCTATGGCATTAATAATGGAACACAATTTAACTCGTATGGCCTACAACTCCCATATCACCTCGCTGCAGACAACCCAAAACAAGATTTTAAAAATGACTCTTGACAAAAGAAGATGGTATAAATCTTTTATGCTACATAAAGAAGCCGGAATAGATACGGTTGCAGACTTTATTAACACAATGGGATGGAAATTCTACACGAGGAAAAAGGACCGTGATAATCCATTGATAAATGGCCTTGGAAGATCCATGATAGTACCCATAGATAGCCGGGTAGGAAAACATAGAAAAAGAAATGTCACAATGTAACCGTATGTATTCACAAAGGACTACGAGCCAAAGACGAAAAGACCAGTTGCAGATAGTCGACGAAACGAACGTATAAATTTAACCTATGGTCGAGGAGTCAACGTTGACCGCAAAGGGGGTGGGTGAGCTGCTAGTTTACGGCAGCATCTAATCGACATTATTTAAGAATAGATATTTGGGTTTTTTTAAATTTTTCCCAGATAACATACAAATATAAAAGACAGAACAATGTATAAGAAGATACAAAAGGTATGAAGATACATAACGAGTTGTAGGAGCATATCATACGTTCCTAGGTACGTTAAAGAAAAGAAGCACTAAAATATCAGAAGACGAAAAACACCAAAAGTTGAAAAAAAAACTCATAACATTTGTTTAGTCCAATTTTTAGTCATTCTTTCACATAATTGTGGTCCAATTTCATGAATTACACGTTCTGTGTTTATTTTTAATGCTTCCGTTTGTGGTTTATCAACATAAACCAATGATTTCACATAATAATCCAATGGAGTTAAATCACAAGTGATCCTGGTGGCCTATTAATGGGTCCATTTCGATGAATTCATTAAACTCTTATTTCAATAAGTCTTTTTATAATTTCTAAGCATTGTTGAAATGTTAAATATTCCATGATAATTTGTCGAATTATACTGAGTTTAAATGTTGAAATGAGCTTGAAAAAAATCAAACATTGTAACCACCAGTTGTCCGAGTTCCGTCTTTCTTATTGGAAAACCCTATATATTTGTGTGTATTTGTTTATGAAAGTTTGCAGTTGTAAAAATCGTATATAAATCGTCGAAACGAGATAATTCTTCAAACAGTGTCACGTTTGATGAATATTCCGAGATCAGTGAATTATTTTCACGGATAGACATGTTGAAATATTTCAGGATACGTTACGCTAATTTGAATAATGCGATTCAGTAAACCGTGTCAACTATTCATTCGTTCGACGAGTCAACATCAACAACAACAACAACAATAATAGAAAAAAAAAACGGTTCCAAACAGGTGTTACATAAAAATGTTGTTTCTGATAAAACGTTATAGCGAAATGTCACTAAAAATAATAGATGACATAATATTCGAACACAACGCCTACCAGGTAAAATGAACTGTCCTTGTCAAGGTAGACATCTAGAATAATCTGTCGCCCACTCGGCGAGTACACGTCATCGGCACATTCGTCGTAGTGCTCGCCGTCGTCATCGTCGTCGTCGTCGTCGACGGCGACGTTGTTGTTTTGCTGTTCAACGACATTGCTTTGTTACACGACGGATCAAAAGTAGTTTTATGAAGAACAAAAGACGTTATGCATTGTTATGCAAATGCCATTAATTATCTTCTTGAGTGTTATTCGAATCCATTCAGTATTCAAATTCGGTTCGTATTTCGAATGGATACTTGTCAAATTCGGTAGTACAATAATGGTTTTACATTAGAATAGACTCGAACATGAAGTCGTTTCGTTCGAATCGTTTACAATGATTAAATAACGAACGAGATAGTACTTTAATGAAATGTATACAATTAAGATAATTAAAACGGTCTTCTAATTCGAACAGTGCGTCCTCATGACACGCGCTCTTCAATTTCAAGAGCGACAATTTCACACGAGAGAGATTCAAACCAGAGACCGATTTGTACAAAACTAGGTTTTAGATACGCTGACTCATACTTTATTTATTTGCCTGTACTCTACAAACCGTGTTCCAATTACTAGACAGTAATTAATTTTATCATCGAAGTAGTAAATTTCTTATATTTTCACTGTTTCATAAACAGAGATTTCAAATATACCTTTGAAGGAAGTACCAGTTACGGTATTTTTTATACGCTCGCATATAAGCCTTGTATAGTAAGAGAATCGTTTATAATTAAACCGGAATAAAATCAGGCTATTTTTGATTTAATGTAAAGATATTAAATGGCATATTTTTATAAACGACAAGATTCGAACGAGATAAAAGTTCGTATTGAATTCATAAAACAGATTCACTAAAAGAACATCGAATAACTGTAAAATGTAAATTTTAAACAAAATGTTCATTTTTGTCAAATGATAGTTTTAAAAATTTAATTCTTCAATGTTTAAAATTGAATTAATCGCAAAAATATTTATATACATTTGGAAAAATTATGAAAAATGAATAAACATCATATGATAAAAATCATAGTAAAAACATTATGAAAACCAAGTAAAAATCGATTTTGAATCATAAAATAATAATAACATTTCTGTTAACATAAATATAATTGAACAAAATTCACTTCTCGTGAACTACAACAACAGTGTTGGGGAAATATCTCTAGAAATATTATATTTTGATATTAATTGTTTATGAATAATTTTAATAAAATTGTTAATTGGATTATTATTTACATAATTATTGAATAACAATTAACAATATTGAGTATGACAAGAAAATAAGTGCCAGTAGACGTTCGAAAATTGACAATTAAATGAAAAACGAAAGATAATTAATGTTGAAAATAGAAAAAATATTTGTAGATTCAGACAATAAATTAACATATGACTAAATATAGGGTCATTCAAATGTGACGCCTAGATTTGTGTTTTATTAAAAAGAAACATTTGTACAGTTTCTGTTGTTTCTTTTAAATAAAACACAAATCTAGACATTACATTTGGATGACTGTACAATTTTGTTTTTTTTTACAAAAATAATTCTTTTCGATAAGATTAATGTGTTTGAACAAATGTATATGATGCAAACAATGAGGATAACTGAAATTAAAAATGGAATACATGAGATGAGATACGTAAATTACATAGATAATACAATAAATGTCTATATATATAAAGCTGTACTGAAAACTAGTTTTATTTTTCTAGTGTTGAGAAAAAGGTTTATCTTTCGATTATATTTCCCATTAAGACAATGACTTGAAGCACACTTTTACTAGCTCTGTAGAATAATGGTTATTGTATAATATTACAAAACAGCTCCTATTCACTTTATCCACACTTGGATCTAATTGAACATTTTCGGAATGAATTAAATCGTAAGCTGCAAAAACACACAGTTCATTCAATATGAAGAATGATAAAAAAATCTAATTTAGGGAAAAATTAAACATTTCAGTTGTATCAAGATTGAATGTAGTTATTCAAAAAATGTTAGTAAAATCATATTACTTCTTTGATATTTGTTATGAAATTTTATATATACGTATATATATATATATATATATATATATATATATATATATATATATATATATATATATATATTATGTGAAATTCTAAATAAATTAACTCCCATATTCCATATTTACGAGCATAAGACAGGAATAAAAAGTTACTATGATCGTTTCAGTTGAACATATTTTATCTTTGTAACGAGACTATGCAAAAAAAAAACCTTTTTATAGTGAACATAAGATCCGTTTAAGTCTCGAATACATTCAAAGAATCAAGAATGTAAATATCAAACAAGTTAATATATCGTTAAAGGTGAATATATCGAAGACTACACTTAACTGAGTGGTATTTCATTGTGAAACGTACTCGTAAAAGGATTGAAACAGAGGTGGTAACGAGCAATAAAAGTAAAAAATAATGGGAAGTTAGTTTTAGGAAAGTTAGAAACGATGGGTATAATGTAGCGGAAGGATCAAAGTGAAATGAATCCGTACCCTTCACTCTGTGTACATTATTCGAGTAATAGAGAAAAACTACGTGGAAGATGTTACAACTTCGAATTCGCTTTGAGACGTTGTGAAATTTTAATAAGTTCGTTCTTTTTACAAAGAGTCAGTTGATGTCTTTTTTTCAGACACGTGTTATTTATATAAATTTATATATTGTCCATTTAATATAGAAATAATTATTATATTTCAATATCCCATAGAGTGTGAAATGTACAATATTTCAATTTTAAGAATAATGTACATTTTTTTTAAAAAAAAATTATTACTCATATATTAATATGAAATCGATTTTTCTCTACTTGCTATATAATCTAACCATTTCTATTTTAAATTCCTTATTTTTGCTATAATTCCTGTAACTTTTTTTGGTTTTTGTAATTCATTTTATTCTCATTTTATCTTTAAGTTTGATTTACAATATGTATCTTTTTATGCTTCTTTGTGTTGTTCAGAGCTGAATTATTTTTACATTCGAGATCCATATATATGCTTTTGTGTTTGTGTGTGTGTATGTGTGTATGTATATATATATATATATATATATATATATAAATATTTTTATAAGTTTTTTGGAAAAATCGAGTTTATGCTAACAAGCCACGAACAATTAATGACCTGAAGAACAATATTCGAGTTGAAATTAACATTCAATAAAAAACATTCAACAATATCTCGAAAAGTCATTGAAAATTGTGATATTTGAATAGATGTCTGCAGACGCAGTCATGGTAAAAATTTGAACGATAATCTGTTCTACGTATAATTGTAATAAATCATATTTTCGATAAAAAGAAATAGTTTGAAAAAATTCCAAACAGTTTGTGTTTTATTAAAAAGAAACGTGTAGGCGCGTTTTTTGGATGACCTTTTATTTCCCAAAATATTCCATTTCTAACGATTCAGTGCTCTTCTGTTCCATTCCACATTGACGATTTCTCTCATGTTTTTACTCTGTTTATCTATGGATCTTTTCCTAGATCCATTTACATATTTAGATTACAAATCAATAATTATTTGTTTTAACCCTTATCGGTCGTATGTCACCTCTGACGTGACATTACAACTTTACTCTATCAGTCGTATGTCACGTACGAGGTGACAAGACTAAACAAGTAACGACGTCCTCATTGCTGAATGTACACACTGTATGTTTTTATAGTTTAATTTTTACTCGATAGCAAACAACACGTTCTATCATATTTCAACAATTATTTTACTTATATTATAATATTTTATTCTTCCAAAAATGAATAAAAAAAACTGTAGCATTATGGAAAGTAACAGTGATAGTTGTAGTGAAATATGTGAAAATTATGAATATTCGGCAAGTGATTTTAATTCTTGTGATAAAGGAGATAGTGATACAAGTGTTATATATTTCAGTCAAGGAAAAAAATTGATCCCTATAAGAGGAAAACGAAGTGGAAAGAGAAATTGTTCCTGATTGTGATGAAGATTGGTTTAAAATCGACAGTGATGACGAAGGCATTTAAAGTGTAAATATAAATATTTTTATGTACAAAACTATATTTTTATATCGAGTAACGTTAGTTACTCTTCTCTTACAATGAGCACTCGAATATATCTCCGACCTATCGAAAAGTTAAGTACAAAGTGCTAACGTCCGATAAGGGTTAATAATAATAATTTTAATATCATAATTTCCGTTTGAACATTTTCATATGCAACGGTTCTAGAACATTTATTATTGTTTCAGTTTCAGTTTTTTTACTAAAGTCATTACTACTCCAGCTTAATTTAAATGGAAACCATAATGTTTTATTAATGAAATACAACGAGCCGCCGAAAAAGTCTGACAGTATATTACTAGACGACTATTATTGTTATAATGAGTGTTTAGGCGTCAGATACACGGCCCGAAAGAACTCAACGGCCGAGTCAAGGAAACACATACATATGCACGACACATGTCCGTTGAGAGATTTGAAAAAAAATCGTATTTACATGCGTGATCTATATGGTATGAAGGATCTAGGTATTGCTAATTTACACCTACTGTCCGTCAATGCACCCACTGTTTTACGTTCCCACACAACGGACTTCGTTTTATTTGCATTGAATGCAACGCGAGTTTCGACACGATTTGTTCTTCTAGTGACAAATTCAGTGTATACGGATTTCTTATTACGTGTACTAATTAATTACATCAGAATTAAAAATAAATAACGACGAGCGCCGTTCCCAAAGCAAACGGAGTTTCAATTAAGGTAAGGCGATTTAAACGACGCGGAATTCTTTTTATGAATATATCTTCTCTCTAAATACACGCATTCGAAATATTTCGATGTGTTTATTTTTTTATCTTTTTTATATATAAGAATTTTAATTTCGTTTAAATTAGTCGGCGGCCGTCTAGGTGATTTAATTAACAACGGGGACGATATTTTCGTTTCGTGCGATTCGATTTAATTGTAACGAGCGACGTTTATTTCACTCGAAATGTCTTCGGGTTATGAGGGAAAAAAACCAGTAGAGTCGGACGTCGTTACTTCCTCCGATAATCGAAACGTAAATTCTCACATTCGATACGTGTACTATGCAAATGAAACAAACTAAAAACCATGTTAAAATCGGTCTTTAAGTCTGAAATCTGTGTAACGGACACCATTTCATTACGATTTATACGTTCGGATTAAAAAGTTACTATCGACCGAAAATAACATCTTGTCTAGCGTGTTTTTTCCCCTCCGACACGAACACATTTCGTTCGAATGCATCGAGCCGTCCGAGCGACGAAACGCTCGCGTCGAACAGAGACAGAACGTAAATAATCTAAAGATTTAACTGAAGTTTCGATCATGTTTAAATGTCTCGAGCGCAGGTTTGTTGTTCGCCTTATATGGAAGTTTCTCATAATGGAGTCATCGGAGAGTTCACGACTGACTCAACTGGTCCGTTCTAATTGTGTTTGTGATGTTTTCATGTATGCTTTGACTCCGCTGATGATTACATGTAATATTACGACTGCAAGTTGTTGTGGTTTTACTTTTTTTTACTACTAATGGCGGTTTTGTTGTTTACTTTAAAATCTATCCGGCAGAGTTGTGTACGATCGGTCGAAACTACCGTACGGTCGACAATCATTTCGATACGGACAGAGATCTAATCGGATTTATTATTTCATGACGTGCGCGGTCGAATTTTAATTCGATTATATCGAATCTACATATTCTGTTTTATAAAATTCGTAATTTTTTAAAATAACTAAAATCGACCTCTTTTAATTGCTTTTCATCATTTTATTTCATTTCTTATAAATTGAAATAAAAATAAAAATCACGTACAAAATTTATTACTGAAAAAATCTTTAAAATTAATTTTATCATATTTTTAGTCAATTACCGATTTATATTCTGTGTTAATTGTAGGAAAATATTTTTTTTAAAAAAAACTATAAATTTCCAATAATCAAGACTAGATAAAATCAAATTAATCAATTTTTGAAAAAAAAATGTGATTTATTTGAATTTTTTATAATATTATTTTTAGTCAATTACCGATTTATATTCTGTATTAATTATAGGAAAATATTTTTTTCTTTTAAAAAATCCTATAACTTTCAAATAATCAAGACTAAACAAAATCAATTTAATCAATATTTGAAAAGAAATGTGATTTATTTCAATTTTTTATAATATTATTTTTAGTCAATTTCCGATTTATATTCTGTATTAATTATAGGGAAATATTTTTTTTAAAAAAAACTATAAATTTCCAATAATCAAGACTAGACAAAATCAAATTAATCAATTTTTGAAAAAAAAATGTGATTTATTTGAATTTTTTATAATATTATTTTTAGTCAATTACCGATTTATATTCTGTATTATATATAGGAAAATATTTTTTTCTTTTAAAAAATCCTATAACTTTCAAATAATCAAGACTAAACAAAATCAAATTAATCAATTTTTGAAAAAAAAATGTGATTTATTTCAATTTTTTATATTATTTTTAGTCAATTTCCGATTTATATTCTGTATTAATTGTGTGAATTTTTTTTCTTAAAAAAAACTATAAATTTAAAATAATCAAGACTAGACAAAATCAAATTAATCAATTTTTGAAAAGAAATGTGATTTATTTCAATTTTTATTTATTATATAGGCTCATCCAAATGTGACGCATAAATCTGTGTTTTATTACAAAATATATGTGTATAGGGTGATGTATAGGAAAACATGTGTTTAGTTTCTTATTTCTAATAAAACACAAATCAAGGCGTCACATTTGAATGATCCCATATATCAGTCCAATGATGAACAAACATTTTAATAAATGTTATCTTTTACTGGTACTTGGTTATATTCATCACTTTAATTAGGCAGGTTGGTAAAAAAATATACGCATACATACAAATATATATATATATATATATAACATATTTTTCTAAAATTAACACAATTTCAAATAAGATATAAATTACTAACGGCACAAATTGGATTTCTCGGATAAATTAATTAAAAATGTTTTAATGAATCGATAAATAATAATTAATATCGAGTTTAATATTCATGAAGATTTTATATTAATTATATGAAAAATATAATATTCAAAAACTAATTTAAATTACTGATAATTATGTAATAAGAGATACAAATAAATTGCTGTTTATATTTAAAATATTTTATCTGGCAATTAAATATAACACAAATATAGATTTGAAAACAGTTTTGACATTGCATATAAATTGTCATCGACGATTTGAGAACTCGAAATTAACAATTCAGTTCTCATACAACAACATTTAAAATAATTAAAATATCTGATTATATTAAAAGCTGTTTTAAAATGGCTGTAATAAATAAATATCGAACAGATTTATATATATATATATAGACATGTTAGAATGTGATTGATTGTACTATTTATCCATAAAATTAACCAAAAACTACTAATGAGTAGTGTCAAAACTTTCTACCGTTTGTTTATTTGAATCATAAATAATTGTCAATGAATAAAACATTAACAAGGCTGTCAGCACAAATGTATGCTAAGAAAGACCGAAAGAAAAGGAAAAAAAAACGTTTACCATAAAACTAAAATTCTGTTTATGCGAAAACACGAAACCGACTGTTCCAGCGGACATATACAAACAATGTGCTCTCGAAAAAAGTGGCTTAACGCTCCGAGCAACTTCCCAATTTGCCCAAAGAACAATCCGGCTCTGTTAACATTTTTCGTTTGTTTCACGTGAGTCAGTCAAAATGCGATTCTAATTATAATGTGAGTCACATTGACTACTCCGTTTTCAACATGAAACGGTATTAAATCTGTGTGTCGCAGATATAAAACTCGCACCGCAAAAACGTACATTGAACCCCGAGGTGTAAAATGTATTTCGCCATACAGACGATTTCCAATGTGCACGGCGCAAGTTCTCAGACAATTTGTCAAGTCTGCACATGCATCGGAATTCGAGAATTCCTCAGGTGTAGGCGTCTGTAGACTGACGATGAGTAAATACATATAAATATTAAAGTCGATATTGTGCAATTCGTACGGAATTCTTTAACGTGATACGAATTGTTTGGATTTTCTTTAATAAAGTGAATCATACAAGGATGCAAGCCATAATTAAATGCGCATAATTATTCATCGAGTACTTCTTTCCTGTGTACCGTGTATTTAGCATTTACAAACATCGTTTAAACAAGTAATTAGTAATATTTAATCAATGCAATTTGTATAATATATTCTTTGATTTGTTGATTTTATATATATATATATATATATATATATATATATATATATATATATATCTCACAAATTTGCATACAGATTCAAGGATACTAAATATATAAAAAATATAAGTAAACACATAGTCTCTGACATTTCTGAAAGATAATTGTTTAATCAATGAATTCACCATGAAATATTATTTTTAATTTACATCTGAGGGATCGCCTTAACATTACGGTTTACACAAATATGGTGAATATTTGATTTTTGAACGTGGATAAAAACAATGCAAATAGAACCTAGACAAGTAAGAATGTCTGTGGGAGTTTAAAGTTTGAAACGTTAACTTAGACGAATCAGTGAAGGTTTTTTTATTCAGGGTTTACTCCTTTAAGCAGGTTGTTTTCATCTTGGCTAGAGAGTTTTGATTACCTGTATTCGACCGGAAATCGAAAGAACTTTTTTAACATGAGTTAATTTGATAAAAAATGACTTTTTTAAAAAAACAAATTAATTTTTAAAAGAAATATATATTAAGTTGGCAAGTATCTCCCTTCCGCTTTTTTTTTGTACATAGCTGCGAAATTCAAAAGACCAGAAGGCGGAAGGGAGATATTTGCCAACCTAATATATATATATATATATATATATTGTGGCTTTCGTCCAGTAGTATATATATATATATATATATATATATATATATATATATATATATATATACAAATATTATCATCGTCAGATTATCTCTACCCACTAATGGATGAAAGCTTTTTCAAAATTTTCCATTTCACCCGATTCAATATTTTTCTCTTCTCTTCAAATCGAATGAATTTTCTTATGTCTACATTTCATTTATCCACGTATCTTTTTGTAAGCATATATTTATATCTTCCTAATCAATATTTTTTATTATCTATCAGTGGTCTCTTTTTGTACCATAATCGGTTCAATTACATTTTAAACTTTTTGTCTTATGATTTTAATAATTTTTATTTTCTATTTAACCTACTCGTTTTTTTCATTTCTGCGTGTTATTCTTACATGTATTTGTTACGTGAAGTCATTGAATTATTCTAGAATTTAAAATCAATGTTTTACTGTCATAAATAAAAACAAATGGAATGCATTGACGAAAAACTATTTTTTTTAATATAGAGAAATATTCGTATTCACAATATATAATTACCTTCTAAATCGATAAAATCTTCTTTTTAGTCTTCTGTTCATTTTATTTTTAAATGTCCATTTATTTATAGTTAGTCTAGTGAAGAAGAAAAGTGTCTCAAAAACATCCTTTTATTGTTTAAAATTTAATTTTGATATAATTTCAAATAATCGTCACAATATTTATGTTTAATGTTTAATTTAAATTATATGATTTTTTTAAAATAGATAATTATTTTATAAGAATATATACAGTTAATAGATTTTCATTTAAAAAAACAACTATAAAGTACAAAAATATTACTTTTCAATTCAATTAAATTAGTTAATTAGTAAAATAATTTCGTGTCAATCTTGTGAATAATTTATAATCTTTTTAAATCGATATTTGTTTAAATTGATGGTTCTATCGATTTTAATTATTATTAACATATCTCGCTTTTTATTGTAATCCTTTTCAAAGTTTATTATTCAAAATCAATATTACAGTATATGAATTCGCTTAAATACCATAATTGATAGAGATATAAACATTTCAAAATACCAACATAAATTCTCATGAATCAGTTAATGAAACATTTTTTTAGTCTCTCAGAATTTTCTAGAAAAATTTAAAAGTACCTAATTACTAACTTACGAATTGTTTGGAGTCTCTGAATTGTATATAAATATTTTGCATAACCGATATTTAATTGAATTAACAGTTTTGATAATTGTATAATAATAGTTTTCTCTACAATAAACATCCTCTAACTTTTTATTTGTTTAAAACACATTGACTAATTTAATTTAATGTCGATAAAAGTATTCACATATACAGAAATAAAAAAAATACTACATAATTATTAATGCGTTTTGAACTTTTTATGAGAAACATTTTTAAATCACACATTTTGAAATCAGAAAACAGTCGATAATATGAGAGAAACTCGTTAAAAATATTTTTAAAATACTTTTATATAAACATATATATATATATATATATATATATATATATATATATATATATATATAAATGTGTGTGTGTAATTATCGACATTAATTTTAAAATATTCAAGTGGATGACAGTTGATCAGGTGTTTTGCTTGATTTCAAATATGAATGAATTATTAATGTCTCATAAATTTATTGGCAATGTTTTGTCAATTATTGACATCTTGCGATTGTGAAAAAAAGTTAATAAATACTGTGTGATTAATTTCTAGTTAAATATTTACAAAATTAAATAAACATCATTATATGACATTAATTTTTTTACGAATACAAATATATATATATATATATATATATATATATATATTTATATGCAAATGATTGTACAAATATAGAGTTGTAGCATTTGAGATATATTACTTTATTAAAACCAAAAAAAAAATAGACGAACTTTCTCTCTCGAGTGTAAATTTAAAAGACTGATTTTGAAATCAGATACGTCTACACAAAATGGAAACGTCTTTTGTATGACAAATATTTACAGAACTTATATCTATAAATACATGTTTAACGTTAATTGTTCTGAGAAAAGAACGACGTAGTCAGTCACTTAATGGAGATCCTCTACCGTTCATTATTATTAGTCAAATATTTTTATACACTGTGCTAATTACCCACTGTGCTGTTCGTTGATACATAGTCTGTTGTGTGTCTGTATGAAAATGTTTCGATGTCGGATATGACTAGTTAGTCAAAACTCTACTGAAGAATGTTGGAAATACCTGTCAACAATAAATCATTCATTGAACGTTCGGTCTGATTTTTTTTTGCAAGCTAATGTACTATTTAGTATGCATGGTAGGTTGTGGGTTCGGATTTCGGAAAGGCGTTAAATGACTTACAACAAAAGAATGTTAAAGCTTAAATTGTATTTGGATTTTTTATGTACATAAATCATCCACGTTCCCTATACATATATATATATATATATATATATATATGCATAATTCTTATACGATATAATGATCTATGGTCAAAAATTAAATCAAGAATTAATGCAATATGGACAACATTCGAAAGAATGGATAATATAATGAAGAATAAAATATCATTGAGTCTGAAACAGAAATCATATATCCAATGTGTACTATTGTTTAGATAGGGTGTTTTTTAAGCGTGATAAAATTTTAAATTGAATCCTTATTGAAAAAACACCTTTTATATATATACATGTGTGTGTGTATGTATATATAAACATATGATAAAGATGTTTTTAGGTTAGATAGAATTTTCGATAGGGATTCAATTTATAGTTCTATCACGCTTAAAAAAAAAACAACTATATTTATGGGCCAAAAATTTGGAAATTTAATGCGAAAAAAAAGTAAAAATGTTTGACAATCCAGTAAAACATGGAAAGACTAATTTTAGAACTTTCTAAACGTGATCAGAAAACTCGTAAATGAATATGAGAACAGATAAGGGTAATTTTTAAAATAGTCCAAATACTATCGATAAAATGGACATAGGAAGGATGGATAAAAATTATTATGGAGTGGCGAACACGAAATAAAAAAAACCGAGTAAGGGATTCTATTAAAAATAAAACGATCAAATTTTGAAACATAGTGAAAATGAGGGTTAAATAAAATTAACTAAGGGCAAAAAATAATAGAAAAATCTTTGGAAAACATTTAAGAAGACAATAATTTTCGATGAGGCTTTCATTTGGCAGTGGGCTGATATAGATTTTTATAGTTATGATGATGATGATGATGAAAATGATTATATATATAACAAGAGATTTCTATATCAAACTTCATATTGATTGAATAATATTTTCTATATACATGAATAATTTTGATATAACAAGTCTTCTAGGAAAAAAACCGAAAATTAATTTATACATTACAAGAACTGTGATTAAATACTTGAATTTTAATTACTCGTCTATAATTACACTTGATTATAATAACTAATGTCTCAAAATATTAATAGACACTCGGTCGAAACTGCTTTCGATCGTTCAAATATCACATGTACTGCAGTCAATATTCGTACAATTAATTATTTACACGGAGAGGAGTCGAGCGCAGAAAAAAAAATGTGAAAAAACCGATTATGGCGATTTTGACTGTTTTCAGTGTTAATTTTTATTACCATTAATATTAATCAAATCGATAGTGGATAAGTTCAAGAGAGTATTAATTGCAACGTGGAAAAATGTACAGATTATTAACAGATGGATAAGATGTAACCATACATCAACGCCACTAATGTCAGTCGAGCGGCTTTTTCTCGTCTCGAAAATCTTTCAGAGTGACCCTCGTCGTCGTATCGAACGTCTACTTTAATAAATGATGAGCTAAAAGTACCACATAAATAACTTATTCAAATATTATCTCCGTTATGGTATCATAACATTTAATGCTTAAGTGAATTTTAAACATACGACCATATGTCGATAATTAAAATTTAATTTATGCTAAAATAAACCAATACCGTTAGATTGTAACAAATACTGACCGTTTATTTTTAACAACTTTTTTTTTTTTTTTTGATAATTAATACGTTTTATATATATATATATATATATATATATAAATATATATATAGATATAAATTTGTATATATATATATGTACAAAGTATGCAGATCGGAAGTGGTCAACTGAAAGAACCAACATCGGTGCGTGTATTAATTTGCTTCGATACGTCTAATTATTTCAAACCGGAATGGGTTCAATCGAGTTTTTATAAAACGCCGCCGTGTTTTCGTCGTATGAGTCAGCAAACGACCGGATGTGATGTTGCCTTCTGCAATTCCTTATATGGTGCAGAAGATCACCGGTAATAGTGGTCCAACGAGCTGCATCGACTGAAGATGTGTACGCTGTTCAATGTTACCTTTAGATGCTTGGGAGTTTTAAACGAAAGTATAACAAAAAGATGATACGAACGAAAAGAAATAATCTAATTATGGAGCAGCTACGCATTCAATAACAAAAACTGTTTATTGTTCAATTATATATATATATATATATATATATATATATATATATATATATATATATATATATAAATACACACACACACACACATACATCGGTAAGAATATAATTGGAATGAAAATATACAGGCCAGACTACAAATAGTGGATTCATTGTTATTGTTAAATTGTTTATTTTTATCTTCTTATAAGATCTGAGATCACATTTTCGAATAAAATACTATTTAATTAAAATAGAACGATCTTTATAATTATTTACGAGTTATATCTCCATATATAACATTTTAATAACAAGTGTGGAAAATTGGTCTATTAAAAATACCATAAAGTTTTATTAAAATTTCACACGAGCACTTATTTGTTCGCTTTTTAATGCTACCATTATCAGAGCACGATCTTACAATAATTTAATATACTCGTACATAAGCACCTATTTAGAACGTTTTAAGTTTCTTACATTCGAATGTTGTCATAAGTCGTTGTTGGAATTTTCAAAGGACTATGAGAATAATCTGAAAGAAGTTTTATATGAAATTTATATAAGTTGTACTACAAACCAATTTATTTAAATACTTGACAAATAATCAAAGATAAGATTATCACAAGAAATTACTACAGATATGTTCTTTTTTCCTCATCAAATTTAATCAAATTTAATATATGGAACAAGTTAAAAAAAGCTGGAAACAAAAATGTCAGTTTTTGAGAATAATAAATAATGATAAATTGTTCTACACATTGCAATTTGTAGCCGAGTAGTAGTAGTAAGTTATTATTACATAAGTGGAGGAAGATCTGGAAATGTGACAAGAAAAATACTGAAAGTATTAAAAATTGGATCTGTCGATCAACCTTAACAAGACAATATCACTAAATCGAAAAAGGAAAAGTTTTCATTAGAAAAAAAACGATAATATCGCGATTTGTGAAAGCTACAAATGCATAAAAGAAAGAATTGACAGAAATGGAAGAGATATTATCAAAATAAGAGAATGGGTGAATTCTGTAAGATGGACATTCAAGAGATTGAATGAAATATGGTGATATCAAAATCTTTTACTGTATATATATATATATATATATATATATATATATATAACTCTGTGATTAAAAACATAATTTGTAAGATTCTAAAACATGGAAAATAACTCAAGCATATCGAAGAAAAAATGTATGTATTAGAGATGGTTGTGCTTAAGCTAGGAATAAAATGACGATTTAAGAAAAATAAATCAAGTACAGAAAAAATAAGATTGACAGATTTAATAAGAAGATTTAAAAGTTTAATCTGACGCTGGATAAAGATTATTACAAAAAGATGATTGATGGATGAAGAAAATTATTGAAGAAATTAAAAAATTATCTAAGAACATTAAATACATACATACATACATTCTTTAAATTATGAATAAAGTATTAGTGTATTTTTAATATATTTTGAAAACCTTCTACAACTTTCATATAACGAATATTTTTTTCATTAATTATCCATAATTAAGAATTTAAGACTTATTAAAAAATATTAAAAGTAAAAAAATATATTGATCAAGTCAAATGCATTTAATCAACTATAATTTGTGTTCAAGTTAAATGCCAACGTTTAACGCGAAAAATTATGTAATTATCAAATATGTATTTCTAATGAAATAAAAAATGTATTAATAACAATTTCAAACACACATATATATATATATATATATATATATAAACTGCTATATAAATATATTCTTTATTCAATTATAAATACGTGGGTTGTAAAAAGTATGCCACAGGTCCAAAAAACACCTTTGTGAAATATAACTAGGTTATAAATATTTGCAAATACGATAATCGGTCCGTTTCCATTGAATAGAAATGTATATTATAGGTGCGAAATGCATACAGATCCGTTTATATACATTTTTAATATATTTGTTTATTTTTCAAACATTAGATTTTGTTGTTATGGTATACATAAATTATACCGAACCAACTTTCCATTTTTGCAATTTACACGTGTTTTTTCTCAATTTTATATATATATATATATATATATATATATATATATATATATATATATATATATACATGTTCATTCATAGAGGTCGATATTTAAAGACATGATCAGTTATAAAATTAAATTGCTTTACGCATACGTAAGTGATTGTATCATATTCGAATCCCACTTAATCACTAAAAAAGTCGTCTTCTGTGTTGGTGTGTTCTTTTGATATTGCGAATTTTTATATAATCGTAAATCATTGGAATTATATCGTCGTTGAAATAATATTATTTATGTGTAAAATTATACATTTTAATGAATATGTTTTTCTTTTAAAAAAAATCTTATAAAAATTCTTATATGAGAAAAAATTAAAAATGTAATTTATTACATATTTTGTGTTGTTAATGAGGTAATTATTAAATGATATATCTTTATATATATATATATATATATAATTTCTTATTTTAAAGTTCAAAATTAAATAAAATATAAACATTGATTAAATGAATAAAGACAATAATTAAAAAATATTATGCAATGTGCAAAATACTGTAAAAATTAAAATGTTATTTTTCAGAAAACACAGAAAAAGAAAATATAATTTTCAGTTCAAAAAAATATAATTTTGATGGATTATAATGACGGTTGTGTTTATTTGGAATTGTGAAATAAATGATTAATTCTATTTAATTATAATTTCGTTGATAAAGTTACAAGAGAAACACTACTGAACGTTATTATTATTTTTTTATTGATATTCAATGTAATTAATTAATTATAAAATGTCAAATTGAAATGCATTCGTTTAAGAAGATAGAGATCAATTATTAATGTGATTGTGTTTAAAGTAAAAGGAAATTTATATCTTTATATATTAATAATTCATATGTACGAATATGTACGTAAGTAAGATAGTATCAAAAATTCATTAATGAACAGGAAATAATATCACGAAATCGTATCACCGATACGTTATCGTCAATATCTATAGATTTATGGCACATTTTATTTATTCAAATTGAATTGAACGTATGCTGCCCACTCGAATCGATATAAGATAAATGTAATGATTGTCTTTTAACGACGATGATATATGAAGACATACAGGTGCGATTTCTTACACCTTGTATATCATATATTTTTTGATTGAGAACGACCAAAATTGTAAATGTCATTGCAACGACGAACGAACGTCCTTATCGCAGTGTCTCGATACTTTTTATGTGACACTGATGGAACATATCGTCGCATTCATCGAACGATTTCTGTCTAACAGATGTAAAAATATTTACATATTTTAATCGAGTCTTATAATAATCCATCCGGTGTGAATTTATTATTCGTATTATATGTTTACACTTTCAATGATTGTGTGTAATTTGAAAAAGATATTTACATATTTATGTGAATTCATATACATATATAAAATGTGGAATTCTTAGAAACGACTCGATAGTAGTAAAATACGTTTTTAACCTTTTTTCGTACTAACATTAATTTTTATTTATATTTTAGTTTCATTTTTATTTGACAATTTTATTATTTTGATATTTAGGTTGATATAGAGATGTCTTGTTCATTATTTTTAAGAATTGATACACATGTTTGTGTATATACATATATTACATCTATATAAAATGTGTCATTCGGAAAAAATAACGAGCAATTCAAATAATTGAGGTTCAGATAATTGTGGGTTTAAATATATACGAGGTCAGACAATTAAGTAATGCGACCGATTTTTTTTCTCGGCCTGTGGTAACACTGCGAACCTGTAACTCCGCCACCGTAATAGCAGATCCCTACTCTCTCGATTGAGACTTCGACCACCCTCGTACGATCATTTCTTCGCCAGCTGTTTAGTGTTTTGTAACAATGCGCGAGTAGTGCATGTCACGAAAATGGAACAGAGAAATTGAATGAACATCGCTCAAGATTGTCTCGAGCAGGTTGAAAGTGATCCTACTCTTCTCGATCGAGTTATTACTGGTGATGAAAGTTGGTTCTTTCAATATGACCCCGAAACTAAACGACAAAGCCAACAGTGGCTGTCCCCTGGAGCACCAAGGCCAAAGAAGGCGAGAATGAGCAAGTCCACAGTGAAAACCATGTTGATTTGCTTCTTCGACAGCAAAGGGGTGGTTCACAAAGAGTTCGTATCACCTGGACAAACCGTAAATCAAGTATTCTACCGCAATGTGCTCGAAAAATTACGAAAAAGGGTGCTCAGAGTGCGTCCAGAGATCGCGAAGACTTGGGTTCTGCATCACGACAATGCTCCCTGTCACAGTGCGTTTAGTGTCTCTCGGTTTTTGGCGTCCAAAGGCATCGCAACGTTACCACAACCGCCCTATTCACCGGACATGTCACCCTGCGACTTTTTCCTATTCCCCCATATGAAAAAATTCGTCAAAGGTCGACATTTTGACTCCGTTGAAGATATCCAAGAATCTGTGACGAGGGTACTCGGAGAGGTCCCACAAGAAGTGTTCCAGAATTGTTACGAAAACTGAAAAACTCGCTGGAATAAATGTATAGATGCGGGAAGGGACTACTTTGAAGGGGATCGCAGCGATGTACCTTAATTTTTAAATATACTCGATTTTTGAATTTTGTCGCATTACTTAATTGTCTGACCTCGTATATTATTCACAAAAGGACCATCAAACTATATCTTTATATAATTATGTGTACGTGTGTGTGTATATATATATATATATAACTGACCGGTGAGATAGTGCTAGTATCACTGTCTGTCATGTGAGAGAAGTGAGTTCAATCTCTGGTATAGGCAAACAGATTTCTTTACTGTTGAAGGAAATTTTCTTAAGAGAATAAAGTTTAAATGAAAAATCCTCACCAATCTGTTTAATAAGTATGATCAAATACCAAAGAATGATAATATTCAATGAGACTTTCATCTGGTAATGGATTGATATGTTGATGTAAATTGTTATGATGATATAAGTTTATATATGTGTATATTAAGCTGATTAGAAAATTCTGTTGCGTTTTTGATTTGTATATTTTTTTTAAAAAAAACAAAACAATAAATATAGCTTATATATATATATATATATATATATATATATATATATATATATATTGTATATATACATACAAGAGATGGACAAAATAATAACATTGGAGCACTTTTCAATTTTTTTTATTTGTATATATTGCATATGTGAAAATTCTGACGAACTGTTTTCATAATAACAATCTATATTTGATACAGTAGTTTTATGATTTTCAAATATAACCAGTTTTAATGTACGATGATTTCTGTCACAGTTCATTTCAGCAGATGTTTTTTCGTGATTTGTGTACGTTTTTATAACTCCGGATACTGTTGCTCTAGACGCATTTAAAATTTTGCAGTCTCCACTACGAATGTTTAAAAAACTCATGCATAGACAATCTGCATTCTTTTGAGGACTAAAATTACCTCTACTGTAGCATTTGCAGAAGATTTGTTAGTTAGCGTGGTCTATAATGGACTATGAGAAATTTCATACAAAATAAATGTGCACAGTTAATTTTTTTCTTAGTATTTCCTAATAGGAACATTTGTATTATATACTGAGTTCTGAAATACCGATTTGAATAATTGAAAATATAATATTTAAAATATTTCATGATTAATTTTAATATCAATATTCTTTTCGTATCCTTCGTTTAAGTAATAAAACTGTTATGGAAATTTATAATTTGATATAGTATTAATTTTACGAGTGTTAAATACTAGAGATCATTTTATGAGAAATCAAAGATTTGTATAATCTTTTTATCGATTCGTTTTTAATATCGTGATTTTTTTAAATTTTAAATAATAAATATAAAAAAATATTTTAAGTGTATTTAATGGAAACGTGTATCGAATCTGTTGAATAGATTTTTTCCAAGAAATTTAAATCTGTGATTTTATTGTCAACAAACATAAATCATGGATTTTATTTAAAATAAAACGGTATTAGTAAATAACTTATTATTCATACGTAGTGTCGATGAAGAATGTTCACGATTTATTAACATGATTATCGTATAAGAAATAAATTTAAGAACGTACGATCAAGACTTTTTATATTAAGATAGTTAAAACAATTCGTGTATTTCTAAGATCCGATCAATTACTAGACACGAATGTCAATCGTATTGTCATGAATATATGTATATCGTTAGCTGTTTGTAACATAATACAATAGTAGGTGAAACAATTCACACCTACTGCAAAGGAAAACGGCTATTAGTACAGTTCATTACCGTCTTAATGGCGACAAAAAAAATCTATAAACTTTACGATTCGACGTAAACACATATTTGATTTAAGGAAGTATGAAAAAAGTTTTACTGTCGTTCTAAGACGAACATAAATATAATTTATCGATAGTATATTTTTAAACACTATCATACTTAAATTCATTTTGTTCAGTACGAAGGTACTAAAACGACTTTTACGTCTTGTAAATGTTCAGCGAGTACAAAGAGGGTCTCGTCTGAGTACGAAACTGTGTACTTTTAAGACATACCGGTACGATTTAAAACCACGTTTGTGTAACCACGTGTAAAAAAAAATATAATATTCTACATATACGTGCACACACAACTGTCTGTATAGATATTGACGTTCGATACTCGCGAAGAAAAAAAAATAATCTAAAATGACGAGACGTGAAATGTAACTGTATAATGGATATCGATCGGATAATGAAACGTCTAATTTTGAAAATAATACTTCATAAATGGACCAACAAACAATACATAATTTGTTTAGATCGAACGAGAAACGTGATATCTAGACTAAAAGCTATTTGAACTTTCTGCTTCTCGATCGTCTATTATACGCTGTAAACAATTTCTCGTGTAACGAATTTATGCAGATTCGAAGTGAAAGTTTTAAGTGGGTGTCGGAGAATCTTTGCGGAGTTATCAACCCACGTTTTAAAAATGACACATAGTTTAGTAATTGATCTAGTTTTAATGTCGTTGCAGTGTGTAGACACTTTATATGGATACAAGAATAATATATTACAGTGTACAAAAACACACAGTTATTTATTTATATATAAATATATAATGAATATTATAATTATACACTTCTACGTTATGATAAAACTTTCAATTTCGTAATACGACTCGATTCTTTCATTCATATGTAAACGATTTTTTATCTTCTCGACATTGTATCTCGTATATAAACAGGAATTCATTTTCGATTTGTCATTTTGCATAGTTTATGAGTTACTAATCATTTTCTTATATTCACAGAGGCGTTCTGTTAAATAAGGTAATGAGTGTTAATTTAAATAATGTCTATTTCGTATGCAGTGCTATAAAAACTGACAAAATCTCTGACTCATGGAACTTTTTATTAAATTTATTATTTCACTTTTTTATAAATTATTTACGTACTTTATATATATATATAAATTTACCTCGATTCTAAATAATATGTAATGAGATTTGTAACAAATTCAGGATTTTTATTTAAAAATTATTTAAAATCTAAAAAAATATGTGAAAATATATCACTAGATTAATTAAGAACATTGATTGATAGTATACAAAAACTTTTAAAAGTCTTAATTAAGCCAAGAGGAATATATACTAAATATTAATGATGAATATTTTCAACCAAATAAAGCAAAATATTATATATATATATATATATATATATATATATATATATATATATATATATATATATATATATATTTGAGAAAAAATATTCGTACTTTTGTTCTATTAAAATTAGGTTTATTACAAAATTAGAAAAATAAAGTAATATAATATATATATATATATATATATATATATATATTTAAATAGCTTAGTTATTTTTAATTTAAAATACAAAAAAATCAAGTAAAAATTCTATCTTTTCAGTAAATATAATATTTTTCTTTTAAAATTATGCTAAAATAAAGAGGACATAAATATTCATATGTTTTTATTAAGATATTTTTCAATTCGGTTGAAAATATTCGTCATTAATATTTAGTATATATTCCTCTTTCCTTAATTAAGACTTCTAAAAGTTTTTGCATACTATCAATCGATGTTCTTAATTAATCTAATGATGTATTTTCACATATTTTTTTAGATTTTAACTAATTTTCAAATAAAAATCTTGAATTCGTTAAAAATCTCATTACATATTTTTAAGAATCGAGGTAAATTTTCACGAAACTTCAATAAACAAACAGTATGTAAAAATGCTGTGAATTATTAAAATAAACAATCGATATTAATTAACTAATAAGAATAATGTTAAAAAATCCCAAAGTTTATTGTAATATAATGTACCGTACAGAAGTTTGATCATTAGTACAAAATTGTTCACAAAAAGTATAATGGATAATATTAGAAATGTACATATTGATTTTGTATTTTGTTTGAAAACAGAAAGTAAATAGGTACAGTAAACGAACTTATTCGTACAGTAAATAACGTTAAATAATAATATACTAACTGTAATGAACAAGAAATGATAAAATGTTAAATAAACAAAATGTTCATCTGGTTTATATTTCAATATATATATTAGATTAATATTTATTAGTTTTGTAATAAGAAATTTAAATTGCTGTTAAATATTTTCACAGAAACTGGAAAAAAAATTGTCGTTTATTGAGAAATTCCATATTATTTTATCATATTTTGATATTGTTTCGAAAAAGATTATTTATTCATAAAATTATGACAAGAGATTTTCTGTTAAATGATTTCGCGTATTAAATTATTAAATTTAGATTTAGCTGAAAAAATATTTTAATGTAATCACAATGTTTTCTTAATTTTATCAAACAGTATGCAAATAATTAATATTTAAATTTAAATTATATATATATATATATATAAATAATTTAAAGTAAAATATTAATTTAAATTTGTTATGGTCAACAAATCGTATAAATATTTCTCATTGATTACCACGTATCGATATACACACATACATACATACAATTCAACTTGAACATCCAGCTCATTATGTTTCGTTACGAAAGCCCGTAGTCCGTAGCATAAACGATTTCCTAATGATAATTAAGTACAGTAAGTTGATTCATCTCAGCTATAAAAGTTCTACATAGATATTTGGTTTTCAGATTAACATATTGGTGTCAAGTCGAGATACATTATCGTGATGAGATTGCATTATTATGGAAATATACATGGAGGCAATTACAAGAACACATTTACAGTTAAACCACTAACTACGTACGAAATGTATTCAAGAAAAAAAAACACATTTCGATTCGATTCCAACATCTTTCCACAATAATAATATATCATTTAATCGAATCCTTTCTGGCAAGATTATCGAATTTGATTTGGTTTAGTCTATTGAACTTATAATGTAATCAACATGTATTTTGTGAAGAATATAATTATATATATATATATATATATATATATATATATATATATATATATATATTACATCAGTTCTGTATTTGTGTTTCCATTTTATAAATTATTATTTTAAAATATGCTTCTGTTTTAAAAATTTGAATTAAAGTATACGTTAGTGGTAGGAATTAGAAATTTGATTAAATTTATGGTTTCGAAAATGAACAAAACCAGAAAGTATTCATTATTATAAAACTAATTTATTTAGGATATATATATATATATATATATATATATATATATATATATATGTTATAATGTTCCTCAAAAAGAAAAAAAAATATGTGCAATGAATTTTAAAATTAGAAAATAATCAAACTAAAAAGAGTAGAAATAAAAAAAGTGAAAATGATCTACAAAGTCATCCAAATGTGATGCCTAGATTTGAGTTTTATTAAAAAAAACATGTGTATAGGGTGGTATATAGGGAAACATGTATATATTTTCTTTTACTTCATTTTAATAAAACACAAATTTAAGCGTAACATTTGGATGACCCTCTATATCGATAAAAATATATTTATATTAAAAGAACATTTGAATAGGAGAATAAAAATGGAACGTTGTGAATTCGAAATAAATTCTTATATTATGAAGTCAAATATTCTCTCAGTTTTTTGATCAATGCATCCTACTGTTCTAACCTATTTCAGTAGAATATGAGTCTTGAATCGATTAATTAAGTAATTCCAAGTAACATAAAGAAGTTTGGAAATATATATATATATATATATATATATATATATATATATATATTATATATAGATATATATATATATTAGAAATAATGTACAAAGACAAAAAAATAAATATGTATATTTAAAGGAAAACTAGAGTTACGAATATTATAATAAAATGGAGAAGTTTAAAATTAAAATGAGATAGGTATATAGCAAGAAAATGAAACCATCGATGAATACGAGAAAATGTCAAGATATATAAAAAAACTCACATATAAATGGAACATAGACATAAGAAAATTTATCAGAATAGAATGGAAGAGGAAGGTATTGGACTGATTGAAATGGAAAATTTTTGGACAAATTTTCAGCCAGCAGTGGATAGAAATAAATATACGTGTATAATTATTATCACCACCATCAGTCTTTTTCTGATTATTGGATGAAAGTCTCTCCTAAAATTTTCCACTTAGACAGATCCAATTGTAATTCATTTAGAATAATTTTCTTATGTTTTTATTCTCTCTATCCATGGATATTTTTCTGGGCATTCTTATATATATATATATATATATATATATATATATATATATATATATATATATATTAATTCATATTTCATTGCTCTAAAGTGGAGAAAAAATGCAAATGAAATTCTAAGAAAAGATATTGTCAAATTTTTTAAATATTGACAAGTTTAATTATATAGAAAAAGCTTAGAAAAGTTATCAACATGCAAATGGATCATTGCTTGTTGGTTAGTCAAGATTATAAAAAAGTCCACAAAGAGACCCACGGATCGATGTGGACAGAGGTATAAGAAAACTCGTTCAAATGGAAATTTCTTTTCCATAAATAACCAACTAAAATCGTTATCAAAACGTATAAAATTAGTTCAAACTTAATAATGAACATTCGAATAATTATGAAATGCTATTCGGGTACGTGATTCGTCTGTGCAAAAAAATCATACGGTTTCAATTTATTTTTATGGCTTTCGTTTAATCACAGTCGCAGTTCTTGCTCGACTGCTAATATTTCTTAGATATTTGATTCGTTTTCAACTTGTTGACAGAAAATTTAATTGCATCGTGTTTGTGTCAGGTTCTGCGATATCATTATGTAATTATAAATTGTTCATATAATAACTATAACCTTGCAATGAGTCGTCAATTATTATATTTATAATTGAACTAATGCAATTGCACTTGCACTTACGGTGATTTCCAGTAAAGGTCTTGATTGCGAAGATTATATATATATATATATATATATATAATATGCAATGATTATGAGCATTGCATAGCATTCCATAGCCATTATATCATTACAAATTAGTTCTGCAATACGTACAAATGCAATAATTGAAGATAATGCACGCACAGTGAATGCATTTGCAAAACAACGCACTAAAAATCAAGTAATAAGGAAGTTTATCGAAAATCATTACGGAGTAATAATAATTGAGTTGCAGTTTGAACTGTTTGATTAACTGGTTTAAAACTTATACGATGTCTGATTGAGGCTGAAATGAAACTATTGTCATTATTACTTATTATGGCCGTTGTAATTAAACTCTATAATTGATATAGGATTGTGCGTGTACGATTAAAAAGTTCAGATAACCTGCGAGCGACAATCAATTCGATTACAATTATATTTAATAAACAGATGACCTCAATTAAGTATCAGTATAAAAAGTTACTCGCGAGTACTGAATTGCATGCGCACACGAGTGCGAGTATTCGAAATATTATAATTGATACATTTGTCGAGTCGTAAAGGTAATATCGCCTTTTATCAATTATTCGTTTCGATTAATAGTTTATTTTTATTTTATTCGAAAAAAATGAAAATGCTATCGAGCGATTCGTAATTATAGATTATTTAATAAGTTTACGATTATTATTATTATTATAACGTATATTGGAGGAATGAATGTAATTATCATATCAAAGAAAATAATTAATTGAAAATCTTTCAAATTTAATTATTCACATTCGAAATTACATTCCGTTTATTGATATTAACCCTTATCGGTCGTATGTCACCTCTGACGTGACATTACAACTTTGCTCTATCAGTCGTATGTCACGTGCGAGGTGACAATACTAAACAAGTAACGATGTCCTCATTGTTGAATATACACTCTGTATGTTTTTACAGTTTAATTTTTACTCGATAGTAGACAACACGTTTTGTCATATTTCAGCAATTATTTTACTTATATTAGAATACTTTATTCCTCAAAAAATGAATAAAGAAAACTATAGCAATATGGAAAGTAACAGAGATAGTTGTAGCGAAGTATGTGAAAATTTTGAATATTCGGTAAGTGATTTTAATTCTTGTGATGAAGGAGACAGTGATACAAGTGTTATATTTCAGTCAAGAAAAAAAAATAATGCCTATTCAATATTCAAGTGAAGAGGACGACAGTGATGACGAAGACATTTAAAGTGTAAATATAAATATTTTTATGCACAAAACTACCTTTTTATATCAAATAACCTTAGTTACTCTTCTCTTACAATAAGCACTCAAATATATCTCCGACCTAGCGGAAAGTTAAGTACAAAATGCTAACGTCCGATAGGGGTTAAATAAATATAGAAAGCAGTGATTTTTCATTATATATAGGATTTTTCAATAAGAACGTCAAAACTTTGGTGTAGCTAATGTTTAAATTTTTTTTCAAACTCATTTTGTCATTTCAACTCAGTGTAGTTTGGTAAATTATTATGGAACGTTTAATACTTCAGAAACGTTTAGAAATGTTAAAAACTTTAATAGATTTATTGAAACAAGAGTTTAATGAGTCCATTATTTCATGAAATGGACCCATCAACTGGCCACCAAGATCATGTGATCTAACTCCACTGGATTATTTTTTATGGAGTTATTTGAAATTATTGGTTTATGCTGATAAAACACAAACAACAAAAGCATTAAAAATAAACCTTTAACACTATTCGATATTTTAAGGATCTATGCTGTCTTATTATGCAATGATGGTTATTTTTAAATAGGGTGATTTTTTGTTAATTCCAAAAGTTGAATTAAACTGTGAAAACTCGTTAATATACAAGAAAATTAGGCACAGAATGCGTTTTGTAATTATTAAAAAATATTTGGAGTGATATATAAACAAGAAAAAGAATTACTTTGAAGAAAACAAAGTTGAATAAATTTCAAGTGTTACGAATAAATGTTACTATGAAAATGTCGATTTCTTCCTAGACATTCGAGTTTCATAATAAATTTCCTATAATGTTTTTTTATTAATTACACTCCAATATCAAAATTAATTTACCAAACTGTCGTCAAAATTGTTGAAGATATAAATTTACAGTTCATGAATAAAATATATGTTTTATGAATAACCATTTTCAATGGCGTTTGATAAATCAGTCGTGTATAATTTATATATGTAAATTCTGTTTAAAATTTACATTAGAATTAATGTTGTAACTTTGATGCTATTTAAATTTTTCATCATTAATTTCCGCTATATGAAATTGTAATAAAATCTTATATATATATTTTATTAAGAGTGTATTTTAATGATACATTTCGTGATTATTCGATTTATAACTTCATATTACATTAAGCGAGTAAACATTATAGTCACATCAGGGTGTCTCGAAACATGTCGATTAGAGACAGTACGAAAAAAGTGCGTGTCTGTTCTCTTAAATAAAAAGAAGATGAAAAAACACACACACACACACACACACATATGAAACGAACGTTCGTTCGCCAGTATTCCGTCTGAGACAAACATAGCCGGTACGTCTTCTTTTTTGTCTTGTACACGATCTATTTTTTACCCGTCTTGACGATGGCCGCTCGTAAAACAAACTGGTACTTGCCGTGCAGAGTGGAGTAGTAGTTAAATGAACGCAGAACACGCAGGATATCCATGCTGTCTGCAAGTTTTCAAGAGCGAACAAGCACCTGCGTTCATATCAATCGTATCCAGTCGACTTAAATCGTCCATGTTGAGCGTCTCGAGAACAGCACTGTTGACTGATATTGCGATCTAGTCGATTGGAAAACGTGAGTTTGGGATTTTTTTTTAGACAAAACACGGCAATTTAGTCGCGCGGAGTTATTCTAAGAGCTGTATTTACTGATTTAACGTCGATTTCAACTCAAAATAAAACGTTACGCTCGCGTTAAAGTAATACGGTTCTATTATATTGTCGCGAGAGGACGATAAATAACCGGTTACGATTTTTTGATTGATCGTACGGCTCTGCTATGCTGCACAGCGTACAGCTCTGCACGAATATATATATATATTATTTCACCTAAAACACACTAGACGAAACAATGCACTTTTTTATTATTTTCGATGTTTTTTAATACTTCGTTTAAAACACATCTTTTGATATGATTTGAACATTGGAAATAAAACGGATAGAGGTTTTAAAAATGAAAAGACTTAATAATAATAACCGGAAAAATAAATCATTCGAATGTAATGTTTGAGTTTTATGTACTATTGTAACAAGATTATGTGAAAATACAAAAAGCATTTAAAACACATCACTTGGAAATCACGTTTAGAACAAATTAAAAAAAAAAAACAACAATACCTACTAAAAATTATAACAAACATCGTTACACTTAATAAATTTTTTTAAATAGGCTAATAGAATAGAAATGAAATTTAAATATATATATATATATATGAGATAAATTTAAATACTTTTTTTCATACCTGACATTAATCGAAACTTGACGACGAATATTTTAATATACTATAAAACTTGTGTTTAAATTTCACATTTTAAACTAGAAAATAATTTTTACTTAGAAAACGATCGATTTATAAGAAAAATTAAAATGATTTGAATATTTATTTGAAATTAAGCATTTTTTCTGTTAAAAATATAAAGATAATATCGGAATTTTTTAAATATGATTTCAAAGGATGTAAATGGATACGAACAAATAAGAGTAGCTGACAGTAAAAATAAAATCGCTAAAATGGACTTGAGTAAGGCATATAGCGAGAGAAAAAGACATAGATGGACAAAGTTCTTAAAAGATGGGGATTAAAGAATAACAGGAAGTGAAGGGATCTAATCAAAGATGGAGAGTTGAAACTGTGAAACATAGTAATAGTGGAGATTAGGAGAGATGAAAAAGTGTAAGAAACAACAATACTAGATAAGACATTCATACAATAGTGGATTGATATAAGTTTCGATGATATAAAAAGTATTTAATTATTTAGTTTTTTATTTTTAAGCATATTCTATGGTATTAATGATGGAACTCAATTTCATCCATATGACCACCACGACTCGCTTGCCATAGTGCATTCGTTTAGTCCAATTTTTAGCCACATTATTTTCACATAATTTTGGTTCAAATGCATGAATTGTATGTTCAATGTTTGTGTTGTTTGTGATTTATCAACATAAATCAATGATTTCACATAACCCCACAGAAAATAATTCAATCGAATTAGATCACATGATCTTGGTGACCAATTGATTGGACCAATTTCGTGAAATAATGGACTCATTCAATAAGTTTATTGAAGTTTTTAAAATGTCTAAATATTGATGAAGTGTTAAACGTTTCATGACAATTTTCCAAATTGTACTAAATTGAAATGTCAAAATGAGCTTAAAAAAATTCAAACACTGCCACCGGCTGTCAAAGTTCTGTCATTTTTATTGAAAATCCCTATACTAAATAGGGTTGGACAAAATAATAAAAACACTAGTCAATTTTGTAATAAAGATTTTGTACTGGCAACAATAAAAAAAAACATTAGTTGATATTTTTTCGTTAGTTTATATCGTGTAACATTTTTTTTTGTATGATGTAGATTTTGTTAATTAAAACAGTACATATGAAAATATCATAAAATAATAATTGGGTGATTTGAACGATTGTCGTACATAAAACCCGATTATATTGAAAAATCATGAGCCTATTATAGTAAATGTTACAGAAGAACTCGATAACTATCTCGAAAACTTTTCTTCTTGTCCAGATGCAATACATAGATACACTATAAACAAATAAATTTGTACAGCTCTTGTATCTATTATATGTTGTCTATTTGTGGTATAAATGCAATTTATGTACATGTAGTAATGAGGTACGTTTGCGAAACATACGATGTGATTGTGAACTATGAATCACATTAGGTGTTTTGCTAAAAATACCTCGATTCGTACAAACATTTATAGAACGGTCTGTCGATTCTTGGATAAATCGTTAAAATGATAGACACTGTGAACAAAGCATACGTACACACACACACACACACACACACACACTCTGGGTACGTGTGTGTGTGTACGTAGGGCATGAGACCGGCGAATGACTCACCTGTATCTATGCTTCCATTGTCGGTCACTGCCGAAGGCGACAGTGTGGCGCTACAGTGCTGCTTGTTACGATGACCAACTAAAGTCTCCAACTGACCAACGCTATTGTAATAGCCCTCACCAATCACGGTGCCACTATTTGGACGCTGGTCACTCTTCTTTCCTTTCATTTCCGAAGGCATATTTGCTTGCGGTTCGCACGTTCGATTCTCGTTTTTATTCTCCTATATAGGTAGATCACTTACGTTTTATTTGCTCGATTCGATTTCTGTCAATAGCCACACTATTAAAAACATGTTTGTTGTGTTATTATTATTGTTGTTGTTGTAGTCGTTGATGATGACGATGTCGTCGTTTATTTATATATTTTCGAAAGGTACGTACTTATTTTTGCAACGTACAGTGTTTTTATTTCACGCTTTGTTTATGAATTTCTTTCGTTGTTATTTCCTAGAATCGTATTTTAATAAGAAAACGTATTCGTATTGTTCTACATTATTTTAATTTACTAACAAAATTACATATATTATTTCTTTTTAATTAAATAAAAACATAATACAATAATATAATTGTTTACATGAATCAAGGTAACTTGAAGAAAAGTAAGTTTTCTAGTACAACAGTTTGGTAATTTTTTAAATGAAAATATTTGTTTTAAACAATAAAAGAATTGTATAAAATATAACTGTTTCGAAATATTTGTCACACGTGTTTATATATATAGACTTTTTTAAAATTATATATATATATATATAATTTTAAAAAAGTCTATTTCAGATTCTAAAACATTTTAGTAACAATAAGAATTTCTTCTAAAGATATTCTTCTTGTGCTGATTTTTCTCAAAATATACAGATTACTTTTAATTTTTATTTAGGTGATTGAAAAGATGAAATTAATATTGTCTATGGGCATATTTTACTTTTTTTGAAACAACAAATTGATTTGTAAAATTAATTTATTTTTAAACGTTAAAATTATACTTTGTGTTAATAATTGTCGATGAATAGTAAAAGTAATTATAGATTTGAGACTGATATCATCTAAAATCTATGGATAAGTGTCAAAAATGAAAATATCGAATATTCCATAATATGTAATTAATTTGTAGTATAAAGAAACTTCTTTAACTCGTTCGCTACCAGCGGCACACATATGTGACGACCCGATTTTCTTACCTCAGCCCAGCGTCACAAATGTGTGACGGATGTTTATTATCAGTTTATGATAACTGTTTGTACCAAATCGTGCCGCAAACAGATAAATTATGTTAAAAATAATAAAATAGATACAGGATGTTATTGGTCTGCCGATAATTACATTTTTTGTACAAAATCTGGGCGTCACGAATATGTATATATACGAATATGTGTGGATGAATTAAAAAATATTGGCAAACATTAATAAATTCGGGTTATGTTTTTAAAGCTATGTTTATAAACTTGTTAAATTTTATTATGTAAAAATAACTAAATAATCATACAAATAACAGTAAATTAAATCCACGTGATATTTAAAAATTTATCAAACACGAAAGGTAATTGGCATGTATGCCAACATTCAGTATATAGTGCGAAATGAAGGTTATTGACACATTTTCCAATATACAGTATATAGTGTTTTTATTTTTATAACATTATGTATATACATTTAATTTTAAAAGGATTTATACCACTTTCATTAATAACAAATTGAGCCGTTTGTTTTTGATAGTGCAATAAGTCCATTTATTTATACATTGAGATATAATATTTAAAGATTTGCGTTTGAATTACGAAAAATCGACTTTGGAATATTTTTAGTTGTATTATATAAAAATTTATAAATAAATAATTATTGTTTATTATAAATTTTCCAAAATATTTTTCAAAAAAGTATGGTAAAAAAATTATCATAAAAAAATATTACCACAAAATTTACCATACTTATCAAATGACCTTCGTATATGTAACACGTGGGCTGAAAAAAGAATTTACTATCTATAGCCCAGTATCACATATGTGTGTCGGTTTGTAAAATTGCTAATTTCACTCATTTAGAACGTTATAAATACATCGCACAAAAATTAATGACAATTTGGTATCATAATTCAATAATAAAAAGGTCTGGGGTGTGGTGGCGGTTTTTCTCCTGAAGTCCTGGTAACGAACGGGTTAAGATATCAGACTTGAAAGTATTTTAGTTAAAAATAGTTTCTTCTTCTATGGTTTGAAAGATCATTTATTTAAAACTAAATAGAAAAATTACAAAAAAAGTAGTGGAAAGTATAAAGTCATCCAAATGTGACGCCTAGATTTGTGTTTTATTAAATACTCGTAGAAACAATACACATGTTTCTCTGTATACCACCACCCTATACACATTTTTTTTAATAAAACACAAATCTAGGTGTCATATTTAGATAACCTTATATAATCTTCCATAGTTGTACTCTGATTAGAAATAGTCATTATTATATATATATTTTTTCAAAACATTGTTTAATTATGATGAATAAAATATTGTAATAAGATATTAGGTTGGCAAGTATCTCCCTTCCGCTTTTTTTTTTTTTTTTGTACATAGCTGCGAAATTCAAAAGACCAGAAGGCGGAAGGGAGATATTTGCCAACCTAATATATATATAATAATATTGTTTCAAGATTGCAATACATCCTACTAGACTTATATATGTAAATTGGTATATTAAGAAAAAATATTGAAACTGTAGGAAATTTAATTTAACACATTTTTTGATATTTTTAGAAACAAAAAATATACGTTTGTAAAATGAATACATTTTTTAATGTTGGAAGAATATTTTGTTAAGAAATGTTAGTAAATAATAAAAATAATTACAGATTTAAGACTGATATGAAATCATCTATAATCTATGGATAAGGGTCAAAAATAAACAATATTCAATATGTTCAATCATAGTGAGAATTTTTCATGTTTTTATTAAAAACAAGTCGCATTTAAAAACTAAATGTAACGTTTTCTTTAAAAAAATATTTTAATAATTTATATATATATATATATATATATATATATATATATATATATATATAAATCAAATTAAGTTTATTTCATATAATAACGTACCATTTTGGAATTTATTTTTTTCAATTTCTTAGAATTAGAGTATAAAAATATTTTATCCACTTTTTCATTGTCATATTCTCTTTACTCTCCACAAGAAAAATGTCTTCTTGGTATAATGACAATTTGAAAAATGGCATTTTATAACTACAATTTAAGTTAATGAAATTGCAATTTGTTTGTCAAAAAAAAATGAAGTAACATGAGGAGATTTGAGTTAATTTTATTAAGATAAAAAAATCAGTTTATTGATTACTGATCGTAATAGTACAATTATACTAAATTATTATCAGATACGTTAAAAAATTTGTGATATAATTTTTAAATATTAAACAAGAACCCGATTTGTTGGTATTTCAACGTGATATGAATTTGAATAGTTTCGCGCATTCTGGTACATTGTGCAGTTTTTATTGCTGTTAAACCGTTATTATTAAACATGTTTGTGTGCATATTTGTTGCAGAGCGATTATTGAAGCATATGTTACGAAAAAAACATGTTTAAACGTCAGTTACGAGAAAAACGCTGTCAGTATCCAACAGACTGTACTTTTTCTGTACATAAATTTTATATTTATCAAAATGCCATTTTCCGCATCTGCAACATTGGATAATATAAATCAAAAAGAAAAAAAAACGTCATTTGATTTATATTTTTTTATAAATTGCTGTTTTGAAATATAATTTAGTGCTTTTAAACATTTCAGACAGGAAATACAATATTTTATTCGATTATTAAATTATAATGATTTTTTTGGCATTACTTTAATATATAATATAATGAATTAAAGTAGATCAACTTATATATCGATATTAATTAAAACTGACATTTTAAGTTCATGTAAAACTGTTATAGGTGAACGTTTCATACACATGCATTGTATTCGAACAAAGAAAACGAAAGGACTGGTTTCTTGAAAATTTTCTAGCCTTTTTCTGACGATAGCGTATCGCATTGTTTAATTAGGTTTCTTATTTTTAATTTTCATTGCTACATGTGTGTATGTGCGTATGCTTGAATTTTTAATTCGATCGAGAAAGTGTGTGTATGTGTGTGTGTACAAAGCTTATCTAGTACGACCACCCACTGACTAGTAAAAAACTTCACGGCTGGTGTCTAATTTAATAGTTAATTAGGTTTAAAATGGCTTCTTATTGTTATGCGTTACAAGTTTAATTTTTTCGATAGGTAAAAATAAATCTCTCTGTTTTATTACTTATACTTTCATACACTGTGCTATATTTCGCTGCATTGCTACGATTATTATTCCAATTATTATTATTATTAAATTTAAAATTCGTTTCGATATTATGAAATTCGAATATACGAGTGCATTAAAAAACATATAATACAACGAACAATGATCGATATTGGAAATATTAGAAAGCAATTATATATATATATATATATATATATATATATATAAATGTGTACGACAATAGATTATTGTATTTGAGCGTAAAAATTAGATTAGTGGCAATGACGACTGCAGCACAGACCCCCTCAAAACTGAACAGGTATCTATAATTATACCACTAATGATTTCCAAGAATTTCGTCTACAGTTGACATGTATTGTTTTCAAAAGTGTAGCGAAACAGTCGGCACAATCAAATAGGATAACAATTCGTCTGACGGGAGAATTTTTGACATTATTGTAATAACAACGAAAGTGATATACAAGTTAAATAAATAAAGTAGTTCGTTTTGAATACCTCAGACGATTCTAATTTATTTTGGCAACAAATGTTTACATAAACTACATACATCTTAGAATATATATATATATATATACAAATACATATATATA
This sequence comes from Neoneuromus ignobilis, assembly GCA_029203775.1. NCBI lineage: Eukaryota > Metazoa > Arthropoda > Insecta > Megaloptera > Corydalidae > Neoneuromus > Neoneuromus ignobilis. The sequence continues at coordinate 616,558 of CP092089.1, read as the reverse complement.
TATATATATATATATATATATATATATATATATATATATATACGAGGCCGTTTGATAAGTCCGTGTAATTTCCGAAAGATGGCACCACTGGTGCATATCGAGGTTATTTTTAATTAGTAGCACCTCTTGGAAGAACACACATCAAGTTTCAGCCATATCGGTCTATTCCTTTGTGTTTGACAATCGTTGGAATCAAGGAAATCGAGTGATTGTCAAATAATGGACGAAAAAGAATTTCGCGTGTTGATTAAACACTACTTCATTAAAGGCAAAACGCCTCAGGAGACTAAACAGAAGCTCGATAAACATTATGGTGACTCTGCACCTTCGATTAGTGCGGTTTATAAGTGGTTTCAAAATTTTCGGAGTGGCCATATGAGCACAAGAGACGCTGAACGTTCTGGACGCCCTGTTGAGGTCACCACTCCAGAAATCATTGATAAAATCCATGATACGGTGATGGATGACAGAAGAGTGAAAGTGCGTGAGATTACTAGTGCTGTAGGCATCTCCTGTGAACGAGTACATAATATTTTGCACCAACATTTGGACATGAAAAAGCTATCCGCCAGGTGGGTGCCGCGATCGACCAAAAACGAGGTCGTGTGAAGTGTTGCAAGAACGGTTTGCAGCTGTTTCAGCGAAATCCGCAGGACTTTAAGCGTCGTTTCATCACTGTATATGAAACATGGATACATCACTACACTCCTGAGACCAAAGAGCAGTCTAAACAATGGGTTATCAAGGGGGAATCTGCTCCGAAAAAGGCGAAGACAATTCCTTCGGCCGGGAAGGTTATGGCGACTGTCTTTTGGGATTCGCAAGGAATAATCTTTATCGACTATTTGGAAAAGGGTAAAACCATTACAAGGTGCATATTATTCATTGTTATTGGATCGTTTGAAAACCGAGTTGCAAGAAAAACGTCCCCGATTAGCCCACAGAAAAGTCCTCTTTCATCACGACAACGCACCAGCTCACACCTCAGCAGTTGTGGCCGCAAAACTAATGGAAATAGGGTTCCAAATCGTTTCACATTCCCCCTATTCTCCAGACTTGGCTCCATCGGACTATTATTTGTTCCCTAATATGAAGAAATGGCTCGCGGGAAAAAGATTTTATTCGAACGAGGAGGTGATTGCAGGAACGAATGACTATTTTACAGACTTGGACAAATCCTATTATTCGGAAGGGATCAACAAACTAGAGCAGCGTTGGATGAAGTGTATAAGCCTAAAAGGAGACTATGTTGAAAAATAAAAACGATTTATTCAAAAAAATGAAGCAGTTTTTATTTTTACACGGACTTATCAAACAGTCCTCGTATTTATATATTCAGAAAAAAATTAAGATGAACAGTTGAATTAAAAATAAATATGGAAAAAACTAAAATTATGCTTAATAGATTCATAGAAAAAGAAATATATAGTTAAAGGATTAATATTTTTGGATCAAGTGAATGAAATAAAATATCTAGAAAAATTTATGATGGTGTTATGGCCAAAAATTTGATCGAAAATTAGAGAAACGTGTACAGTGTTTGGAAAAATGAATTATATATATATATATATATATATATATATATATATATATAAAGAGAGAGAGAGAGAGAGAGATAGGATAATTTATATTTCAATGCAATATACAAAAAACATATATGGTATGTTGAAAAATTAATCACTTCACTAATCCTTTTTCAGTGATTGGTCAATTCTTTTTCAATTTTCTATAGCTACTTTTATCACAATAAGTCGATGGAAAGTAAAAAATAAATTTATTTTAGATTCAAATAAATAAAATAAAATAACAAATCTTCATTTTGTAAGAAAAATTAAAAGAAAAAAATCCGAATTAATTACTAAAAAATGATAGATTAAATGATCAAGAAATCCATCACTAACTGCAACTCAATACCTTAAACGGTCTTAGAAAAAAAATGTACGTTGAAAAATTCGATATGGATGGTATTTTTGTAGCAATTGCTGTTTGGAGAGTGTGGGTATTTGAAAAAGTTCCTGTTTGTAAATCGAAAATTTAATCTGGTCTTACGAAAAAAATCACAAGAGCTAAAATCCGGAGTACGTGTTAGAAAAGCCGGATTATTTTCATTGGTGCCGATTATTTTTGTTGAAAAAGAATTTCGGATAAATTCAATTGCGGGTTTTAATAATGGATAGAACAGTCATCGTACTAGTACCAGACTTGATCTTTTCTACGGTTTATTTATTCTTGTAAAACGTCTAAATACTTTTTATCGTCAATACAAACCCAAACTTTCATTCTTTAATCGTATTGTTATTACCTGTTGCAAGAATTCTGAGGTTTGTTCGGGATTATATTCGATAATTCTGTGAATTGAGGATCACGATGTATAGTAAATGAACTTGTATCAATGAAATTAATGTTTCTAATGAAATTGAGATTAAAATTCACTAACTCGATTACATTAGCAGCTTATAACAAAACTCAAAAACAATTATCATTGAGAATATTGAAACTTCACATTTAAAAATTATTCATTTTTTAAAATTGAAATTCTAAAGCAATTATACTATGTTGAAAAAAGAATCAATTAGTCAACTGGTGAAAAGGGATGATGAAAGGATTCACTTTTGAACACGACAGGCGTTTTTTTATGGTGAGTCGAAAAATGGATCATTTGTATATATATATATATATATATATATATATACAGTTTCTTAACCTTGTGTGTTTTAATTCAATTCTATAAATAACACTTGTAATAAAATCGACAAAATTAATAACAGTATTTATTAACGTTTCTAAAAAACGAACAAAAAATTAAATTTTGAGCTCCACATTGAAACGAAACATTCGTAATTATTGCAACGGTTTTGTATAACTGACCATTCGATATAACACTTTAGATGACAGTTTAATGATGCTTTAAAAATATTCCTAGAGCAAAATGCATTCATTTGAAAAAATTATACTAAATGAATAATTATATAAATTACTATTATCCCAAATCACGTTGTAAATTACCATAATAACATTTCAATTATATTTATTGCTCATTTTTATTTATATCAACAGACGATGTGTTTTATCGAGCATTTATATTTTATTTATTAAAAAAAATACCAAACATATATTTATATTTATTAGCTAATATTTAATTTACATGTCGTGCAGTTATACAAATATATATATTTGTTGTGTGTGTGTGCATCTATTCATAATCTTTTTTCTATATTTTTTTTTAATACAGCTTTACACTATTGTAGTCACTTTGATCCCGACAGGTTAGAATGTTTTTAATATACGATTTTTGCGCCGTCATGTGCAGAAAACTAGAGTACGAAATGTTCTTAAATGAAATTAACAAAAAAATTTATGACGCAATGCTTAAATTATACACAGACCATTATATTAGGTCATCAAGTGAGTTAAATAGATACCAATTACTTGTTTGCATGAATTGCTAAACTGATTAATAAAAATTAAATTAATCGTTAATCTAGAAATCGAAACTATATATATTTATTATAATAATAATATGTTTGATTCGAGTGTTCGGTTGATACGCGATACAGACGTATACGAAATGACTTTTATATAATATTCAGTTTGATATATATTTTTTTCGTTCGATTCTGATGGAGAGACATAATTCATTTTATTTAAATGGAAATGTTCGTTACTGTACTTGTATATAATAGTTTTTTTTATTTCGTTTATTGATGGTTTTGAATTTGATTTTGAGAAAAAACTAAATTCAAATTATAATCAAACCTCAGGTCAATTTCCCTATGTACATCGTGCGTATTGTCACAGATGATTAACTTTTGTGAAAGCACGAGCAGCGAGCATTTTGTATAAATTATTAATATTGCATTGTTAACTGTTCAAGTAAATAACACAACTCGAATAAACAATAGTTTATTATTTTCTTCACTGTACATTTATATTACAGCTACAAATATATCAGAGTAATTATTTTTAAATACTTTCGAATATAATTCTAGAAACTTTTATGTTTACCGAGTGAAATTTTAATACTTAAACCGTTCACAAGTGATTTTTATTAAATGTATTGATATATTAAAATGATATGTCCTATAATAAGTAATAAATATAAAAATGACCGACATCATATTTTATAACATGAAGGAAACAAGTTACTTCCTAGTATATTTATTTCTTTTTTTTAAAAAATTTACGGATATTATATTTCCTTATTATAGAGGAAGCATAAATAATCGTCCAAGTACCCATAAAAGAAAATCGATTAACTCGATCTCAATTACAAATATCTGTAATAAAACTTTTAGTGTGTATTACTTTTATATTTTCGTAATAAAGAGTACGTATTTATTTATATTAGCAATTTTAAATTCACGAACGTGTTATTTCTTTGATAATGAGATATTTTTGAAAAAAGGTGTACATTGATTCAAAAACATTTCAAGATTATAGCTTTGTTAACACGTTGACTATCATCGTTCTGTTGATGCTGTAGTGGTTAATTCAGTGTACATTCATTGAATCAGTCATTTACCTCGAGATCGTAAGAGTTTATTTGTTAGATAATCATTTATTGCCTATTTCAATTGTCGATGTATAATTATTATAGTGTTGCAGTATAAATTTATTCAAAGTTTTTATAACACAACATTCTGATGATAATAGCATGACCATTGAAATACACGTCAACGAATAAAATGAATAAATAATTATATAGAGTGGGCCAAATGAAATTAACTTGCTTAATATGATTAATTATTTTTTACTATCCTTTAGTCTCATTTATGTCATCCTGTAGAATATTTTTATAATCTTTTTTGAATCATTTATGTAAAAATAAATTTCATATCTATGTTTTTAAGTACATACTCAAGTCATGTATAATTTTAAATTTAGTGAGTATATTTGACTGCTATACTCGCAATTTGCTTATTTTATTACCAAAATAATTGTATTACCCAATTAACCCTTCCATTATGAATAACTCTGACGTGAAACTTGCTTAAGATGATAGATATAATATTATAATTGAAATAAACGGGTCATATTTAAACTAATAAATTAGCTTATAGCAATTTAACTTGTATAAAATGTTTCACTTTTCGGAAAAAAATCTGCAATTCTATATTTTATAACATAGTAGTTGATATTACGATGAATGGCATTATATTATAAGTTAATTATATCAAAAACATTTTCAAAAAAAAAAAACCCTGTATGATTATTACAATCAGATTTCAGTACGAGCGACTCAGTGTTAACAAAAGTATGTATCTCATAGTTTGCAAACCCGACATCGTGGAGTACCGTTGAAGATTATGCATTAAGAGTATTTTAGCTTTTGGTTTTTGGCACATGACAACGCAAAAATTGTACATGAAAACTTGTCATTCTAATTTTAGATAACCTGTACATTCTAATCTATTCGAATTACAATGATTACAACGGTAATATACATATATTTGTACATATATATATATATATATATATATATATATATATATATATATATATATATATATATATGTATATTTATGCTCAGACGAAACGATTTAATTCGAAATAGTAAAATCTTAAAAATTGATTTGGTTCTATAAAAAAACGAAATCAAATCAGGATTCGAATTGGTATGTGTGGTCGTTTGAATCATTCATATTTTTCGGCAATGAAAAATAAAAGTTTCATAAAATTATGACTAAAAAGGATTTTCTATTCGATTCGGTTATTTTTGATTCAGATATATTTTTAATGGTGATTCACAATAGTGGGAAGAATGTTAGCCTACACTGAAATAAACGATATGGTAAAAATATCGTTCATGCTATGTGAGTGAATGATCGTTTTATTTGTCATCAAATGTGGTATATACATATATTATATATATATATATATATATATATATATACATTTTTTTATTCACTAAGAAATGCTATAGAATGTACATACGTGTCTATTAAAAACATCTACTGAATTAAATACAAACTTTATTCCTCTTACTATTATTAGCAGTAACATATTTGACATTTTCTTGTCGAAATGTTCTTCTTTGTCTGCATAACTGTGGTGCTATTTCCGATCTTTTATATGAGGATTTCTTTTTTCAAACCATACGTATTTCAACAGATAATTACAATTTTTTTTTTATATATATAGAATTATTTTTTTTCAATTAACTAATTTTATTTAATCTCTTAATATTTAAAATTATTATATCAAAATATAATTGTTTTTTTTTAATTTTACTCATATTTTGGATATTTTGATAATTACAAATAATTATTTTTTTTGTTTAATTTTACAAAATTAAATCACTTCTTAACATACCAAAATCTGATAAAAATGTTCAGTGATAAATTATTATTCAATTTTTCAATCATTCAGTTGTCGTAATAAAACCATACTACGTTCTAAAAATCATAACGAAAAAGTAAAAAATCATTTTATCAAAAGAATGACTGGAAAATACTTGCATACGAAAATAATTTTAGTAAAATTAAATCATTTTATGGTCTTTTCTCAAAAAGTAATGATTTTCTATAATTATTGTATTTGAGTCAAGATTATTTAAAATCGAATAAAGTTAATCAACATTTTTTTCGAAAAATTAATAAAAAAACGAATTGATTTTATCGTATGATGACGTCCATTTTATAAACCGATATTATATTCAAATTTATATATTTTCACACGATCTTGAATTAAATATGATCATACAAGTGTAATAAAAATGTAAATTGAAGCGGAATGAAATAATTTGAACTTATCACAATTAATCCTTATCGGTCGTATGTCACCTCTGACGTGACATTACAACTTTGCTCTATCAGTCGTAAGTCACGTGCGAGGTGACAACACTGAACAAGTAACAACGTCCTCATTGCTGAATGTTTTTACAGTTTAATTCTTACTCGATAGCAGACAACACGTTTTGTCATATTTCAACAATTATTTTACTTACATTATAATATTTTATTCCTCCAAAAATGAATAAAGAAAACTATAGCAATATGGAAAGTAGCAGTGATAGTTGTAGTGAAATATGTGAAAATTTTGAATATTCGACAAGTGATTTTAATTCTTGTGATGAAGGAGACAGTGATACAAGTGTTATATTTCAGTCAAGGAAAAAAAATGATCCCTATTTAATATACAAGTGAAGAGAAAAGCGAAGTGGAAAGAGAAATTATTCCTGATTGTGGTGAAGATTGGATTGAAATCGACAGTGATGATGAAGACAATTTAACTTCAAGTATTCCTTTTATAAATATAGGACGCCAAATCTTCGGGAATGTTCAGGAGCCTAAAAATTATTATCCAGAAAACTACCTTTTTATATCAAGTAACTTTAGTTACTCTTCTCTTACAATAAACACTCAAATATATCTCCGACCTAGCGGAAAGTCAAGTACAAAATGCTAACGTCCGATAAGGGTTAAATACATAAACTAATCAGTAATTGTTTAATACTATGACCAATTTATTCTCACACGTATAAATTACTTATTTCAGTACAAGATTTCATAAAAATGTTTAATAACTACATATTGTTCGCACTTTATTACACAAATGTTTATTTCGATGGCGATATTGTTATTGGAGTCGCTCGATCAGCGAATTAAAAAACATTAAATGATTACTGAACATTTTTATAAAATCTTGTAATATTCGAGCGGATAATCAATTTGTTTAAAAACACAAATTCATTTTTCTTAACTAATTTTCAATGTTATTAATGAATATTTTTTTCAGATTTTACCAATAAACGTGTTCAAATGATTCATCATAAAACAAGTAAGTACTGTAGAAATTCTTATAAATTATCTCGTATTTGTAAGTCATGTTTTTTTTAAAAAAATAACAACGTACAATTATTGACATTAAATGTAAACATCGTTGTTTTTAAATAAAATCATTTACGTTCGTATCATAACAAATTAAGATGAATTGAAGAAATTTGTATAATTATTCCGTTTTTCTTTTTGTATTTATGTAAATTTAGTCGTACGACTTGATATATGTGAATATAAATGACAACATGAATTAAAGATCTGATTTGCGAATGAGCTGTTTGTCGACAAACGACAAAAAAAAAACGTGTATCGATAGAGGAAACGAAATCTTTTTATCGCAAATAATTTATTAAGTTGTGAATTCTACGAATTATTAGAGGGTATAGTATTTTTTTTTTGATATTTATCTTTATATATAGTTGTTTTTTAAGCGTGATAGAACTTTCGATAGGGATTCAATTTAAAGTTCTATCATGCTCAAAAAAAAAAAACATTCTATATACATAAGAAGTAAAAAAAAAAACGTGTAGATCGTGATACTTTTTCTCGACGAACAGCAACCCAACAAAAACAACAACAACAACAACAATGCAATATAACCCTGATCCATATCGTCGTGTATTATCCATCGAAACGAGCATAATTTCTTAATAATTTTTATCACATATTTTGTTGCCTGCACACACTTTCGTTTCACGCAAACACTAGAGACAACAATAAAATTAGCATAATCGCGTCTGTCTGTCGGTTTCGTTGGCCGCAAAGATCATAATCGATTTTATATTTAACGGCGGAGTGAAGCACACAGCACGCGTCTTTGTGCAAGTCATTCCGTTCTATTTTTATGAACGAGTTCTGCGGGTTTTTTTCTTCTTTTTTTCACTTCTCTCTACGGCACTAAATTACATAACGTCGTCGTCAGTCAGTGAACGTTAATGCAGCAATGATTCATAATAAACATAATAATAGTGTTCCGATGTTATTTTCATACACGACGAGATCTGAAAACTGGAGCAACGGTCGAGTGTATTCCGCATCGAATCGCTTAATTGACTAGCGAGGATCGGAATCCAGACTCGATGATTTATTTTCATCTATGACAGGATTATTATACACACGTATGTGTGGTTACGATATCTGAAAACACCTCTATGTACGTTAAACATATGTGCATGTACTTCTCGAAATGAATGAACGGAGGGTCGTCTATTTGTGTGTGTGTGTAAAAAAATCAACGTTCTAATTCGTTTCCGTTTGCGGTTCGGTGATTTGAGAACATGCTTTTTCTAAAACAGTTATAATAACAATGTCATTTTTTTCCACACAATCCCTATTTTCATCGTCGGTAACCCTCGAAAAAGAATTACTTTTTATATACGTGTTGTTGTGTGTGTGTTTTTTTTTATTATTATTATATTTCGGTTTAATCAAACTGTAAGCTTATACATTTTATTTTTATTTAGATTTTATCGAGTACAGGTGTACGCTATATTAAACCAACCATATTGCATTCCTAGAAAATATGATTGTATCGTCAATTGTGTTCTATTGTAAAGTACGTTTTTCTACATTTATTTTCAATTCGTTACAGTATATATGAAAACATACGTATGTATATTTAATAGTATAATAAAAACATATTGAAACGGATACTATTTTCTAATAAATTTTGTAAGTAAAAAATATTATACGAACGGATAATTTTAATTTAGGGTAGTATAAAAAAATAATTATTCACATTATGGATTGAAAATACAACTGTATTTTTAATTTATAAAATATTTTTTTTATTGAAAATTGGTGTTTAATATTTGATAACTTCAAATTGACATTCAAAACAAAAATATTGCGTTTATATAAGTAATTGTCATAATTGAAATTTGTTAAATAATTTTATTAACCTATAACTTATATGGCTAATCAATAAAAATCGAACTTTGAAATTTTATTAGTCACTTATATTTTCAATATCTGTTTAATTAATTTTATAGTACTTATTTTTTATTATATTTCATAAAAAGTAAAAATTATTAATTTAAGAATTACTATCATTTTTAAACAATATCTTGCATTTATTAAAATATATTCTATTATTTGAACTTATTAGTCCAAAAAATATTTTTCAATTTATTGTTTCATTTCTGTTTAATTTATAATGACAACTTTTACATTTTAATATAAAATAAAAAATACAAATGTTAAGTTCGAGGCACGTACATAACTAAAAAAAAATACTTGAAGCCAAACTGTTGCATGCAAAGTGTGCAAATTGCATATTGTTGTGATGTATTATTTTTTACTGATTATATCAAATGTGTCTGGGCATTTTAATCCGATTTTGTAAATTCTATTTTTTCAAGTCATGTTATTTTCATTCCACGATTTATCTGTTTTGATGTAAATAACTTTGACATGCCAAACGAGGATAAAACATTTTAAATACCATATTTCATCTGTATGGTAGTTTTGAAACAGACAAATAACTCTTGAATATAATTTAAGAAATCTATAGTCGTGTGTTGTATTGCAATATTCTTTTATATAAAACTGTACGTTGAATTTATTAAACATGTCTGGACATTTCAAAATGCTCTTATATTTTATTAACGTCAAATTTCAATTTTTTTTACTCAACCCTGTGTTTATTGTGTTTTGTATCTTTGTTTGCATTGTAGTAGTATTTTTTTAAAAAAAACGATAAATATTTTTAGTGTTAATAAAAGATAAAAAGGCAAGAAACACTCTAAATGATTTATACGGTAGGTGTACAATAAAAAAGGATTTTCTTGGAAGCAACAATGTTGCATACGTTACACTGTACTATATTGTAATAAAGTATTATTGATTGTACTTTAGATTTATTATGTATGTATATATATATATATATATATATATATATATATATATATATATATATATGCATTATTTAAAAATTCATATCAATCATTTTAAAAAAATATTAAAAGATGGATCTTGTTTAAAGCATTAGAAATTCATAAACATAATTTTCTTTTCAGTTATATTTTTTTAAAAAATATTTTCATTAGCTATTAACATTGAACAACAACATCGAATTTTAACCATCTATGTTTGTTTTAAAAGTAGAATAATTTTTCATTCACGATGTTTTCAATAACCGTTTGTATATTTTAAATAATACAGTTTTTATGTATTTTTTCTTATTCATTTTCTAGTATGTTTGGTTTAAATAGGAATCTAATAAAATTGACAATAATCAAATCATAAAGCAGTTTAATTTTTAAAGTTTAAAAACTTCATATTATAAATTTATTTTTAATGGAATAATATTTTAAATTTACTATATATGTATAGATATATATATATATATATATATATATATGCATATTCATATATATTAATTGATAATAAAATAATATTGATTGATATCATTTGAAACTGTGGCTGATTCACTTTTAAATGAATCAATCACTTACCTGAACACGACAAGATTTTCTAAAAGTGTTCAATAGTCAATGATGTATAAATCACTTTCATCGCTAATACACATTTCAATGATTATGTCATCATTGCCAGTGCGCGATATTATAAAATGAGATATTATAATTGATTACGATTTATTTAATAAACATATGACCTCAATTAATGAAAAGTAATTTGTGTGTAGTCGGTATATGCAGATATTCTGATCAGTTCGTACATTTATCAAGTTATAAAATGAATACGGCTTTTGTTAATAATTGGATTCAATTAATAATTTATTTTTTTCAATACGGATGACTGTTTAGTCATTTGTAATTACAGATTATTTAAAAAGTGTACGGTTATTTTTGATCTGATATGATTAATCTAATTAGAATTTAAAACATCTTGCTTTAATGATTACATGGTCATCGAAATGTTAGTTAGCAAAAAAATGAATAACAAGTGACTATTGTATATTTTTATGCAATCTTGTGATGCTGTAGAGAGCGATTCATTTCTATAAGTCGGTCATGCTTTTTTTTCATATAAAAATTTGCTCATGTTTTATTAATCTGTAGTTATTTGATGTTTTTTTATCATTCGTAGAATATTTATTTTGTGCTTTTTAATAATTAATCTGTTATAAAATTTTAATCACAATTACAAAAGTGACGTTGGATTCTTAATTGCTATCGTAAAAAAATGTTATTTGATTTTAGTATCAGTAGATATTTTAATGTAATTGATATCACTGGAAAGATAACATTAATATAGATGAATCAGTTACCACTAACGCCTCAAAATTATATAAACTTCTAATAATCACTTATTGTCAACATTGTATAAAAACTGATACGTATTTCGATGGTCATATCGTTATCGTCAAAAGGCTGCACTATAAAATCTAGACTATCTTTTTTTGGGTCGATTTTTAGTATCTATACTTGATTTTCGTTTTTCCTGTATTCTTTCTGTTTACTCTATCATACATGACACTGTCTTTCTTTCACCGATATGCTACTTCTATGTTTTGATTAATGTTTTACAATTCTTCTTCTAATGATATATCTAGAGATAGTTTCAAAAAATCCGGCTAAAATTCTTTTTCTTAGTTGTACAACCTAATCCATTCCACGTATTATTTACTTATATATTTTCTTATCTTTATTCAACGTATCTCTAATTAATCAGTTGTCTCTTTATTTTGCATTTGTACATATATGTATTTAAAAATGTGCACTTTATTAAAATTGTGGTATTGGATGGAGGTGAATGATTGGTTTGTGTTGGAAAATTGAATTTTTTGTGTTCTGTTAATAACGATGTATGAAGAGTTTTTAAAAAAACAAATATTCGAAATAATAAATAAACATATTTTAAATGTAGTACGAGAGAATGTTGTATCGATTCCAGTTTGTGAAAAATAAATAGTTAATTTAAATGAGATCATTTCGACAAGATACAATCCTCTCACATTTATAACGATATCATACGGAATTCAGTAAATACAAACACACGAATTTCGATAGAATTAATTATTTAGAAGATCAACTTGAATAGATTGACTGCATTTTCGCACTTAAAGAAATTTCGATGTACATTTTGATACACAATCATACGCTCAAATTTGATTTTTTTCCTATAATTGAATTGAATAAAATAATGTATTTTAAAATACAATTCTTCCAATTTTTATTATTTTTATTTATACTATATTTTTTATACAAGAAAAAGTTGTGTTTTATTTTTTGCAAATCTGTTCATTATAACAAATATACTTATTAAATAGGTTATTAATCGTAACGTCTTTTTGAAAATGAAATAAAGACACTTTGGTATATTGACAGAAAGTGCATTTAAAAGGACGATATTGAAAAATAGAATAAGTTAAATGTCACAGTGTTCAATAAATGTTTCAATTGAATTTTCACTCGATGTACGTGACTACTTTTCATATTTAACTTTGAATAAAAATAAATTCGGAGAAATAAACAGCTTTTTCAAACCATAAAGCGTGTTTGAAACGTTCTGACAATAATAAATGATATATATGAATTTCGTAGCGGCATTTTTGTCAAATTTTGTGTAAATATAAAATGTATTCAAAGCATTAAACATATACAAATATACGTGTATGTATGTATGTATGTGTGTATGTGTATAGATACAATTTGTTGCTGTTGAATGTATGATAGATATTTGACGATATTATATCTTCAATCTGTTCGTCGTACAATTGATGATAAATCATTGCAAGTCTAAATTGAAAACACTTAGCATATTAAATGTACGGCTGTAGACATGAGGTCAAGTTTGATTGATAATTCTTTCAGAGCCGCACAAAATATCGCAATGTGAAAAATGCAATTAATCAATTCGTACGGCGACTAATTGAATTTCGTTTGAAACAGGTCAAAATATTATATGAAGTGAAAATGTCTTCATTAGTATAGAATACTTCTTCCGCGCGTTGCTACGTTTCAAAGGTCAGGCTTGTATCGATTATTTCGGAATTATTTTTCTTTGGGCTGTGTGTCCTTTCAAAAATCGTTGCGCTCGCTATTTTTGTAGATTAGAATTTATATCTATATACACACGTACACATTTACATACGTGTGGTGAGATATGTTCGTAATGAAATTAATTACATTTGCAGTTTTTAAATGTCAATCTGTAGTTTCATAAGCGATTGCCTATCGATAAAATGAACTTAATAATATATTAGGAATGAAATATATAGTAGTTTTTGAGATTTGTCGATATAGACAAAGTAATACTTCATAATTTAAGAAAAGGTAACATTTATAACAAGTCTGGTATGGGATTCAATGATTTTTAATAATCCCACCAACACCACAAGATAATTATTGTATACTTTTTCAATATCTTGTGGTGTTGAAGTGATAATTCGTTTGTGTGAGAATATAAATTTATTGTATAATGACTAATAAATGTATGAGGAAAAATGGAATAAAATTTTATTTAAAATTATAGATTTCAAATTAAGTATATATGCTAAAAGAACGATTGACAAGAATGGAAGAAAAAATCTAAAATACAAGAAATGGTCTAAAAATATAGAAATTTTATATATTTCTTTATCACAAATTTCAATCGTACAGATAGTAGCAAGAAACATATTACAAATAATAAAGAATATGTATTTTTTTTGTCAAATAAATGTTTCGAATTAAAGAATAAAATAGCAAGCTAATAAAAATGTTAAAGATTCATAGTATAGATTAATAAAATATAAATACTTAACAAATCGACTATTCGTTTTTTTAAAAAAGCTAGAAATGGAATTTTTAATATATATAAAATAAAAAAAAATAAGTACAAAATACGACAGTTGTTCTTAATTAAAATTGAAGAAATCTTAACAGTTATTTCCTGTTTTATGTTTATTTTCAACAATGTGATTTCTCGTCTTCTTGTTTACAAACTTGTTTAATTTAGACAGATTTTTAATTTTTTCTTAAATGATGTTTCAAACATGAAACAATATTAGAGGATACCTTACCGTTTTATGAGAATAAATAAATATTATATTTCCTGAAAAAAAAATGTAAACATCACAGATATCGCTATTTTTCATCGTATTTTGAAATTATCGTACTTTTATTTTTAATATAAAATTTATTTAAACAGATTGTTATTAAAAAAGATTACATAAAAATGTTAGTGCCTACGCAACTAGAACGTTTAAACAATGATTAATGTATCGTGAATAGATTCCATCCTGAGGGTATTGTTACCTTTTATTAAAAGAACATTTGTTTCAAGACAATAGTTTAGTAAGTCTCGAATTTAGAAAGTCAATTAAAAATAAAGCAAAGTAATTTACATAGTCTATATCTTGTATTATTTTCGAATAGATCTGCATTAATAAGTTCTTTTTTATGTAAACAATTTTTACATATTCATTTACATAAATTCTTTTTATGGAAAAAAAATATTGAAAATATCGAATTAGATTTTTTTTAATAATAAATCTATAATATTAACTAATATAGCTGAATATTGATAAATGTGTTAAAAATTCAAATCTAGTTTTGTGGATTTATATCAATTGATTTTATAAGAAACTTGCTATTTAAAAAAATATATACAAAAAATCAGAATTTGAAAATGTGTTTTTTTTAAAAAAATCAACAAATATTGTATTTAATGTATTTTTTTATTCTTTTTTTAAGTATTTGAATTATTTTTTTTATCAATTTTTGTATATACAGATTTTTCTTATATCTTCAAAGAACTTTAAACTGTGTTGTCATTTAAAAAGTTTATTTATTTTAATGTAGAAAAACTTTATCTCTTTTTACGATATTTTTTTGATACTTTAACAATAACTTCTTATTTATTTTATTCATTGATGCATACTTCGATGGTGTACCATTATCTTCGAATCTCTTTGAATTATAAAATCTAGTTTTTTGCTGTTGATTTTTTGAAGAATCGAAATACGTACGAGTAAATGAAATGAGTAGTAAGTCGTTATTGAACATTTTTATAAAATCTTATAGTTTGTGAATAGTTGATTCATTTGTAATGGATTAAATTTTCCACTCTACCAAATAAAATAGAAAAAAATATAATTTTCATTGTATTATTTATATATTTTTTTAAAAAAAGTTTTTAATAATACAAATACAATAAATATGTCTTCGTTATTGATTTTTATTGTGATAAAATTCAATCAGATAAATAATCCTAGTTAAAAGAATTTCAATTTAAATAATGTATCGTAGTATTATAGATAAGGGGATGTTGATCGTTGTTCGACTAACGATCGACAAACTATGAACGTTCTTTAATTGATTTTTCGAATGTCATCTTTCAAAAAAGATTATAAAAAAATGTAATTAATAAGATTTGATCTTGACAGATCAATTAAAAAAATAATAGACATGTTTGAAATGTTAAATAATTTTTTGTTATAATAATCATATAATACTTGTAAAAGAAAAATAAATATTAAATTATATATATATATATATATATATATATATATATATATATATATATATGTTATCAGCATATGTAAGATGAAGACCTCTCTCAAAAATTTTCATTTTGACTGATCCAATGCTTTTCTCTTGAAGTACATTTCGATGAATTTTCTTATGTCTCTATTCCATCCATTCGTAAATTTCTTCTCTATTTTTTTTACTTCAATAGTTTCCTTATCAACAATTTCTTTTGTCCATTACCGGATATTTTTTCTTACTACATGATAACGTAATTTGATTTTACAATTTTCATTTTTTTTCTGATCCATTCATTTTTTTTCTATCTCTACTATACTTTTTTTGTTGATTAGAATCTCTGAATTATTCTGGTATTTAAAACCCATATTTTACTATAATAGATTAGACACGATTGGTTGTATTAAAAATTTTATTTTTAATATAGAGAAAGATTCGATTTCATAATATGAGATTTTTTCCAAATCGATGTTATATAATTTTTATTCTCCAGTACCACTTCATCAGTAAATGTTCCTTTATGTTATTGTGTTTTGCCTTAGATAAATACAATTTTCAACTTTTATTTTTACTCTTTTAAGATTGATTTTTATCTAATTTGAATATTTATTGTAAATTAATTTTGTCATACTGAGGGGTTCATCATAAGATCAATTTTTTGATTCGCTTTATCTAATTTTTGTATTCTTTTTTCTAATTCATTTGGACTTGTTGAGAAAATAATAAAGTTGCTTCATTTAATGTTATTTTTTTCAATATATATAATATATATATATATATATATATATATATATATATATATATATAATAGAGGGTCATCCAAATATGGTACCTAGTTTTGTGTTTTATTAAAAATAAACGTGTATTGTTTCTTATGTGTGTGTGTATACGTGAGTGTAAATTATGTAATTGTTGATATATATATATATATATATATATATATATATATATATATATATATATATATATATATATATATATACGTTTGAATTCATTTCAAAAAAAGGAGAAAAAATAAAATTCAAAGAAAAACCCCTCGCCGTTCGACAATGGCTACAAACCGTAGTACATTGTGGACCGATCATTTTTTAACGTTCATTTATTATTTTTACATGAATCCAGTCCTGCGTCAATGTCGGCAAAAACCAATAAGAGAGTGAATTATTCATCATTTCAACATTGAAAAAAGAAACTCGCTCCGACATACACTCGCCCACCCTTCATAAACCAACATAGCACGAGCGACGGTGGCAAATGTTCCGAGAACGAGTCCGTCCTCCCTTTATTCTTTTCTTACAACGTGCCCTTGTCGCTTTACTTTCTCTCAAAGGGATTGCAAAAAAATGTATATATTCCGTTGAGTGATTTTTATATTTTAAGAAGTTATTTTCACTTGTGACGTTTTGTGGGAATGTATTTGGCGAGAATTTTTATATTTACCTCGATTTTTGTGATGATATTATGCGTAGTTACGGGCGAATAAATTGCTCGAATTTTAATAATTTATAAGTTTGTATTATGTATCCGTATTTTATACAGAGGCTTTTTTGCGCCGAACACCGTTCCGTTATTTTATTTTCGTCGGATAATTTTCCACACGCCGTTTGTATTTTTTAATATTCGTTGTAAAAACATTTTCCCCGTATTAAATTTCAAAGAAAACGTCTAAATTTACAAATGTCTTATCTTGTTTCTCTTATGAGAAAACGATCGACGTTAGCAGATCGTGAAAGATTTTCACGTTACAGTCGTGCATGTAATTGCTTATTTTTTATACATGTTTTTCATCGACACGGACTGATATTAAAGTCTTTAATTCTGACATTAAAATATATTTTAATTAAAATTAATTAGAAATATTTCGAATAAAAATCCACACTCGAATAATACATTTAAAGCATTTAAAATTATTTTCAAGGTTACGTTCTTTAAAAACATTCATTAAAATATTAAATTTAATAAAAATTTAAATTATTTACTAATATTATTCTTCGTAATTTCCCTTCTCATCTATTTTTATGAATTTTAAGAAAGCACAGTGAATATTTTTTGTTAAAAATCATAAAACATAAAAAAAAGTTCAAATAAGAAATATAAAATTCCAAAAATGTCGATTCAAAGTCATTGATTTATTTATTAGTAATACAAACTACTACGGATGTAAACATATTATTACCGATAACACTTATATACAAAAAAACATTTTTTCTCGCACGAATAATTTACAGCAAGTAAAACTTCGTTTGTATAATTTATAAAATTTATTTATAAGATGTGTCGTAAAAAACAGATGTAATTAAGAAAATATCAGATAAGATATTTTTCGAAAAATGTCAGTATAAATTACACAAATATCGATTCAAAGAAGTAATGGATTTTTTTTTGTTATGTCATTTCCTTTAATAAATTGCTAGTTTTAATACATACATATATATATATATATATATATATATATATATATATATATATATATATATATATATGTTAAAATATTTAAAAAAATATTTTAATTACTTATTATTCGAATTAAAAATAAATTTTGTTTACTACGAACGTAAAATAATCTCCATAAATATGAATAGACCGTGTAAACAAAACATCGAGAAAAAAAACCTTTTCTCTTGATAAAAATACAATCATTCCATTGAAAATGAACAATTAGTAATAAAAATGATTGAAGTGTATTTAAATTTATCTAATAACGATGTCGATAATACAAGCTAATTAACAAGTAAACAATATTTTAATTATAAAAAACAGCCGAGTGTATGTATCGTTTTAAAAATAGCACAGTTTCAGAGAATAACATTGTATAATTATTTATTTATGAGTTTTTGTATGAGAAATTGCCGCGACTGACACAAGGGTAACCAAAATAGTTTACGTTGTAGAACACTATTTCATTCTATAGTAATTATTTCATGTTAATAATTGATTGCAATCATCATTTTATTATTATGTTTTTTACTTAAACATTCTTTGAACACAATAATTAATTATATTGTAATGTGTTTATAAATTTATTGAAATAAATTTCAAAATAATAATAATAATAATAATATAGATTTCAATACATAAATAAAATATTAATGATTTGTTTGTTCAGATATTTTCTGATGTTTTTTTACATAATTAATTCTTATATAAATATACATTTTAATTAAAAAAACTATAATTATTAAATAATTGATACATGAATATTCTTGTAGATAAGAATAACTGACTGAAAAAAATATTATGTATAATAAAACGCTTAAAGAAAAATATTGCATTATTCAACTAGAACATGACTGGCTTTAATTCTATTTTTTCAAAGGATAAACAATGTAAATATTATTTTTTTATAAAAAGTCACGTTTTTAGAATTCATAATATTATCCAAAGTTCGAATTACAGTCTCTCGAGCTCAAATCTTTTAATTCTAAAAAGCAATTTAGTCGATGAAAACAACGGTAGTTGGTTAAAGAAAGTTTGATGACTAACGTGGAAAAAATAATTTAGTTTAGTTGTGTTAATTTCACCGATGTAGTTAATATGTTGATAATATTGTTCTAGTGATTGAAAATATATAATTTGAAAAGTCTGTAGTCGAATGGATCAATGAGAAATGACTGATTGGGGGTGTCGATTATTGAAGGGTGGTGAATGTGGATAAATGAGAGAATGACTGTGGACAAAATTAATGCTGGTGAAGGATAAAAGTGAAGCCGGAAATCATGGATATCATCTATTGAAGAAAATAAAGTAAAAAAAAAATCCTTTATTATCAAAGCAGATGAGGAAATTAAAAGCTAAACAAATCTATTACTGATTTATCTATATAATCATTGATAAAAGAAAGTATTTGTATTTTAGAAAAAATTCGAAATCATAAACATTCTTGCCTTTACACGTCGGTTAGAGAACTCGACTCTTTGAGAAAAACAGAAAAATAGAATATTAATCGCAGAAATGAGATATTTGAGACGAACGATGAGGAAAAATCAAAATGACAAAGATTAGAAATGTGGTAATTTTTAACAAAGACAAAAATTATTTCAATTCGAAATTCTGTTAAAAAATTATTAAAATAAAAACAGCACTATTGTTAGTTTGAAATTATACAATAATAATATAAATAAGAATGCAAAAAAACAGTTTATGGACTTTAAATAATAAAATACAATAATTTCACATAGAACATCGTAATATAATTTTGCAATTTAATATTATTATTTTTTATTGGTAAAAATAAAATAAGAATTTTTTATACAAATTTACATGCAATTTACTTTTTTCCTAATTATTTTTTGTATTATATTATTTAACTTTTTAAGAAAAAAAACTTTACTGTTTAAAATTGTGATTTATTTATATCCATTTTGAGGATATTTTTATGATTTATTTTTTTATATTCACTTTTATGCATATATATTTCTAAGAAATGTGAACATTTTATTTAAATTTTCTTAACTGTTCTTTTTTATACAAAAATATTCTCATAAACTTTTAAAAAGATGTTTCACAAAAATATTTTGTAGTTACACTGAAATTATTTTTAAACAAACAGTAAATTGAAATTAATTGTTTAGTTTTTTGAATAATTGTTTTTTTTTATAAAATGTTATTAATTTTTTATTTTCATTTTATATATATATATATATATATATATATATATTTGAGTATTTCTATGCACCCTAATACATACATCAACTATGTCTGAAATTTATTTTAGGTACACATTTAACCTTGTCTATTAGCACTCATCCTCATTAATACGGACGTACTTTATACTTCGAACATAACATAATTGCGTATCTAACTAAACTACATGTAATATTTAAATATTGGAACATTCACGAGTCAATAAATAGTACTGATAAAATAAATCAAAATATTTATTTATACATAATAATTTATAAACAAATATTTTGATTACAAACAGTTTTCAAATTGTATTAATTAATATTTTCGATAATTAAATACGTATATATATATATATGTATGTGTATATTGTATAATATTTTTTTTTCTATAATATAGATTTTTTTTTATAACTTTTTACACATAATAAGATTTGTATGTTATTAAAAATCGTGATATTTTATTAAATTATTATATGACGAGTTAATAAAATGTACAGTAACTTCAACTGAATCTCAATATCGTTTCGATCGATCGTCCTTATATTTTCCTAATAAAAAATGTAAATGGAGCCGTTGAATCGATACAATTGTACATCCCTGATCCAAGCGGCGCCAAGAGAATGATTAATCACTCATAGTCCAGCAAGTCTGCATATCTTATCTTTTGAAAAGTCATTCGCATTTTTAATGTGGAATTGGCTATTGAATCGCCAACTTTACATTCGAACGGTGTAAATCGTAGCCAAATGATAACATCGAAAATTTCAGAATGCAAAATGTGACACGATTATTCTTATTATGTACATAATGCAAAACAAACTCGAGATTAATTATCGAATGCAAGATTTATGACGATGCTGAGATATATTCTGTAGTTTTGAAAGTGTACATAACAATGTATTACAATAAAGTTTACACTTTTATAATGGGCACTCGGTCGGTTGATTGGTTGGCTCGTGGTGTATATACATACATGTATGTATATTTTTCAATATGCATTTATAATATGTATGATTGAAACTTTTGTTCTTTTCAATTGACTACAGACGTAAATGTCAATTTCTGAGAAATTAATTAACATACATACATACATATATATATATATATATATATATATACAAACTTATGTATCTATATGTTTATCAATTTATCAATAATAAAAACCAATCAGTTGCACAGAATTAAATTAATAGCTTATAATCAGAAAATTAATTCTAGTAAAACGAGAATTAATGTCTGTTCATAATGAGTTGTGTAAAAAATATGTTCTATAAACATTGTACTGTTTGGAAATAAATAAAATATTTCATTCGAATTTTATCAACAATTTTTGAAATTTTGAACATCAAAAATGACAGAATTAAAAAATAGAAAATAAAAAAGACTCAAAATCTATAAAACGATTACAAATTAAAATCTTTTCAAATGTCTTTACTAAATAACAGCAAACAAACAGAATAGTCTTATCAGTTTTTATTCGATTTTTTGAAAAAATAGTTTTACGAAAATCTATATTATTTGTCAAATTGATTTTTTTATCGATATGAAAATTATATATTAATATAAGATTGATTTATTGTCATATAAGATCATTTCAATTTCTACGGTTTTATAACCGGGGAACAAAGAGAAAATTCCATTTATCTGAATTTTATTTCTATAGAACTGAAGTGTTGAAACGAAAGCACGAATCGAGCTTTTGAAATGCAAGTGAAGATTAAAAAGTTTAAGTGTCTGGGAATGATTAGAGAAAGCGATAAGTCGCTGCTTATAATTCTGTTCATGTAATCGAATGTGAAATTGAAAAAAAGTGACATTAAATTGTACGTTTATATATTTTGAATTACGTATAGACGTCGGTTATATCTGCACAGAAACATTTCATAAATCTATATTTAAATTATATGTTCGTATGTATATTTTTCTCAAACGGTATACGAACTGTTTTTTTATATTGATTATAAATAAAATACATTTGTAACTTACCGTTTTCAATAAAATAACTAACCGGTAATTCCGAGAATTAATAACTTGTTTAATATAGAAATATTTTTAATAACGATATTATTTCATGTTAAAACGGAAATATTTGTTATAAATAAATAACATTGGAAACGTACGATTGTATTTCTTTTGATCAATGTCAATTAAATTAAAAAAAAAATCCGCTTCAGAACTTCGAACGAACTCAATTACATACATAACATATTCATGCGAATTTTATTTAAATAGAACATTATATGCGATACATAGTTTTCCTGTTATTCTATTTTATAACACAGCCTCATTATTTCTCGATACAATGTGTTGTCGATTAAATAAAATTCTTTCATCTTTGAACTAACACTCTGTTCAAAGTTTTCAATCGAAGGAAATGT
Organism: Neoneuromus ignobilis; assembly: GCA_029203775.1. NCBI lineage: Eukaryota > Metazoa > Arthropoda > Insecta > Megaloptera > Corydalidae > Neoneuromus > Neoneuromus ignobilis. The sequence continues at coordinate 593,345 of CP092089.1, read as the reverse complement.
CATTCATTGTAAATTGAACGTTGTTTATTTATAGACGGTTTGTTATTATGTTAGGTAGTTTACGTTTTTCATTAAATTTGTATATAAACGAGTTGTATTTTTGAATTTTTAACTGAAATGGTTCTTCTATTATATAATTGATTGATTAATATATTATATTAATTCGGATATAATTTTCATAAATGTAATTTGACTGTATTTTTTTTAATTTCCAACTATTGATCGACTTTTTCTTTTACTATGTTTGTATAATATCTATGGATGTTTATTTGTCTGCGTTTAAGAATTCTATCACTTTTAAGTAAAGAAATGCTATTTTTTGCAATAAATTCGTGTATTTGATTTATATCTTTTAATGAAGTGATATATTGCTATTAGTTATTTTTTTCATTAAAAAATATTTAAAATTTTAGGAGTTTGTAAACTAGGTTTAAGTGTGTTTAGATTTTATACATTGTCTTCTAAATACAGTATCATGCACAAATTTTATAGTTTGATTTTTTAAAATATTATTTTCGACATTGCAAAAGATTGAACAAACTCGAGATCATTGGATTTTATTATAAACGATTTATTTTTGAAAATTTTAAGTTTATTGTTAGATAAACTGTATGTGCTAATCGAACAATCGACGATTTGGAAATTTACTAATCAGATACCCCACATCTTCCAACGATGGTCGACTGTATGAACAAATAAAAAATATGTCAATTGAATTATGAAATATTCTCTTGAAAAATATTATAATTTTAATTGAGTGAAGAATTTTTAAAATTGTGTTTCTTAAGTTCAACATTGTTTATTTTCAATTCTTTTTAATATATTTTTTTAAAAAAATAAAAACAGAAAATAAAGGATTAATATAAAATGATATTTTTTTAAACTGAATCGAGATTTTTTTTCACTTCATTGTAATAAAAATGTCTAAAAATTATTAAAAATATAACGTTAATAAAATTAGAAATTAATATTAGTGATCAATCTTGAACAAAACATGTTTATCGTTTGTAATCGACCTATATGTGTACCTGAATGTTAAATGTTTTTTTTAAAAAAAAATTCGATATAAATAAATAATATGAATAATTGAAATTTTATGAAAAGTCTATACTGTTGTTTAATATTAATTAAATGTTTTTCTGTACGTCGAGCATAAAATTTCCTTTTACAGAGATCATTATTTTTTTTAATTTGTTTATTTTACACAAATTAGATTCTTGTTTTCTTTTGTAAGAATTAAATTTCGTTAAAAGATCAAACGTATTCGATTTCTGATTAAAAACGTGCATGTCGATAACGAGACTTGAAATGTTGAAGATAATAGGACTTGTATGTCGACTATGAATGTGAAAAATATTTTCTCCCTAATTGAACGAACGCAAACGTGTCTGTTCACGGTACCCCTGTACGCAGACAAGACGATTAATATATTAAAAGATGATTCGTCGAGGCAAAATTGAATCTATTTAATTTCCATATGTTTTTCATATTTATTAGACAACAATGGCGTTTCTTATACAAAACGGGTGCCACTTAAAATGTAATTTCACGAAGAGCCTCTTCACAGAAATTCAATTAAAGTCGAACACAAAACCGTTCGACTTCGACACTAATATCGTTTTCAATTCAAAAGGCTCGAAATATCTTCAATATCATTAACGCGAACAAAACAAACTCGACGACTGTACGTATACGTCCGGTACCATCATCGTCCGAGAGACAATGCGTTCGAGGGATCTCTCTTCGTGCGCTCGTCTCTCACGCTTCGTCGTCCGTCGTCTGTCTGACGCTTTTCGGGCCGCGCGCACGTAAAAAGCGTCTCTCGTTTCGAATTACGTTATTATACACAGTTACTTTTTATACATTTTATTGTCGTGTTATTTGTGTGCGCTCGGCTGTTCCTCCGTGAAACCGCACCGCAACAATTCAGTGCAACACCTGTCATTACTTGTGAAATTACCGAAGCGTTAAGACGAATGATACTACTAGCTGGAGAGCTACACGCTCGCCGTCATATTTATTTGTTTGTCGTGTTGTACGGCGCGGCTCTAATATCACAACATCCCCCTCGCATTGTATTGTGAAATCGTTTTGGTCGATTTCACAGGAGGAAATGTAACTCGGTGCATGTCCGCAATACGGCAGGTGCATATTTACGCTCATATTGTATTGTTCTTTATTCATTTGTGTCTATATTATGTCTGTCTCGCTAATATATTATATTACATTATAATACATTGTGTTTCATTTGTGATTTTTATCCATACACACATACACAGACGCGCATAAGTCATGGCACACATGAGCAATTTATTGATATAATTCGATGAAATCGTTAAATTAAAAAATATATATTTAATCGAAAATAAATATAATATTCATTTTCAATTAAATATTTTTTTTTAATTCAACGACTTCATCGAATTATATCAATGAATTGCTCATGTGTGCCATGACTTATGCGCATCTGTATTATATATACATAAATTATATATGTATGTGTTTGTGTATATATGATTATATGCATCAAATTAACATTTTAATCGTATACGAATACATTTTAAAAATATATATATTTCAAAAAATAAATATAGTAAATTAATACAGAACACACATTCCATTTCAAATTATCATCTTTAAACATGAATCGAATTGATAAGAAATTACATTCTTATCAAATCGTTTGATATGTATAAATATGTATGTTATGTATATATAGGCTGTTCCATCAGAAGCGCACAACTTGATTTTTAAATAAAACGGATATTTTTTTGAATGAACGATGATGGGTACGCACTTCTGATGGGATACCAATATATAGGATCATCCACATGTAACGCCTAGGTTTGTGTTTTATTAAAAATAAACATGTGTATAAAGTGATGTATAGGGAAACGTGTATATTTTCTTTTTTTTAATATAACATAAATATAGGCGTTGTATTTGGATGACTCTATATATATATATTCATCATATTCAATTAAATAAAAATATTTTTTATAAATACTTACTTTGCTAAAATATTCTGCAATATAACCTTTTATCATTATTCATCTCATTTACTCGAGGAAACAGTAAATATATTTTAACATAAATGAATTTTCACCCCAATATCATAAGATTTTATAAGTGTCTCATAATAATTTATTGTTTATTTTATTCGCTTAAATACTGAGATATATTTTGATAGTCAAACCATTGCCATAGCGCTCTAGTAAAAAATATCTTCATTTGGTATTTTTTTTTTATTAATGAACTGATGTTTAAAATAATTTATTATTATATAAGAATGAGAATAAATAACAATATTATTTTTTATAGAGTTTATTTTCTTTTCAAGTCGTACCTTTCTATTGTACGAATACAATTTGAAGTAACTGTTTATATATATATATATATATATATAATATGTAACATATACTTCTGTAATAATATATGACTATATAAATTGATTATGAACAGTTACACGTATCGAATAACCTATTTATTTTTAATTATATTATTTACAATTTTAACAAATCAACGATACTGTTTGGTAGACACATAGTGAATGTTTCGATTCAGTTTTCGTTCAAAATTGCTTATTTTTATTAGAAAGCAAAATGGGTGTTGTTACTGTCATTGAACTATAGGAAGTGTCAGGGTCTCCCATTTATCATTCCAATAAACTGTAAATATTTATTATTGAATATAATCTGGAAATTTGCATAAATTATAAGAAATTCCTAGACTGTTATACATTTATATATATATATATATATATATATATTTCATTCATATATGTACATTAACATTGTTATTGCTTACATACATGTTTATGGTTTCTTTAAAGTAAAACGCCAATGTTTATTTTTTAAATACATTTAGAATTGATTTAGTGTGTCAGTATTATTTACAAATAGTAATTTTAAAGTTAACGATGCATAATCATAAAATTTATTGAGTTTTGCAAACGAAGTTAATAATACGCATATTACGTATTATACATAATATATATTACATATATAAAAGTGTTTCAGGTACATACATATGTGGTAATATTCATTAATATACAACTCTTTTTATTATATATATATATATATATATATATATATATATATATATATATATATATTATATATATACGATGATATCATTAAACTAATTATGTACTCCAGTCAACTATCAAAGGTAAAAAAGTGCTTGATTTAGTTTAAAATTAAAACATCGTACGATATAATAGAAATTTGTTTCCAGAAAGTAACAGTGTTTTTAACTAATTTGCTCAAATGTGCTGCATAAAATATAAAGAAATATTTAACATGCAATGTGTATAAAAATTACTCTCCGATGAGTAAGAGTAAAAATTCAAATCTATTCTTATCGAAAAATTGAAAAACCAATGACTGTTCTTTAAAAAAAAATATTTGTTCTTATATTTTTTATTTGCAATTACAAAAATGAAATTATATCCTTGTATAAAATAGATTTATTTATATTTGAACGATTTCTTCTATTTCATTTTTAGTACTTTGATTATATTATAAAAATAACTAGTAGAAATTATTTGCTACTAGTAAATTTGTCAAGCGAAAAGCTGAAAGCAAGTAAATTTGTCACAAACTTGTAGTTTATTCGAAGCAAGTTTATAAAAGCAATTAGTTACAAGCAGTAAAGTTTTTAAATGTAAACGAGAGACTAAGTTTGTTTGTTTGTTTATTCGAGTAGAAAAATAAGTAAAGATACAAATATAATTATATTATTAAAACACGGTTTGATTCATAACTTAAACAACGTTATAAAATAATCATAATAAATTACATGTTACCTTTTTGATTTAAAAACAAACACAAAAACAATAATTATAATATATATGTATCATTATAATAATAATAATTAACTTTTTAATTTAGTATCTCTAATGAGATTCGATTTATATAACTTTATTCATTTCATTTTTCTACTTTATATTATAAAAATATTGCATTATACATATCATGAAATATTTAGATTTTTTTAATAAATAACTCTTTGATTAAAAAATGTTAACTTTGTAACACAAGAACATAAAATATAATGTTTATAGAAAGGAGATGTATATAACAAGATGTATATACATATAAACATTTTTTAGGCATTTTTATTCATAAAAAAATATTAATTATATGTTTACAACTTTGTTACGTGTAAATGTAGGTGTTTGAAATTTCGCTTTTATCTATTGACTACATATGTTTTAATCAAATGAAGTTTTTCATCAACATACATTGTATTTTTTTATGACTATTTTATGACTACAATAGAAGATTTGTTATACATTTAATAAGAATTTTATATGACCAGTCAGTGGTATTTCCTATAAAAATGTACTCATACAACTAAATATATTTTCCTTAAATCTATATTTATAAGATTTAACTATTTAATATATTTTAAAAATGTTTAAAAAATGAATAGAGATATAAATATATGAATTCATATTTAACTTATATATATATATATATATATATATATATATATATATATATATATATATATATATATTTTATGTATATATATCATGTAAAATTCGACATAGGTGTATTATATATATAAAAAGAAAATAATAAAATTAATCCAAATAAAAAATTGATTTTACTTTTCAAATGAAAATAAAATGAAATATTGGTTTTTAAATTTATATTTGTCTAGAAAAAATTAACGACTTTTAATTTACTTTTGAAACGATCGCAAGTAAAAAATAATCTCTTAAAAATTTTATATGTAGATGTATAGATAAATACAAGAAACTTACATTTAAATTTATTTGTTTTGTTGAATTTTTCTTACTTTTATTGATTTTCTACAATTTACAAGGCATGAATTCAAAAAATTCTATTTTAATTTCTAAGGGTACATTTTTCGATTTATTGTTGTCTTGGAATGAATGTGGCAGTTGGGAAAAGTCTTTCAAACCCGTCTCAAAGACCTTCAATTGATAATTAATAAACGTTGAATGTGAAAAAATATCGATTTATTTTACATACTCATAACAATAAAATATGTATATTGTGATATATTTTTTTAAAAAATAGGAACACATCAATTTCTAAGCACTTTAGCTTAAAAGGAATGTTTGTACACTTTCTGTTCAGTCCCGGTCAATCAAACATTGTGTGTTTAATCAGATGAAAAATTACATTTGCCCCGTCTTAACAATCACCTATGGACCCAAAATTAAAAATACTTTTATGTATATATTTTTTTTCTCTTTATGTTTTAAGTTAGATTAATTTTGAAGCATATTAAAATGAAAATTGTTATCTTTTTCGTATGATATTTTTTTATTTAATACCGTAAAATACATGTACTTTGAATATAATTAAATATTAATAATGATAATAAGATACAAGCTTTGGATGGGAAATCCGGTGAAAGGGATTTTAATTTCATGATTTTTAATTAACTAAATGCTATTCCTTTTTTTAATTTAATTTTAAAAATCTTCAATAAAATTATTAATATATATTTTTTTAATTTAATCTTTTCTTGCTCATTACTCATGAATATCATATTATTTTTCAGACTCGTTTGTATGTTTATTTATACACACTTATAACTTATTGGTGGATTTTTTCATTTCAAATAACTTGTACTAATGAAGGAAGTAAATCTTAACAACGTCGTAATTCTTAACTCATTGCCCTTAATTGATATACGAGAAATAAGATAAACTAAGGTAATTAAGTTTGAAAATACTAAACCTGTTATGTATATGTATATATAGACATTCTGCATAATTAATTTTATTATTTTAATTGCAGTTCATAATTGTTTTTTATACCTAGGAAATATATTTATTATAAAATAGATTTATATATTTTCGTATAAACTCTTTGAATTCATTTAGTTTGAAATTTTCAATAAATTATAAATATTTTAAATAAAAACATAATGAAACTAAAGAAAAAGAAATAAATTTTAAATCATTTTTTTTACTTCTAAACAGATTTTAAGAAATGTTTTGTTATATATCTATCGATGTTAATTAATAAACAGAACTGATAATCTTCATTGCTAAGTCTTATTTTCAACAAGTTACCTTTTGTATTATCAATTGAAACAATTAAATTATCGGCAGTTTTAAACGAACAATACAATATAAGGGGTACATTAAAAAGGTCCGTTGTAGATGGTTTTCATTAGAACAATGATACATTTTAATGTATTATCGCTGTGGATACATTAAGTATTATTAGAGGAATATTTACAATTATATATATATATATATATATATATATATATATATATATATATATATATATATATAATGACTATTAGATGATACACAAACACAATATTTACCAAGGTGAACTGACATATATTCTTGATTAAACTAATCACTTAGGACACAAAAACACACACAAAAAAAATGTCAACAAACTTCCACGTATCAGTAATTTCACGTAGATAACGTTTTATTAGTTTATAATAAAATATGTAAATATGCGTTTATGGGTCGCCGCACATTCATGAAATACCGAAATTAAAAAAAAAGTCGTAGTTCGTTTTCATATTCGATTGTCGTCGTTCGATTGAGAGACGGTGGTGCACATGTGCTATTAAAATCCAACAACGCCAGGACACTTGTCGGAACTTTTAAATATGAAGTCACGATACACACTGATGACTATTGGTCCCGTCAACTTACTAAGAGCACCACGCTTACTGAGTAATATACAACACGCATACAATACATCGGTGCTGTATAGACGTGTGCATGTGTGTGTGTGTGTGTGTCTTGTACTGTAGTAGTGAGTGGTGGAGTGCAATATAAACCAGCGTAAGAACTTGTGCATATAGGCCAGTGACTATGAATCTTTTCTGTTCGTGCTGGGCTGACCTTTCTCAACATGTGGCCAACGGCATCTCTATTAAATTATATTTATGCACTGCAGAAGCAATTTACGAATTACGTAAATTGTAATTTTATTCGAGTTAGCATCCGATGTGATTTTATACTTGATTATCTCAGAGAATTTATGATTAATGTATATATATATATATATATATATATATATATATATATATATATATATATATATATATACATTAACCCATTTCTGGATGAAAGCCTCATCGAATGTCATTAGATCTTCTTGAATGTTTTTCCAAGATCTTTGCATTGTTTTTTTGTCCGCAACTAATCACATCTAATCCTCACTTGCACTTTACTTCACAATTTTATGCCCACGTTTTTAACCCTTATCGGATGTTAGCATTTTGTACTTAACTTTCCGCTAGGTTGGAGATATATTTGAGTGGTTATTGTAAGAGAAGAGTAACTAAATTTACTTGATATAAAAAAGATAGTTTTGTCCATAAAAATATTTATATTTACACTTTAAATGTTTATATTTTATTAAACGTGTAATCTTCAAGCTTAAATGTTATTTATATTTTTTCAATATGTGGTATTTTTTGAAACATTTTCTTACATGAAGAAATGGTTTTCTGTTACAAGTTTCGCAGAAGTATATACTTGTCTTTCTTCCTCCAGGTAATTTCCAATTGGAACATACAATGCATTCATTATGCTTCCCTTGGGAATAAGGTTGCAAGATATGCAGCTTCATCACAATAATTAAAATCACTTGTCGAATATTCAAAATTTTCACATATTTCACTATAACTATCACTGTTACTTTCCATATTGCTATAGTTTTCTTTATTCATTTTTGGAGGAATAAAAAATTATAATATAAGTAAAATAATTACTGAACTATGACAGAACGTGCTGTCAGCTATCGAGTAAGAATTAAATTCAACATTGAGGACGTTGTTACTTGTTCAGTCTTGGCACCTCGCACGTGACATACAAATGATAGAGCAAAGTTGTAATGTCACGTCAGAGGTGACATACGACCGATAAGGGTTAATACTGTTTTTTTTTTTTGGTTTTTATCTCTTGGTTGCCAAAATATAAAGTAATAAATAAAAAGTATAAATAAATTAAAATGAAAAATGAAATTTTTATTAAAAATAAAACACTTCAACTACTTAAATTTTGTTTATATTCAGGTAATCTTTGTAGATATTTTGGAATGAACAAATTGAAAAATGAAATAGAATAATACAAAAAAATAAAAATTATTAATAAAAGAAAAGAATTGAAATTTATTTTTGTTGCCTAATTCTTAAAATTCGTTTCAAATGAAAAAACTAATGAACAATTTAAACAAGGTTTTCTAATAATTATATTTCTAATAATTATAAGGTTTTCTAATAATAATGTCAGAAGTTTGACAGCTAGTGGTAACCATGTTTAATTTTTTTAAGCTAATTTTAACATTTAAACTCAGTATAGTTTGGAAAATTATCATGGAATGTTTAAAACACTTCAACAATGTTTAGAAATTGTAAAAACTTCAATAGATTTATTGAAATAAAAGTTTAACGAGTCCATTATGTCACGAAATAAATTACTTTTTCGAAAGTTTTCAATTTGAATTATTTTTTTGTTTATCATTCTCCTTCCTTTCCCTCTCTTTCTCCCTTTATATATATATATATATATATATATATATATATATATATATATATATATGTTTGTTTGTGTGTGTGTGTTAATTAAATATATTTATTTTTAATTTAAAAATGATTCACTGATTTCTTTCAAGGATTCCAAATAATTTATTATTTCATATAAGTAATATTATGAAGTTATAATTACATTTTATTTGTTGTTTTGGAACTGTGGCTGATTCACTTTACACAAATGAATTTTAACCCCAACACCACAATAATTTAAAATGTTCAATAATCACTTATTGTTCACTTATTATTTATAATTATATAATCTATAATTACATCGGCTTGAAAAAGATGCATTTCGATAGCGACGCCATCATCGTCAGAGCCTTTCTGTTAAAATCTTGATTAACTTTTTATATATACATATACTAATTTGTGTTTTGTGTCCTTATAATTACATATTTCCATTTTATTATTATTTTTTTATAAAAGTGATAAACTTCTCATTATTGTTTATAATTGTAATTTTGTATAATTTAAATAATTTGATATTACTTTTTTTCGAAATTTAAATTATAATATTTGTTCATGATACGAGTTGTTCTATTCATTCGATTCAAATATTTTTGAAAGCTATTTAAATAATAGCGTTTAGATCAAAGCTCATTAAACATTAGAGACAATCGCTTTATCAGTGAAAGATGATTTATGCCATAAGCTCGAACCTAAACTCATGGTACATTGGTCAGCAACCCGTCATATTAGCCATTCAACTATAAATTATATGTTCCGTGCAACAGAGAGTAATTTAAATTTGTATCTATGCGTTAATGATTTATATGAACATGCATTTATGTCTATATATCTCTCTTTCTAACCATATATATATATATATATATATATATATATATATATATATTATATATATTTAATATATATTTTTAATAATATATAATAATTATTTACCATTTATACAAAATAACTGTTTTTTCATTTTAATGGATAAATCGATAATTAATTTAGAGTGTTTTAAAATCATGGACATACATATATATATATATATATATATATATATATATATATATATATATATATATATATATATATATATATATATATATATATAAAATTTCGAAAAATGACATCTCGTTTATAAAATATTAAGAAAAGACATTCACTTTTAAAACTCATTCATCTTCTTGGAGTAAAAGCAATATTAATTATAGCTTTAGTAGTTTGCATTACAATTATATATTGCAAATATTCAAATAATGGTTTTAAAACATACATATGTGAAAGAAATGTACATTTAATACGATTGTTTTAGAATGTATTTCTTAAGTAGTGAAGATCGAAGATGAATTTATTTCGAAATCGTCCTGTCAAAACATTCTCTTACATATGTACCTTCATTTCAAATGGTAACGTTCGAACTTTTTATTTGTGCATTTATATATATATATATGCAAATATATTAAAAAAACAATTTCATAAAAAAATATTCTTGACCTAAAAATGGTTTCTTTTTCAGATAAAAATTGTTTAGTGCAAAATAACATATTTGTATAATCATTAAAATATGTATATATATATATATATATATTTATTTATACATACATGTGTGTGTATTTATAATGAAAGATTGAAAAAGAATTTCCGATGTCAAATTATAAACTTTTTTTGTAATAATGTTTGATATTGTAAAATATTTTATTCATTAATTAAACATATTCTATAAACATATGTTAAAACCTACATTTTCATTACGTTTGCAAAAGAGCCAGTCTATTAAGTACTTCTGATTGTAAACGATATGATTCTATTTGCAACACTTTAAGAGTGGGATTCTTAATAGATGCAAATGTTATGTAGGTTTCCAGGAAGCCGGTACGTTACTCCTCTTTCATATTCATTTTAGTTTTTTGTCATTTTGCTGACGTATTCGATCGGGTCAGCACATTTTTGGATATGTTATCTGCCGGAGTTCATAAATACGATGAAAAATCGATTACAACGCAATCTCTTCACACTAATATAGAAGATACAACTATTTTTTTATTTGAACGTGAACTATTGATGGCCAAATGAATTAAACCGGTTATTAATATTCAATCACACATGTGTGTATCACACACACAAATATATATATATATATATATATATATATATGTGCGTGTATAAAAAAAATGATTAAAATTTCATTACCAGTTATAAAAATTGATATTTATTGGCAAGAAACACGTGAGAGGTTTTATTATTGATACGTATTAATAGGATTATTGAATTAAGTACATCCATTCAAGAACTTTAATCGACAGTTATTTAATTTCATACTCGTCTATTCAGAATTTATGCGAAGTGTATTCAAAAGGTTGCATTTAAACAGTGTAGATTTTTTTTTAAAAAAAATAATTACTTTCAATAGACTTCATGCAAATATATTTGTTTTAATAAATAAGACGAAAATTCAATATTATTAATCGAATCCTTGAAATTAAACCTACTGCAGGACTAATAATATATACATTTTCGTTTATTTATTTGTTTTGATGGAAATATTTATAACACCTACATATTTTTTTTATTTATTTTAAAAATACTTTAAATGTCAATGATACTATATACATATATATTTTCAAAAGAGATAGTTTGTTTTTTTTAAAAAAAAATCTGATATTTGTTAAAATTTTGTAAAATTATGTTTTTTTAAATTATTTATTAAATGAAATTTCAATTTTATTTCATTACTTTATTATAATGGAATTACAAAATGTTAATTAAATGGAATTACGATAAATGAAACTCCTGGATAAATGAAATATAGATATTAGAAAATTCGTAGGTGTGGAAAGAAACAGGAGGATATTAAATCACTGAAAGTGCAATAATCTAGGGGAGGATTTTTATTTCAGGCTTACAATTTAGAGAGATAAAATATTATTCTAAACGATTTTTTTTTTGGTAATAAATAGAGTTCAGATAATTCACTAGTCAAGTTATTTTTTTCTTAAAAGCTGTTCTTTAATTTCGATTTATCATTCTAAACAATCAACTTTTCACATTTTCATTTTATAAAAATATCAATAATCACTTATTGTTCACTGAATTCTCTAATATTTATTTAGATAGGCATTCAGTCATAATTAAAGTATGGTATGGTATTCTAACCGTAATATAAATTAGGAAATAAATTGAGAAATAAATTATTATCGAACATTTGTGTAAAATCTTGCAATATTGAAGCAAGTAAGTAATTTATAATAAGAAAAATCTATGACTTCTTGTTCATAGTTTCGAATTATAACCATACACAGTTCATTGATATTATTAAAATATTATATGTATTATATAAGGTCATCCAAATATGACTCCTATATTTGTGTTTTAATTAAAAAAACATGTGTATAATATTTTTTGTTTTTTTTTAATAAAACACAAATCTAGGCATCACATTTAGATGACCCTATATTTAGACAGATAATTATAACTGATTAAATTAGACAACGTAATTATTTTATTTACAAACCAACTTGTTTAAATAAAACCGATTTAATACAATAAAAAATAGTTTCATTTTGAATAACTATAGTAATTAAAAATATATGAAACATAGTTTATATTTATTAAAGTTCTAAAGTTCCATTAGAAAAAAACTTGAATTTACTACAATTTTTCCAAATTCTATTACATTTGCTCATTTTTTTACATAGTAAAATGTAATACTAAATAATATAAAATTAAAACTTAATTGCAAAATAAAATAAATATAAAAGTGTTAAAATGTTTAAAAACGTGTAATTATAAATACATTCACTTTTCTTAAAAATTGTAAATATATATATATATATATATATATATATATATATATATATATATATTCTCTTTAATAATAATAAGAATGAGAATGAAATTCATACTTGTACAAATAGAATATTTGCGAAACATAACTTGTTTAAATTCAATTAAACAATAGCACATTTAGTACATCAACAGACACATAATTATACTTTTAGCCGCAATTAAAATACTTAAACGTATTTTAATTATATATAATTTTTTTATAGCCAGCCAAAAATATTTTCTAATTACTTAAATAATTAAATAATACAAGTAATGGATTAAAACGGTGCTAATATTTGAATTTAAACAATTTCATACGAATGTGTTAAAACAATTCATTTTGAACAAAGACTAGAACAATATCCAATTAAATAGAAAATAATAGAATATTTTTAAAGGGCAAACGTGTTTCGAACAAAATGTGCTCTTAACGGAATAATAAAGATAAAATACTATCGTAAAGATAATACTATTTAATTAGTTACATGAGTTCACACGTTAAGTGCTTCTAATAGGGAAAGAATTAATAGAGTAGAAAATGTTAAATAGTTTGTACATATAAATATATATATATAAAATATATTTGTATATATATATATATGCAAATACAAAAAGTGTAAGAAAGACGTTTGTATGGATTTAGAAATTTTAATAATTTTTTATATATATATATTGTGTATATGCATGTATACAGTCGTATATAATAGCATATATTATTTACCATATCTAGAACAAGTGCACAGGTTTACCAGTTCGACGAGTCACGACAAATAAATAGGTATGGTAACAAGAAAAATGAAGACAGCTTACCTGTAACAATAGAGAAAGATAAAAATATTATATAGGATATTCAATGTGTGTGCAAAAAGATTTCTTCGAAGGCACGTAATTATTTTAGCGATGGATTTTAGTTCTATTGGCAATCAATATGAATATATAATATAATAGGAAACAAAATTGATACGAATTTTATGAATCGAATATATGATTAACTTCTAGTTATTTATTATGTCTATCAAATATAGAACTACTATATAATAATCATAAAAATAATTGAGGTGTTTAAATCGGTTTAATATATTTATATATATATATATATATATATATATATATATATATATATATATATATTTATAAACACACACACACACACATATAATATTTATAAAAGTATAGAAGTATGTGTGTAAATGCTTATTCAAATTCGAATATATTTGTATATAATTATGACCTAAATACTTGAACTTGTTTTAAAAATATAATCGATGTGTGGTTAATTAATTCTTAAGTGGTTTGTAAGAATTAATGTATATCATTATTATTATTGATAAGAATTAAATGAAACACTTAATAGATTCAGGTAATTAATTGATCTTTTTTTCTTCAATAGTAAATAATGTGATGATTTATATTTACATTCCGTATGGATATCATATGGCTAGTTTTAGGTTCATTTTTTTGAAAAAAAAAAATATTGTAGAATTGATTATCTATTAAAATGTACACGATTTTTTTATGCTCGTAATTAATTTTTTATGACTGACATGCTAATTGATTCGGTTTGAGGAGTTTCAAGTATTGTATTTGACATTTTAGTTGAGGAATTTAAGTGTTGTGTCTGAATTTTCAGATCGGTATGAAGAACACAAACATATTTTTTTTCACTTTTATATCCAATCATTAATAAAAACTAGAGATGAAATAGTGTATTTACAACAATCGTTGATAATAAATGCTTATAACATATTTTTTTATTTGTTTTCGTAAGTATAATGTAAATATAAAAATATCATAGTATAGGGTTGAAAATGTAATTTTAAATTGATTTGTCAAAGACTGGTGTTTATATCTTTATTGTTGAAAACATTTAATGAGCTAAAGACTAGAATATTAGACATAATTGAAAAAAGATCTGTTAAATGTTTCAAAGAGTGTGATTAGAAGTCGATACAGGTTATTATGTGCAGAGCTAATAACAGTAACTATTTGAAATACACATAGTTAAAAAAAATTGAGTTTTCTTCTTAAGGGGGTATTCTAGTCTAGACGCACGAATTTAGGTGTTTTTTCAGGCGCTATAAAAAAAACAACAAATATTTTTACTATCCATTTTTATCAGTTATTTATTGATATTTTAGGAGTATAAAAAAGTATTATTAAAAACAAAAAATTCAAAATTGAAAAAGGTACAGGTTGGTAAAGTGGGGGCTCGAAAAAAAAGGTGTCTCCTGGTTGACGTGGTTCCAACCCTTCCGGTCACATGAAACAAAATTTTTTTTGAAATTATTGAAAAAGAAGGTTGTAGTAGTATCCCCGCCTAGGGAAATTAAAAAAAACTATTTTTCGCAAAATGGCGGCAGTGTGAAAAAACAGTCATTTTTTGCCCTATTTTTTTCAACTTTAGAAATTTTTTAAAAATAGTAAAAAAACAAAATTTTCAAAAAATCCTAGGCGGGGGCAATCACTATTATATTGAGAAGATTTGTACCAAATTTCAAGTAAATCGGTCCATTAGAATTTGAGATATCACTTTGAAAATATGAGAAAAAAATCGATTTTTTTCGAAATTCTAGACTAGAATACCCTCTTAAGAATTCTTGTGTTATAATATATTTCCACAATGATAATTTTTTCTGAATAACTTTTTGAAATTACTCATTTTTCAAAATCATTTGTATATATATATATATATATATATATATATATATATATATATATATATAGATATACATGCATATATATGTATATATACTTTTTTAAAATCTTTTTGCAATACTCTCTTCGTTGTACATTTCTATTATTAGTTTAATTTTTTGTATTTAGATATTTTTCTTGTAATATTATACTTGAAATCTTTTTTATCAAAAATTAAACACTTACACTTTAAAAAGTCAAGTAAGTACAACTGAAATAAACTACTTGAAAATATTGATGAACCGAAATCAATTATAAAAAGTCATAATGAAAATAGCTTATGAAAATATTAAAAGAACGGAAAGTAAATGTCAGGAAATTAATTTAAAAAAATAATTGAATATATATATATATATATATATATATATATATATATGAATTTTAATGTATTTTAGTAAGCAATTAACACATGTAAAACAACGTTAAGTAAAAAACGACGTTAATTATTAATTTATATTAATTAGCAATAAGATAAAATGAGTCATAATATAATTCAAATATAAATGGATAATATATTATCGAATGCAAAATGTCATATGACTAAATCGAAAAGAATATCATATGCAATATTATGTTATTCATAAAAAAATATTGAATTACGTCGAATGTATTTTTAAAAAATCAGTTGATTGAAGATGTTGACTAAGAAACGTATTATTTTTTTTCTTTTGTAGTGTTTACTTACATAAAATATATTTAATCAAAATTTAACATTGAGTACATTTTAAATAATAATTATTTTTCTAAAATGGATTTATTATGAATCCATTAGTAATTATATATATATATATATATATATATATATATATATATATATTTATACATATACAAGAGTATGCATGTGCAAACGTTCATTTGGTCAGTAACTGCATACGACTAAATCTCAGCTAATAATAATATACATAGCTTCGATTATAGAAATAGCTGGTTGTGAGCTGTGGCATGCTCGGAATAGCATGTAGACAGCACAAGCAACATGCAAATGTCGTAGATGATATTTTATAGTGCAATTATTGTTTGTATTTTTATTTGTTGAACGTAAACGACGCTGATATAAATTCCAGAGAAATTAGATCGCGCTGTAGACAGTTTATTATTTTTTGCATTTGTAAAATCGTCTAATGAAAGATTATATTTGAAAATGTAGAGCAAACATGATTTATTAATTGAACATAATTGTGAAGAAACGATAATTATATATACGTGTCTGTCGATAAATACAATATACATACTTGTGTATACTAATATATTTGAATACGAACATTTAATTATAATTTATTTTTTCGAGTTAAATATTAAATTAATATATACTTCGAACAGTTTGTTTATAAATAGAAAATAACTTGTAGTTACAACTTTTAAAATCTGTTTTGATTATCACTGTTGATAAAGAGGGGAAAAAATGTTTTAATTTTATATCTGTGAGCGATACATAAACGTGTTCTCATATGATGTGCGTACGAGCCTTTTCTATAATTACGAGCTAAGACATCTCTAAGTGTTCTTCAAATACTCGACATCAGTGGAAAAAAATCTAGTTCGAATCGCACGCACCGACTCCTACTTTTTTGTTTGACTTGCTCCTTCCTGTTTAGACATGAAGCTATTTCGAACGAAATCCCAGCGGACCTTTTTTCAAATTCACACAGACTTTTGACGTGCCGACAAGATTTTAAACGATGATCGTGTATATTTCTTCGTTCGTCTCGTTTATTACATTTTTACCGACTTGTCGATCCCTCGTCGACGTTTAACCTTTACGTTTCTCTCTCCTTATTTTATGGTGCGGTTTGTGTGTGCGTAATACGAGATCGTTTCACAACAGATAATCACTTTTAGACCCCCGGCTAGATAGAGGATATGTTCACTGGTTTTTGTATATGATTCATCTATTTTTTTTGTGCATCTGTCTGCTGCTGGTCCGAATGGAATAATTTGCCCATTGTGAAGTTTCGAGTGGTCTTTAGTGGGAATTAAATGCTATTAGTTGTAATGTGTCTTGGCATCTGGATTCCTTTAAATATATCATTTTTAATATTTCTTTCTTCTAATATTACATTGAACTATTATGTGACTATATATATACATGTAGATGAATAGATATTTATATCTTTTTGTGTTATATATAGAACAGATGATAATTAGACGTATATAAATAAATATTTAATTAATTATTTGAAAAATATGTTACTTATTTTTGCACTATAAATTTATTTTTTATTTTTAGTTCGTATATGGGTTAATACTTTTGTATGTTGATTTTTTTTTTATATCAAAGAACGACGGTTTTTTTTTCGTTATCTGAATAGTACTTTTGACTTGAATATTTTGAAATTTGCTAAAAATTTTTTTATAAAAAAATTTTCCTAATAAAATTGAACACAACGAAATTTATAAGAATTTTTAAATGTATAGAATGGGTTAACTGGTGGTACTTTTGAACCAATTGTATATATATATATATATATATTTATATATATATATATACATATGTATATATATTTATATATCACATCAAATCATAAAGCCCATATCAATCCACTACTGGACAAAAATCTCAATGAATGCTACCATTTACTGGTATTTGATCATATTTACCACGCTTATCAGATAGATTGGTGAAGATTTTTATTCGGGGTTTACATATATATATATATATATATATATATATATATATATATATATATATAAATATATTTAGAAAAAAAATCATATAGTCGCGTATTTCTGTATATTTTAAAAAGAAGAGTTGTCGATCAATGAATTCTACTTATTCTCACTTATCTTAGTGAATCGTAGATTTTAAATATCAGAATAATTTAGAAACTCTAGACAACGTTGAGACACATAGAAAATTGTATGTGATAAACAACACGTAGATATAGACAAAGAACCGAATGGATTAGAAAGAAAATAAAAATTACAGTCGTTATAATAAAAGTAAGAAATTTAAAATTGAAATGAACCGATCATATAGGAAGAATCTATGGACAGGATCAATTATTAATTGAGAACCCATATATATATATATATATATATATATATATATATATATATATATATATATATAAGCTTTTCTAATGAGAATTTCAGAACTTTGACAGCTGGTAGCAGTCATGTTTGACTTTTTGTAAAGCTTATTTTGATATTTCAACTCATTTTAGTTTAGCAAATTATCATGAAACGTTTAACAATTCAAAAAGGCTTAGAAATTGTAAAAAATTCAATCGACTTATTGAAAAAGAATCTGTTATTTTACTAACTGGACTCATCAATTGACCACCAAAATCATGTGATCTAACTCCATTGGATTATTTCCTGTGAGGTTATGTGAAATTTTTGATTTATGCTGATAAACCACAAACAATAAAAATAAACATTGAAAGTACAATTCATGAAATTGGACCACAATTATGTGAAAAAGAAACTAAAAATTGTACTGAACAAATGTCAACTGAAGTCGTGGTGGTCGTATGAGTAAAATTGTGTTTCAGAATTAATGCCATAGAATATGCTTAAAAATTAATAAAATAAATAAATAAATAATTAAATACTTTTTGTTTTGTTTCCATTTAAACTTTTAAAGCGCTTATTGGAAAAGTGTACATAACAAAATTCAAGAAGAGATATATGGATTGATAGGAGAGAGGTATAAAAAAAATATCAGAACACTGGATCGATTGAAGTGAAAAGTTTCGGGGAAGCCTTCATCCAACAAAGAATAGTGAGAGGCTGATGAATGTGTTTATATATATTCATTAAAAATATATTTGTATAACATATATTTTTTTATGAATATCATAATCCATAATACGCGCAATCACTCACGTACTCAATGCCAACAACAAATATTATGAAAGATTTTCGTTGACGGACGATCACTATTACACAATAACGAAATGATCTTAATTATGAACGGAATGCCAGATTCCTACTAGGCCGTGTATACACACAAATTACCAGATTATTTTCTCTCTGAATGTGTTGTGTACATTAATCACAACACGCCGTCCCTTATCTCATACCAAGCTGTAATAATTATTCTGATGTCACATCCGCTCGAACAAAACGTATTGAAATGTGCTGTCGAAAATTGTACCAAAGACACTGGAGGTCAATGCAAAGTTCATCGTTTCGTACTTGGCCGTAATGTGTGTTTTTTTTCAGTTTGCAATTGCACGTTTTGTTATCTGTATGTGATCTTCGGAGCACGTAAGAACCAAAACAATAACATTGTGTACGAACCACATGTGACCTACCGAACGATGTCGCGCATAAAAAATGCATGCATACAGTAATATTTCGTTATTTTTATGGATTAAGCAGTTGTATTCGGTAGCAGTGTAGTATTTAATAATGCAAGATATGCTGTTAAATTGATTCTGCAATAAACCGTGTACGAAAAGAGACGAGGATCGAGAGAAATTGTTTAATTTCGGAGAGATACATCGAGCGAGTTCCAAATAATAATAATAATAAAAAAAATGTTATACGTACACGAGATCTATTTTTAAACATCACGGTGATATGATGTCGAATAAAATATTTTTTATCGTGAATAAAATCAAAGTCATCGAACTAATTAACATTTAAAAATAGTTTCGTTGTGACTAAGTATATATTAAAAAATGAAGGTTTATTAACTTCCGTGAGGTAATGTACTGTATGATAGTATTAAAAAATATTCAAAAAGTTTATGCATCGAGATTTATAAACGATTTTCAATACGAAAAAAAAATAGATAAAATGGACTCAATCTAAGGATATTTGTAATTTTCCTAAACATACACGTTAGTTATTTTTATTTAAAATAAAAAAGCGTACTCAAGCCAATTAATATTTTTTTACTCTTAATACGTTCTACAAAAAAGTTAAATTTATGGTTTCATATTGTGTAAAATTTTCATTTTTACTATTTTGAATATAACCATAATTTATTAACATAACCGAATATTTAAATTCAAATTTGATTGTCGTTCTGCTTGTCAGCATCGTTGAAAAGTCGATATCTATGAAAAATTTCTGAATTAATTCAAAAATATGAACTATAACACATAGAGTATTGAACAAAATTTGATTATTTTCTTGGGTATGCCTGGAAAATGTTCATTGTTTAAATTTAATTGTCTGTTTTTGTTTGAATATTTTTTAAAATAAAAATAAATACATCTCCACATGTGCATTTAATTTTTTTTTGGATAATTATATTTTAGAATTACCAATATTATTCTGTACTTTTATTGAGTAATATAACATTAAACTTGTTAAGTGTTCGTATTTATGTTAATAAATGTATTAATTTCTTCTAAAACAATAATTTTAATTTACACAAATGAATTTTAACCCCAACACCACAATAATTTAAAGTGTTCAATAATCACTTGTTGATTACTTATTATTTATAATTATATAATCTATAATTATATCGGTCGATGCATTTCGATGGCGACGCCATTATCGTCAGAGCCTTTCTGTTAAAATCTAGACTAACTTTTTATATATACATATACTAATTTGTGTAATTCATTTGTGTAAAATGAATCAGCCACAGTTCCAGAACAACAAATAATTTTAGTATTTTTTCCAGAAACTAAAATCTTCTACTTTAATTAAAATTTCAAAATTATATTAAGAATTATTTTATATTAAGTTGTACACTTAATACATATGTATGCTTTGTTCTTCAAACTTTTTTCATATAAAAATTCTATTCATTTTTATAAATCATGTAATTGTGAACATATTATTATGTGTGTAATATGAATTACTTCTGACCACTTTGAAATATTGCATGTTTCTACTTTTTTTATAGCGTTGTTTTATAAAAATTATATATTTCATAGTATATTTATAAAAAGCTTCTGAAGCGTGCATTAAATGTATATATATATATATATATATATATATATGTGTGTGTATGTATGAATTTTATATACAATACTTAACGATGTGTGCACACGAGGTATAGAATTTATGAATTTATGATGTAAAATTTACGATAGAATAAACGTCATTATTATCATTCTAACACGCTATTATAAAAAAAGAAAATAATAGTAATCTACAACAGAAGCAATTCTGTCGTGGTCCAACGGTCGCCATAACTCTAGGGTTATCTCTTATCACAAACAGCCATTCGATTTAAAACAGTCGCTTGATATTTCCGTGTCGTTCAATGATAACTTGTTCGACTGCGGATAGATAACGAACGAGTTTAGATCTGTGTACCGAAAAATGCAACGTATAATTTATATGGACCATCTTGACAGGTTTATACTTAGACGCGTTCATAAAAAAAATATGAATGTCAAACATGGAAAGAACTTTTTTAAGAAATTAGATCTTGTTTGCCTTTGATATAGGTACTCGAACGAGCTACTGTCTTTAGACACGATCATATCGAATCGTTTTTAAATTGGTTCCGTGTTTCAAAGTTTAACATATTATGTATACATTATACTATATGTGTATGTACAGGGGATGAACAAAATCAAGAAACACCAACGAACTATACAGATTTCTTTATTTGTATGTATAAATGTGTATGTGTGACTATTTTAAATGGACTGTTTTTTGTAGAAATGGGATCTTCAACATGACTATTAAATTCTGTTGTTACATTTGCTACAATAGGATTATGATTTTCTTCTTCCATTGAACAGACGTTTGCTATGTGTCGTCTTAATTTTAGATACTGTTGTTCTAGACACCTATTAATGTTATAATTTTGGTCACGGATGTTTCGGTTAAACGTGTACTAGTAATCTACTCTTTTTCAAAATCTGGTATTTTTTTGTAACATTTACACGTGAACTGTTCAGCAATATATTTTATGATGCACTAAGAAAACGGTTTCCCTCATAAACGAACGAAGTAATATCGACAAACGTGCATGTCTCTATTGTTTCATCTGTTGGTTTTAAAATGAAATTACCTAATGTTTACATTATTTTTATATCCCTTGGATATATATATATATATATATATATATATATATATATATGTGTGTGTGTGTGTGTGTGTGTGTGTAATAAATTATTAATTGGAAATCTAGATGTATGAAAAGACCTAGGAAGAGATCCATGAATAGATGGGAAGATATTTAAAAAATTCGTTGTAATGAGACATGTTTTGGGAGAAGCTTTAATCCAGCAATCGATAGAAAGAGGTTGTTGTTGAAAATAATGATATATGCAATATATGTTACCTGTCTCTAATTACGAAACAAAAACTTGGACATTGAATGTAAAAATGAGATGAAAACGTTCAATAACCCAACAAAACATGGAACAAAAATGTCAGGAGTTTCTAAATATGATCAGAAAACTTGTAAATAAATACAAGAACAGATAGAAGTAAGTGATATAATGGGGACCAAGGTATTAAAAAAAATCGTGAAAAATTGTAAGAGATTGACCACTGACAGAGCAAAGTGGAAGTGTATTGAAAAAACATTTAAGAAAAGCTAGTATCATTCTATGACGTTTTCGACCAGAAATGGGCTGATATGAGCTTTTAGAGTCATCCAAATGTGAAGCCTAGATTTGTGCTTTATTTAAAAGAAACAATACAGAGATGTCTTTATATACCAGCCTATATACATGTTTCTTTTAATAAAACACAAATCTAGGCGTTACTTTTGGATAACCCTATATATATATATATATATATATATATATATATTATATATTAATATATATATATATATATAATATATCTGAACTGGAGTCGATTCATTGCCTCACTCCTTATCCTCTTCCATGTTTTTCTATAATGTACTAGGTTCTCATTCGCTTTTAACACTAGCAAGTCGGATTTTATTCCATCATTCCGTTTTAGTTTATACTTTTTTTAAATCTATCTCCTATAGTCTTTTATTTGTATATATTTTTTAATTATTTTATTTTCATTTTTTAACATTTGATTTAGTTATTTTATTCTTTTGGTCTTTATAGTGATTATTATGTCCCCTTTCTTAAAAAGTGTTTGAATCTCTACAATTTTTATTTGGATGAAATTATATCGTTAGATTTGAATGGATCATTCCAATGATAAATTTGTACATTTCTTTTAAGTAAAATATTTTCTGTACGCAATATTTATAATTAATCGACGAAAAGTATGTTGTTTCGTACTAACGATTTTTTTTTTAATTTTTCAAACATATTAATATGAATTCGTTGAATACTTAACTATAATTAGAAATGTTATTTTTTTATTTAATTTATTGAAGATTTTTTTATAATTAGTTTATTCAATATTTATAAAATCAATAAATAATAGTAATTGACTTATGTTTCCACGATATATATTTCAAGAAAAAAAAATGAAAAACAAAACGTTCAAAATTGAAAATTTCCTAATTCCCTGTCATACATTTCCAGATTTAACTTTAATCTTTGAACTTTCATATTTCGAAAGATTAACGTTAAGAAATATTTATTTTTTACTTAAATGAACATCAAGTTGAACAATCAGGTTGACTTTATTAATTAGGTCGCATTACTGTAGACTTGCTTGTGCTCACGTTTTCATGTTATTAAAAATATTATTAAATTTCTTCTTATACAGCGACAGCAGAAGATTAAACCATGGCTCATCAATTTCAAACATTTTCATTATATGATACATTCATTAAATTATAAGAACTCGACTTTAACTATGTCGAATTTCATTTCTGTTTTCAAAAAATAAATATTAAATATTTAAATTTATAAATTATTGTTTTAGTTACAAGGTTATATTTTTATTTATGTATCAAAAATGAGTATTAATTTAATATATTGATATTATCAATTTATATTTTTTTATTCGATGCTATTCTGAAAAAATATGTAATAAAATATGTATATATATATATATATATATATATATATATATACCCAAGTACATTTTATACTATAATATATTATTAAAAATGTAACACTCGTAAAAAATAAAAAAAATCTGCTGTTAAATCTTATTTTATATATATATGTATATATTTTATGAATAGTTCGTCGAAATGTAATAACTTTTCTAAAACCTTATTCAGTTTTCTATATAAAATATCAACAATATATATATATATATATCTGTAATCGAAATCGTCCATTTTCTGCAAGTTTTTATATCATCAAAGTATATAGCCGTATCCTTTTCGATATCGTTCTTGAAAATCCCCAATAAAATGTATACAAGTCATGGCCAGCAACGTCCAGAACGACAAAGGTATCGATTTGAAATTACACATCGAAGAAATGGCCCTAGAGGTAAACAAAAACTGAATTTACGATATGTGGTTTTGTTCCATCTCGATGGGAAAATGTTCCTTGTAAACGTATTTTCGTGCGCCAACGAAATAAAATTGCTTTCGAGCAATTTCACAATATATATTCGAACCTGGAACGGTCAATACGAAACCGGAAAAAAGTCACGAATCGGAAAAACTCAATTCATTGTTAATATCGTAGACCGTCGTGGCGAGTTAATTAAACGACCGATATGTAAATATAGATAATATGCTATGTGTATCGATTATATGTGAATTTACACGACCGTTTACTTTTATTATCACTATTAGACGTAATATTATTTACTGCTCGATGTACGAAAAAACATGTTTTATTCATCTGGTGTTAATATCTCGAAGGCATTTATAATGTTTATTATTACTCGAGCTTTTTAAATCGACGTGTAATATTGCAGATGTTACAAGTATTATAATTCGAAGAAGATGTGCAAGAACTTTTTATTATGAGTCAATAAACTTGATGGTTTTAAAATTACAGGATATTATGAAAGAATTGAAAAAAAGAACACAACGTGACAGATTGCATCTTGTAAATGAAAATCGGTATTCGTGCGGAATGGACATGTAATTTATTTCATATCGTCTTAATTGTAAATTTGAATTGACGAACTCTTTTTGAATGTTTTTGAAATATTCAACTATTTTGAAAAAAATAAATTTACATATCAAATGTAAAATTAGCGTATATTCATTGTTTTCAAGTTGAATAAAATTCCAATCACATTTTTGAAACGAATTAGAATGGTATATTTTTCTATTTATAATGATTAACCCTTATCGGTTGTATGTCACCTCTGACGTGACATTACAACTTAGCTCTATTAGTAGTATGTCACGTGCGAGGTGACAAAACTGAACAAGTAACAACGTCCTTATTGCTGAATGTTTTTACAGTTTAATTCTTATTCGATAGCAGACAACACGTTCTGTCATATTTCAGCATTTATTTTACTTATATTATAATATTTTATTCCTCCAAAAATGAATAAAGAAAACTATAACAGTATGGAAAGTAACAGTGATAGTTGTAGTGAAATATGTGAAAATTTTGAATATTCGGTAAATTATTTTAATTCTTGTGATGAAGGAGACAGTGATAGTAGTGTTATATTTCAGTCAAGGGAAAAAATTGATTGCTATTCAATATTCAAGTGAAGATCGTTTATTTTATTTTATAACTGAAATTAGAGGGTGACTTAAATGAAACTAAAGGACTGAAAGTACATTTATCAATCTCATTTGGGTTATTCTGTATATGATAATGACAACCAGTAAAATAATAGGTAGTAAAAAAATGGAATTTCATTTGTGAAAAAAATATTCATGAGCAATTTCCATTTCTAAATACAAACATTATAAACAGTAAATGAAAAAAAAAATTTTAAACAAATTTATATAGAACATTTAAATTTCGAATACAATACTTTTTAATAAATAACAAAGACAAAGTGAATTTGAAAGTTCAAAATACTTACGAACGAACAGATGGAAAGAGAAATCATTCTTTTTTAAAATTTTACTCTAAATGATTTTTCGATATACTGTTATAAAATCTTATGGTAGATCTCTGAAGTATTATAGTTTCGATAAAGAAATCATCTTCAAACAGACTTAACATACTCTTCAATAAACTCAGGTTGTTTGTTAACTTTTCAATAGATTTAGGTTTGAATCTTTGTACTTGTGTTGGAAAACTGAAAATATTTTAATGTATAAAAATTGAATTTTTCTATCTGTTTAAATGTTTTCACTATTATTATTCTCTATATTTTTTAGAGTAATAATTTTTTTTTATTTCATTTTTTTATTTTTATATTATTTCATTAATAATATTCAAATTGTGATACATTTTTTAGAAAATGTTTGGCGAATGTTGAATTTTTTTTCATTGTTTATGTATTTTCTGGTTATATCCATAGGTGTCAACCAGCGGAAGGCTCTTAAGTTACAAAAATTTTGTTTATATTTCACTAGGAGGGGAAGTTCTAGTTTTAGGATATAAATCTTATTACTGTAAAGTTTGATCATCGTTTCTTTATGATTTGATATTTTTAGCGAAGAATTGAATCATTTTTATTTGTGTTCCATCATTAATTCCATAGCATTGCTTAAAAATAAAAAAAATGATAATTAATTAAATACTTTTTGTTTTATTTCCATTTAAACTTCTGAAGAGCTTATTGGAAAATCATACATATAAGTTTATACTAAATAAAGAAATATAATTAAAACAACAGTTAAAAAAAAGTAGTAGTTATAACCTGAAAATTGTAAACAAAATTATAAACTATATAAACACTGAACAAATCTTACATATTAAGTAAAGCGGAAAGAAATGTCGTTTTTTTTGTGTCGTTTTGAAACCAATTTATCGTGTGGCTGCCGTCGAGTAAATATGTCAATATTGATATTATTTTAAAGCTCTGTTCATACTGTTATTGTTTTCATTTCATTTTTTTTATTTTTACTGGTAGTAAAAATGTCAGGGCCATAGATCTCAGAGATGCAGTTACCGGTGTATTTTGTTATTGTTGTTTGATAAACGATTAAAGTCCAAAGAAGCTACAGAAAGTGTTAATGAAATTTAGGTCGAACTCTTGAATATCCGTGAATGCCAACGCTGGTCAAACAATTTAAAAACGACGACAGAAATCTTAAGAATAAGCTAAAATCGGGAAGACCACAAAAATCGATGACGACGTTTTAAAATCATTGATGAAATCAGATCCGCGTAAAACCATTAAGGAATTGTCGCTGGACATCGTCTGCCCCTGGTCGACTATAAAAAGTAATTTAAAAAGTCTCGGCAAAAACACAGACAGGAGGTTTGGGCTACGCACGATCTATCGCCGTCGGCTTTAGATTAGCGAGTAACCATTTGTTCTTTGCTGCTGATTAGGTATGAAACATATCCGTTTCTGAAAAGAATTATTACTGAAGACAAAAAATGGATCCTTTATAGCAATCCACATTAAAAAAAACAATAGTTTTCTCCAGGTCAAACACCGGTTTCAACGCCTCGAACATCTTTGACATTAAAAAAGGTTATTTTATGTATCTGGTGGGATATTTCGGGTGTGATTCATTATGAATTATTAAAACCTGGTCAGTCTATCACAGCCGAGGTCTACTGTGCGCAATTAGAAAGATTAATGGCGGAATTACTAAAAAAAACGATCCGTTCTGGTGAATAATCAACGGCGCATCTTGCAGCATGACAATGCGAGGCCGCATGCAGCGAGAATTATCTAGGAAAAAAATTAAGGAACTGGATTTAGAGCTGCCGCCTCATCCACCTTACTGTCCCGATATTGCGTCTTCTGATTATCATTTATTCGGAAGTATGGAGCATTCGCTTCGAGATAAAAAAAAATAATTCGGATAGTGATGTTCAAAATCACTTGGATGCCTTTTTCAAGTCAAAGCAGCCAGAATTTTATAAAAGAGACATCAAAAAGTTGCCTAAATTGTGGCAAGATATTATAAATAACCATGGAAATTATCTATCGGAATAAATATTCTGTATTTTTTTTTTGTAAATAAATTTTTTCACATTGTAAAAAAACGACATTTCTTTCTGCTTTACCTAATATGCATATGTGAGAAATGGAAAATAAGTAATATTACAAATGAAATGTTGATATCTAGAATAAATTACTTGTGATAATTAACGAGATATTGATTTCATAACTATTTTTTAAAAAAATATTATAAGTATATAACTCAATGTTAAAATCGAAAAAAGTATATATTTGAAAAAAATGATGGAGATAAAAAATAATATGACTGTTTAAGAAATATCAATTTATATCTCAGATAGAAGACAACAGCAAACACGAGCTGTATGCAAAACCACCTGAACAAATATATAAATTAGATCAACAAACGATAAACGATCGGGACCTGGCGACCGGACGACACCGCTAAATAAAAAATTAGTACATGCACCGTTTCCGGGTTCTTTCAGGATTTCAGTCCAAAGCGGCCGGTTTCCGTGCCGAGACAAATAGCGTTCGATCGACATCCTGCCGGCGCGCATTCGTCTCTTCTAATAGATTCGCAACGGCGCGCGAATTTGTAAACGTGAATGTTCGAACGGAACATCGTCCGGATAACCAACCGAACATTCCGTACACTTAATATTGACGTGACGTGCATAATCCGTCGATAATTTGTCTGTGCGCGCATTTTGCGTGAACTCTATTAAAATACAACACGTTGATTTGTTGTAATGCCAGTGAAATTATTCACTCGCAGGAATGTCGAGTGACTCTATTATTGTTGTAATGTTTTACGAAACGTCCGAGATTGGTTCGTGTTTGACAACGGGCGACTTACGATTGTCTCTAATTGAATCGTGGTTGATTTTCGTAAGGTACAGAACATACTTTTATCTTCGATGTTTATATCTCTTAATCCGTTTGCAACGGCACATTTATATTGACGGTACCCACGAGCAAATGCTTTCGTTCTTGTAGATCATAACAAGTTCGATAAACAATATTCAGTTCTTGTTAAAATGGCAAAACTCGAAGAAAGAACTGTTTTATGAAAATATAGGATCATCCAAATGTGACGTCTAGATTTGTGTGTTTTTTTTAAAAAAATAAGAAACTATACACATGTTTCTTTTTAATAAAACACAAATCTAGGCGTCACATTTGGATGACCATATATTATATAAAAATATTAGTCATAATAATGAAAAAATTGTCAGTGACGATATTTTTTTTAATTAAATTTGAAAATTAATTTAAAATATTTCAAAATAAAATATAATTAATTAAAGTATCATACAACAATAATAAAAAATGATTGAAGTAAGAGAAATAATTATGGATTACTTTAGTGTTTTTAAATGTTTTTTTGTTTAAAAAAAATATCTCTTTGTATTGTTTATGATTGATCAGAACAAATAGAACAATTTTTTTCTTTTTTAGATTTTATATATATATATATATATATATATATATATGTATGTATGTATGTATGTATCTATGTATGTATATACACTGATAAAGAAATTATATTCAATAAAACATGTGACGTTTGAAGTCTTCAATTATATTAAACATAGTTTTTAGACGACTGTCAACTCCGGAAATCATTCATTGTACACGGAAACCGCTTATTTACAGTTAGTTTATATGAAGAATAGTAATATAAAATCACAATAAAAGAAACAAGATACAAGTCTTATCATGTACATTTTAACAGAACACTGCCGTGCGATTAAAATATTAAAATAATTATATCTTATATCGTCGTCCGTTTATTATTATTATTTTTTTCAAAAAAAAATCCATGTTAATTGATTATTTCCTATGTGAGCGGATTTGATGAAAAGGAACGATTTAAGTATATAAAAGAATAAGTTTTATGTTGAAGTAAGAAGTATTAATTATATATGAGTTTAAATAATTGATTTTTATATAATTTTGTCGATATTTATTTGTAAAAGAATAAAAATAAAAAGTAATTAAAATATTGCATATAAAATATCAAAAATTAATAAATATGAATTATTTATAAATACATGTGATTAAAAAGAAACATATTCATTAATTCAAATCAGTATTTTTTTTATATACCGATAAGAAATTATTTTTGTAACGTATAGATTCATTTACATAAAAAATTGAAATTGATTTTAAAGTAGAATCAAATATTTTACTCTATTTATTAATAAACGAAATATGATTTAGTTTTTTAGGTAATACTTTTGAGTGAGTTGTAATTTGTTGTTTTCTTTTATAAACTAGATCTATTTTTTTAATTCAAATATTTAGATATAATTAAAGATTATATATTTGATTCTGTTGAAAAAATATTTGAAATTATATAAAGAAAAACTCTACTGAAACAAATATATATATATAAATATATAACTGATCGATATGCATAGGGACACAACACCATTTCAAATAAGCTTTCGCTAAAAACATTTTCTCTCTCGAAGAAAAATTCAATTTTATTTTGTTATTTTTGAAATAAGTTTTCGTAATCCCATATGGATTCGAATAAAAAGAAGAAAGCCGTGTGAATGTAGCAGGGGTTCGTTTCTTGAAACTAATTTAGAAATAAAATTTTTGTAGAAAGATATTTTCGTACAAAGATGTAAAAAATATTATTTTATATGAAACTCGTATCTGTAAATACATTTCATTGTGTGTTAGGTTATATATATTTTTTATAATAAAAGAAGTGAATAATATTGGTAAATTGTTCGTTATTTATTTAGTGCCTATGTGTATTTCAATAGATATTAATTTATGATTTTTTTTTATAAAAAATTAATTAACTATATAATATCTAATTATATCGTATTTACAATACTGTCGAATTTCTATTTTTAAATAAAGTTTTCCATTATCAAAGTATGTGTATAATTAATTATTTTTTTGAACTGTTATAGATTTTTATATATGGGGTTATCTAAATGTGACTCCTAGATTTGTGTGTTATTAAAAAGAAATATTTATATAAGATGGTATATAGTTTTTTTTTTATTTTTTTCCAATAAAACACAAATCTAGGCGTAACATTTGGATGGATCTGTATAAGTAAATCATTTATCTTAACATGGAAATGGGTTGATCATGTAGTAGGAAGAGATGAGACTCATAGGTAGATGGAAAAGAGACATGAGAAAATTCGTCTGAATGGACTAAAAGAAAAGGATATTGAATCGGTTGATGTGGAACATTTTGAAAGAGGCCTTCATCTAGCAGTAGATTGATATAAGCTGACGATGATAATATAAATAAAAATTGTATATCAAAATAGTTAAGGTAAATATTTTTCTACGTTTCAAGAGAAACGTTTTTGAACAATGCATATTACCAATTGTCACTTGTGAAATTGAAATGGGACTTTGATATCAGAGAAATTCAAATTTATTAATAGTTTGGTTTTATTTGTTTACACATACAAACATTTATATATAATTTTAAATAGGCATTGTTATTTCAGTAGACAATACACACTTTATTTTGAATTACGATGGACATTTTCTCTGCAATACAATGAAAATAAATAAATAGGATAACCAAAACATTGTACGTTGTACAGTGCGTGTTCTGGTTCAGTAAAGCATCCGAACGGCCGGCGTGTAGTTTCTTCATAAAATAGAGACCGTAATGCGTTTCGACTTTAATACAAACAGGTACTCACTCATAAAAAAAACCTGTATCCATCAACAGGTCAGCAGGTCGTACCCTGTGTCCGTTGATGTACTCTGCTTACATTAGTTATAATGAAGTCTGACAACGTAGTCAGATATATTGTGTTTCGACTCTCTAACCTCTGGTGAAAATTAAGCGGTTCAAATATGTTTACACCTTTCATCATCATTATTATTTTATTTTTATTTCATTTTTTTTTGTTATTTATATTTATATTCTCATTCCAAATACGTACATACACACACACACACATTTATATATATATATATATATATATATATATATATATATATATATATAAAAGTGTATACGAGTTAAAACTTGATTATAAATGCTGTATAACAAAAATGAAAAAAAGCAAGTAAGAAATATATAATCTCCAATGCAGTGTTTACGGACGAATTTAAATTACGTACTAAAAATACCGAAAATTAAATTAAGTCAGTACTAATTAGTGCTTTTCGATAATTAGTTTATTCGATAATTATTTTTTCTCTCCGACTAATTTATTTCTTTATTCTTTCGAGAGCTGTAAATTTTAAAGGTTATTAATTAATTTCATATAAAACAGATATAAATTTCAGAATAAAATATTTATTTTTATTTATTGAACGAAGAATATCAAATATATTCTTTATATTTTTGTTAACGAAAAGAAATTCTGAATTTTATTAATTTTTCATACGTATACAGGATCATCCAAAAGTGACGCATCTCTTTTATTATTTTTCGAGTTTATCTGGATTTATAGAGAAAATGATATCATCAGCAAATCTTGAGTGCCTAAGCATCGAAATAATATATCGGCTTATAAATAGACACTCAAAATAATAAATAATTATTGAATATTTTTCTAGTATGTGTTGAGATGATAATTCGTTTATTAAAAAGAATAAAATGAATATTTTGATTTATAAAAATCAATATTCTTGCTAAAAGTGTACATTTTTATTTTAGAAAATATATTATTATTAATTATGTGGAGAAGTTGCTGCTTTATGCTATATGATTAATGTTCAGAAAAGTAAATAACTACTGTTTTTTTTTCATTTCACAGAATATACGAAATATCAATATATTATTTTTGATAAATAACCTGATCATTCAGTAAATATCATTTATTTAAATGTTATAAATCTTTTTTATAGTTTCGAAAACCTGTAACTGTATGTAAAGATTTTTTTCATATTTCAACATTAGTTCAAGATTATTAATAAATATATTAAACGTTCGAAATCAATTAACGGCACAACAGTAAATGAATTCTCGATCGGTAACTGTACATGAAATAAAATCAATTGATTACCTCTCGAATGCATCGTTTCTTCGAATGAGATTATCGTCGATATATCTACATACATACGTCTAGTACATAAAAAGAAGAACAGAATTGATAAAACAGATATATAACATTATTAGTAAACGAGCTACGTTCCGTAAATATCCGCACACTACATTGCATAATTTCATATAAGTGCACATTATTCCTCATAATACATGTAATTCAAGTAGCAGGTATTATAACACCGTCATATTTAATCTTTGCACAATCTTGAAATATATTAGCGGTTATTCGGTACTTAGTGCTTACTGGCAAACATAAATCGATACTTTATATACACTGATACGAGAGTAAACTAATTATATATTCATGCATATGTTCAGGACTTACGCCTGTTATTAATTCCTCACATATTGATTGAATCTAATATTCTAAAGTGTTTTTGTACACACATACATATGTGTATGATCATATGGAATCAGTTGTTGAGAAGCGTCGAGTTTCAATCACGATGAATAATGGTTCGAGTACTTGTATATTGTTGGAAATATTGTCGAAGTGTATTTCGTTATCGATCCTTTTACACGAAATAAATCATGCACACACACACACACACACATATGTGTATACACATACATAGAGCTCTGAAAAGTTTTACTGTGCAGCTGTGTTTAATAATTTTTTTCAAAATATTCTTCATCATCTTTGAACAATTCATCATATTTCGAAATTGATTATGGAAATTTTTTTCATATTTATCCTTGAATTAAACAGAAATAATTTATTTTTACATATAGAAATTGCATCTGATATCAAAAGTTTTTACGAAAGTATATAATAATATAGGGTCATTCAAATTCGACACCTAGATTTGTATTTTATTAAAAAAAAAAAACTACACACATGTTTCTTTTTAATAAAACACAAATCTAGGCGTCACATTTGGATAATTCTATATATGTAAATCATTTTCTGAATACTAATTTTTTTTTCAAAATTATAAAGATTTTTGTATATTAATTTTTAACTTAAAAAAATCTAGATTTTATAACGTAGTACTCTGACAATGATCATATGGCATTGTATCGAAATATGTATCAGCTGATAAACAAAAAAAGTGAACGATAAATAATTATCGAGCACTTTTTTAATATTTTTGGTGTTGGACTTGATAGTTAATATGTGTGAAGGTAAATTTCTCACAATTTCAATACAAACAATGAAAATAGATGCTATAATAGAATATTCCGATGATTCTAGCACGCTTGTCTAAATGCATATTAACAAATAAAGTGAGCAATAAATAATTATCAAACATTTTACTGAAACCTTGCATGTGATTCGGTTCGTTCAATACGATTTTCATTTTAGTTTATGTAATTCAATATTGATTGTTAATAAAATAACTTTTAATAAATTTATTTTAGAACGTTATCAAGATTAACGTTTCATACATGTTAGTGACAATCACTTTTGCAATAAATGAAAAAAATGACATATTGTAACTCAGAATCGAGAATGACATGTTAGTAGTTAACAATCTGATGTGTTAGTCATGTTCTATAGCCTTGAATATAATTATTTAATTAACAGATTTAATTTGTTTTTTTCCGTACTAAATTTCCAAACTGATTTCTAAAACATGTTATTTATTTTAGAAAAAAATATATGAAAATCAGAAATTTTGTGGTTCTCATCAAACAGAGTTTTTTTTATAGTACACATTGTATTTTTTATGAGTTTATATGTGTATGTTTGTATGTATATGCGCATGAATATGAAAAAAGTTAGATATATTTTTATACAAGGGCACTAAATTATGAATATACATTTTGACGAGCAGGCAAATTTTTTTTTAGTACTAAAATAAAGCTCGATAGTTGAAGTTTGTCTACTTAAACTTGTGTATATATTTATATTTTCGTACATTACTTACATTTCATATACGTACTATTTATTTTTAATTATGAATAAAATATACGTTTTTTGAACGTACATTAAAAAATTATAAAATAAAATTCGACTCAATATACGCGTTCTATTTTTTATGAATTTATATTTTACGGATGTCTGACTTTTTCGAAACAACGTTCATCGTTGTTCGTCTACATACATATGTTTATGTATAACAGAGATTTATAGAAATATTTGTCTGTTGTTCTTCATCAATGTCAATAAAACTACGAAACCATGAAATGAAATCCGTCTCATACGACCCAAACATCGAGACACATCCAAGGTTTCAGTTCTAGTTCACGAAACAGAAGTCGGTCATCGATGTACGAAACTAAAATCCAACACCTTTCACAAGAACTTGACATTCTTGTCGATTGTTGTAACAAATGATAACAATTTGAACGCAACATTATTTTGTAACAGAAGCGGGACACTCCTCTACGACTCTATATAACGTTCAAACTTACACACACACATGTATATATATATATATATATATATATATATATATATATATATATATATATATATAAATTTTCGATTGTAATACAAGATCACAACATGTATATTTTCAGTGAAAGGATTATGAGCCATTATACGTACCAATTCACACACATTCGGTTATATTTATGACGCGAGATCATTTTTAATTTCGTACGATTTTTTATTTAAATCAATCGTTCGTTCTTTCTTTCTTTCGTTTATGACATTAGCTACTCTAACAGGCATTCTTAATTGCGAAACGATTTTTTAAACGTGAGTGTTTGTGTGTGTGTATATATGTTTTTTTGTGTACTTCGAATAAATATTCATTTCTAATTAATCAAAATGTTTTGATTAAATAGGTTGGGTTTTATGAATGAATTCTATTCGGCGTTACGTAACGTTTTTTTTATTATTATTAATTATTTGAAATAAATTGCTCGATTTACAATTTATATTATTAACATTTCCATTCACATGAATTCTATTCAATATGAATGACACACAAATATATACATTTTTTAAAAAAAAAATATTACAAAGCGATATTGTTTTATATACCTTTATTTATAAATAAGTAATTAAACAGTTTTTTTCATGAAATATTTTCAAAGTAAAATTTTCATTCATGTATAGTAGTCAAACATTTTTATGATCAAGTCTATATATGATTGTATATACACTTCACCATCCCTAATTCGGTCATCGATAATCGGGTTCCATCGCTAATTTGGACATAATTTCCACGAGTGTAATTTTTTATATATTTTCTTATCTTTAATCAATGAATTTCCTACTAATGTTCGACTTTTTTTTATATTATTACATATATGTAATGCTTATTTGCATGTGTTTATTTATCTATATCTGAAAATTTTGTCACTTCCAAGTAAATAGATGTTATTTATTTTTTTTCACAACATGATCATGAAATTCTCTCTCTCTCTCTCTCTATATATATATATAGAGAGAGAGAGAGAGAATAACATTTATAAATTGATTAATTTGATTCATGAATTTAAAAATAATCAATAAGAAGAAAAAGGTTATTGACATCTAATAATATTTTATTTTAAACAATATGTTTTTTCTAATTTATAAAATTGAACGAGAAAAAAATTCAATTGAATTTGAAGTCTATTACAATGAAATTGTTATCAAATCAAAAACAATATTTTAATTATGTGATTTTTTTCAAAAACGTTTTATAAAATAAAATATCGAAAAATGAATTGACTCAAATGACGAATGTAATATGTATCTATAAAGGCATATGTATGTATGTATATGAAAATCTCTTCAAGACAATCATCAGACTCTCGTTTTTTTTTCCAGTCGATGACTAATTAATATTTAAACACCATACACTTTTATTTACAGCTGTTACGTCTACGACCAGAGACGAATCCCTTTCAGTCTCTAGACTTGTTTCAGTTAATCTTATTATCATCGATAATATTAACCCTGTTATGATCGGGAAATTAATTACACGTAATAAAAAATGTAATTTACTAGTTGTTCTAATGATAAAATGTTTCTTTGTAATTTTTAATGCTGCGATTAATTATAAAAGTCTTTTATTCTTACCGTCATTCCAAACGCCTTCGAAATCTCCTCCTACGATCGTGCTGTCATCGTCAGACAGGACTACACCCTCGGAAGATGCACACAGCGATGGCGCCAAACTTGCGCATTCGTCAGAATCGAACATGGTCGTGGATTTCGTTGACTAATATTAATGCATATGTTTCATAGTTTGGTTCGGTGACCTGCACAGAAATATGGGAATGTGTTTACGTTTCAAGAGAGCATCAATTAAAACTTATATATATATATATATATATATGTGTTTGTGAATGTACATATTTTTTTTTGATACATTTTGTACAAAAAACAAACGTATTATTTATATAGTTGACAGTAGTAGAGAAGAAATGATAATAAAGATGTCATTAGATAATTACTAAAAAAAGATTTTATAATCTGGCAATATGTAATGTAAAAAAGGTATTTTTTCTAAAAAAGAACAAATGGATTGAAGTTTATTTCCTTCTATTTCATGTTTTTTTTGAGACTTAAAATAAAGACAAAAATCATGAGGATCAATTAAACTATCTTGAGGTATTCCAGAAGTTATTGATATTTTATGTAAGAGAGTATTTTTTATAAATATTTCTGTATTAGAAATTTAAATGATTAGAATTTTTTTTAGAGCTTTAGGTTTAAGGTAGATACTGGGATATTAATTCAAACCTACAAACTCTTTTTTAACAAGTTCAATAGACCGTTCAGCGATTCTATTAATGAAAACTGTCGAAATAAAAAATGGATTTTTTTCAAATGTCTTGTAGTAACAAATATAGGGGTTTCCAATAAGCGCTTCAGAAGTTTATATGAAAATAAAATAAAAAGTATTTAATTAATTAGTGATTTATTTATTTTTATTTTTAAGCATATTCTATGGCATTAATGATGGAACACAATTTTACTCATATGACCATCAAAACTTCAGTTGACATAGTGCATTCGTTTAGTCCAAATTTACTTACTCTTTCACAAAATTATTGTTCAATTTCATGAATTTAACGATCAATATTTATTTTTAATGCTTTTGTTGTTTATGATTTATCAGCATAAACCAATGATTTCACATAAACCCCCAGAAAATAATCCAATGGAGTTAGATCACACGATCTTGGTGGTCAATTGATGAGTCCAGTTAGTAAAATAATGAATTTTTTTTCAATAAGTCGATTGAAATTTTTACAATTTCTAAGCGTTGTTGAAGTGTTAAACGTTCCATAATAATTTGTCAAACTATATTGAGTTTAAATGTTAAAATGAGCCTAAAAAAAAATTCAAAAATGGCTATCACCAGCTGTCAAAGTTTCGATATTCTTATTGGAAAACTATTTATAGTAAACAGATTATTCACTTTTTATGAATTTTACTGTAACAAGGTTTAATTTAATTTAAACAGTAGTTTATTCAAAAATAAATCGTTTTTAACATAATTTTAAATTTGGAGATTATTTTTAAAATAAAACACTAGTACAAAAAATAATTTACAAAAAAAAAATAAGTTGTGGTACGAAATTAATATTTTTAATTAAAAAAAACTATCGTATAAATAATAAAAACCAAGATTTAATGAGTCAGTATATTTCTAATATTTTTGAATTTACTATCATTATTCTAGTTAAATAGTAGTTTTTTTTTTTAATTCGAAAAGTTCACATAGAAGTATATATATAATTTGAAATCTAAAGATGATTATTATTATTAATAGTGAATGCTGATTTTAATAAACGAATCTGTACAAGACGCGAATAATGTAAAATAAATGACGTGGCATAAATATGTGCATAATTAAGCGTACTTTATGTTCTTCGTCAAATAATTTATCTTTTTAGCGGTTGCTTTGTCAATTTACAACATCGCGGCGTGCAGATTGTTTGAAAAACAGAGATTTTATGATGAGAAAAACACGAGATAGTCTTTCGCAGAGCAGTCACTGTCATTGCAGCGGCGCGCGCGTTGGTCACTGTGGCGCTCATGTTCGCCTAATATGGTAGTCGAAGGTTAACAATGGTCTCCGAGTGCAATACGACATACAAGAAAAAAACGTTTTTCGAACTAGAAACGTTCTGCAGCAACAATATTCGCCGTAACGTCATAAAACGTACAACTTGTTAACTGATTCATTATTTGCGATTAAACGAATGTATATATGGATTGTCTGTCTAATTTATTGACGTTGTGAAAAACGTTTATCTCTCTTGAAATGTATTCATTTCAAAAAAAAATTCACTTCTTGCGTATTAGTCACCGACTATAATTATCTATCTATTATTGTTTTCGAATAATTGAATAATGAGCTTTTTCAACGTTCAATGGCTTTGAAATGTACTGTGAGTGTGTTTATGCACTTCATGTAAAATGTCTTAAATGATACATTTTTATTTTGTATATAAATTATTGTTTATTATATATTTAAGCCTATAATGATTTCATTTCAAATTAATTCAATCGAAAAATATACTTTTGATTGACTTGATCGGTATTTTTTAAAGATTTACCTTACTTTGATTAACTCTTATCGAACGTTAGCATTTTGTACTTAACTTTCCGCTAGCTCGGAGATATATTTGAGTGATTATTTTAAGAGAAGAGTAACTAAAGTTACTTGATATAAAAAGATAGTTTTGTGCATAAAAATATTTATATTTACACTTTAAATGTCTTCGTCATCACTGTCGATTTCAATCCAATCTTCATCACAATCAGGAACAATTTCTCTTTCCTCTTCACTTGAATATTGAATAGGGATCAATTTTTTTCCTCGACTGAAATATAACACTTGTATCACTGTCTCCTTCATCACAAGAATTAAAATCACTTGCCGAATATTCAAAATTTTCACATATTTCCATATTGCTATAGTTTTCTTTATTCATTTTTGGATGAATAAAATATCATAATATAAGTAAAATAATTGCTGAAATATTACAGAATATGTTGTCTGCTATCGAGTAAGAATCAATCTGTAAAAACATACAGTGTGTACATTCAACAATGAGGACGTTTTTACTTGTTCAGTCTTGTCACCTCACACGTGACATACGACTGATAGAGCAAAGTTGTAATGTCACGTCAGAGGTGACATAGGATCGATAAGGATTAATATATATCAGAAGCAGCTTTTTTCCATCCACTACTGAATGAAGGTCACTCCCAAAAATTTCCATGTCAACTAATTCAACGTCTTTTTCTTTCACACTACTTCGAAGAATTCTCTTATGCGTGTTTGTCTCACTTTTCCAAGAATCTCTTTTTTACTTTATTCATATATTTAGGTTTTCAATCTATAATATCTCCTGTCCAACGATGGTCTTTCTTTATTACTGTAAGACGAGTTCATTCACATTTTAATCTCCTTATGTTTGTTATAACGTTTTTACTAAGTATCAAACAATGTTGTACAACGATCATTACCAAATATACTGACTGATGAAGTAATAAGATGTGTCTTGTTACTATTTCCAATTTTAAAAATTGATTAAAGCAGGAAAGGAAATTAAATTTTCTTATATTTGAAGTGAGTTCAATATAATTCAGGTGTATTAATTTTTAGTAGGTAAAAAAGTTAGGGTAGGTGAAAGTAATCTTCTTAAAGGCGTAAATCCTCAATAAAAAAAGTCCTCATTAACCTGTCTAATCAAGTACCAGTAAATAGAAATGTTTTTAAAAAGGTTTTTGCCCAACAATAAGTTGATATAGTTCGGTGATTTTTAAATTTATTTATATATTAAAAAGAGGTGTGTGTACGCATGTATAACTGTAAATGAGATTTTTATCAATTATTTTTCGCAAATTAAAAAAAATGTTTAAAAGTTTGTCTAAATAATCTATTGTTCGAAAATATGAATATTTATAATTTGCATGTAGAGACAATGTGTTTACATTTCATGTTTAAAGTTTCGAACACAATCTACATGCTACTTTAATTAAAACACCGTAAGTTTACAAATATTTCTTATACATTTTTCAATTCATTCTGCATACATTATACACACACGACAAACCGTAAAAGTTCATATGAGAACATGCATATATTTAGATACATAACAGTCCGAATCTATTTATAAATAATAGCAATATATATTTACAAATAACATGCAAAAACCATGGTAATGTACTACGAACGTATATGTATGTATTTTTTTAACATAGAACATTAAATGCGAACAATTAATATGAAGAAGGTCGCGTTTCGAAACAATCGCTGATTCTTGATATTGACTTATTGACTGAGCAAATATTCTTGATTGAAATTTGTGTTATCGTTTATCGAATCACTGTAATAGCTATTGTATTAATAAATAATCGCGAAACAAAGTAATTTTTCACACGGATATGCAAATTTAACTCGTTAAATATGTGTGCAATCATAAATAATTGTCTTTCATATATATTTACATACACACACACACACACGGACTGTACAGGAATTTATTCATATTTGCTTATCCATTTTTGGATGAAACCTTGATTTTTACTTTTAAACGTACGGATTAGAAAAAATGTACATATAACATATTTAAAAAAAAATGTCAATATTATATGTTAAATGGCGATACTGAATGTTTCTTTTGATAACTCGAGGGCGAATCAAAAATAGACGTTTCTTTTAAATTAATTTTTCTCAAAAAAAAAACATTATCTAATTTTCAATAAATATTTTCATATGTTTTTGTTATTCTTTTAATCCATTTTCGTATAAAAGTTGAATTATTCGATTAAATATAATTCCAAGTTGCTTGTTTAATTTTACAAATCGATTCAGAGTGAATTCATTTTATGCTCTACGTGAGTTTTAGGAATAGAAAAAAGGTCAACAAAATCAAATAGATATTTCAATATAGATGAAAGAACGATTTTTAGTGATTTTTTTTAAAGAAATCTCTTTGACGAACATGTTTATGTATTCACATACAACAAAAAGAAATAAAGGTACTACTGTACGTCGACGATTTTGTATGTTGATCACAAATATCTATCGGACTGTAAAGTGCTTTAGATAAATTAGAAAAAATTTGTAAATCATAGAAACTGAATGTAAATGTAAGTAAA
The DNA here is from genome assembly GCA_029203775.1 of Neoneuromus ignobilis. Taxonomy (NCBI): domain Eukaryota; kingdom Metazoa; phylum Arthropoda; class Insecta; order Megaloptera; family Corydalidae; genus Neoneuromus; species Neoneuromus ignobilis. The sequence goes on along the minus strand of CP092089.1, from coordinate 550,489 downwards.
ACGAGTATAAAAATAAAAATTAGTAGTAGAAATAAATAGAAATAGAAAAATTATAATTTACTGAAGAAATAGATAGTTTAAATTACTCACATATTTCATTTACATTTATAAAATAGAATTATCATCCAAATACTATGTGTATAAAACTGGAAAGTGCTCCCATCGAAATAAAAAAAAACATATGTAAAAATATAAAAATATCAAATGAAAAATTATTTAATGTAATTATATAACTAATAAATTCATACGGATGCGAGGTATGGGGAATAGACCAATTAAGCTATAAACTAGATATCATTAAAGCCAATATGGTATAAACATTGCTAGTTGTACTGTGATGCTGGAAATAGGGGAACTGGGAGCTCAGCACAAATTAAAAAATTAAACACGTTAAGATACGTTTTGTTTAAAGGAAATTAGTACACGAATTTGTCCATTAATAACCCTGTAAATGATATCATGGGGAATGGAAAATCGATACATGATGAATAGATTTAAGATTGATTGATTTATTTTAGAAAAAGTTTTGTACGATAGGAAAATTAAGAAAAAAGAATACTGATTTTTTTTCTTTTCGAAAATATTTATTATCTTAAACTGGAATATTACATATTTAACATCAGTAAGAGAATAAAAAAAAATTAAATCGTTTATTGTAAGAACAAAAAATGAAACTAAATTATGTATAGAATATATTATGGAGTAGAAACTGACGAATAGTTCTACACAAGTAAAATATTAATTTTATTTTAATCGTTGATGTCTTTCGAGAGACATGTTTTTATTGTTAAAACGTTTTATTATAAAATAATATATTATAAAACTCTTACAATAGATCAGATTTTATATTTTAACACTTTAATGATACAGTCATAGAAATGTACATCGGTAGATAAAGACAATAATCGTTTAGATTTATTTAAAATCGTAGAGTATTTCAATTAGTGATTAATTTTTATAAAAGTAACATTAGCTCTAGTACTAAACAAATATCGTTTTAATTCTTTCGTATTTTTAAAAAAATGTTTAGGATTTTCCGAATAATAATTGTTATTTTTTCAAAGTCACAGATTCTTTTTCATGCACCCATCCGGTTTCGTACAAGAGTGTACAATAAATGAGAACTGTTTAAGTAGAACGACGTAATGTTATTATATAAAACAACGACTATAAACGTAACTAACATTCAGTCATGGTAAAATGAAATGAAAAAAGTTTTACATACGTACACACATACAGCATATAGATTATTATCAAAAAGTACTATCCCATTCGTTACACACAACGCATGACTTTCGCATTTCTGTTATAATTAAAATGTTGTGATTAATTAATAGTAAGTTACGCCTCCGAGGTAGATATATTGTAAATGAATGACATATGAGCGAACGTGTATTTATTTTTATATACAATCTGAATGTTATTTATCTCATTATTAGATATACATATATTGGAAAAATTTCTATTAGCGTAGTTTTATTCGAGTTCTATCGCATTATGTATAATATTAAAAAGAATATGACCGTTGACGATAATAAATCAGGTAAGTGGTAGTGATTTTGATGGAAACGAAACTATATCACTTGTCGTATAATCCTAAGTTTGATACGAAAAATAATTTAGAAATGTTGAATAAAATGATTTAAAAATTTGTAATACTAGCGAAAAATATAACACATTTTTATTCATTTTCTATACTTGAACATATTTTTTTTTATAAATGCATAACTCGACGCAATGTTATAACATTTTATAAAAATGTATTCAATATACTTTACACAAATGAATTTTAACCCCAACACCACAATAAAATTTAAAGTATTCAATAGTCACTTATTATTTATAATTATATCGGTTGATGTATTTCGATGGCAACGCCATTATCGTCAGAGCCTTTCTGTTAAAATCTAAACTAACTTTTTTATATATACATATATTAATTTGTGTTTTGTGTCCTTATACAATCCATCTACAACTGGGGGTTGAATCTTTCTTTTCATTTTGTCATCTGGTCTGCAAGCATGAAGGTTATTTATTGTTTTTTGCAACATGTTTTTTTTCATAGATTTGTGACCTTTTTTGATGACCTGAATTGACTTATTTATTACTTGTGACTACAAATAAATAATGTATTCGATAATTTATTTTATTTTAAACAGATTGTTTTTTCGGCTATTAAGTCATTGAAATTTTATAAAAAAAATATTTTAAAACACAAAATTTATGTATAAATTGTTTTAAAAGATATCTCCACACGTGATATTTAATTATTTTATAAATATATATATAATTTCGGGTTCATAACGTCCTGCGACGTTGTCCGATGCCTAACTGCCACCCGCTTCTATTACTCCAATCCCCTTCATTCAAATCCCTGGTGCTCATTGAAGTTATTATCCCTTCCATCCAGGACTTTTTTGGTCTTCCTCTTCTTCTATTTCCCTGTGGCTTCCACTTTATCACTCTTTTTGGCAGTCTTCCTTCGTTCATTCTCTGGATATGTCCGTACCATCTCAATTGGTGTTCCTCAATATCTTCGAGTACGGTTTTTTGGATCCCCATTTGTTCTTTTATTTCGGTGTTTCTTATTCTTTCTAATCGAGATTTTCTACTTGCTCTTCTCAGTGCATCCATTTCTGTGGCTTCTATTTTTCGTTTTATCTGTTCTTTCATTCGCCACGTTTCGGATCCATATATAAGTGTGCTCTTTATTAGGTTATCATATATTTTCAGCTTTCTTTGTTTTCCTATTTCTGTACTCCAGAGTATTCCATTTAAGGCTTTTATTATTCTCCTGGCTTTATTTATTCTGGATGTTATTTCATTGTCATCTGTACCTTCTGAATTGAAGTTTATCCCGAGGTACGTGTAACTGTCGCATTTCTTCACAGTTTTATTATTCTCCAGTTCCAGGTCAGTTGTTTCCTCCCCTATACACAAGTATTGTGTTTTCTCTACGTTTACTTCTAGGCCCCATTCATCATACTCGTTCACCAGTTTGCGTGCCATATATTCTAGGTCATACTTGTCATTCGCACATATCATTTGGTCGTCCGCAAACTGAAGTGTGTACAAGACTGTGTCGCTGTCAATCTCTATGCCCATACCTTTGATTTCCGTTTCCATAGTGCCAATGCCCTTGCCACATATATCTTAAAAAGAGTTGGAGAGATGCAGCATCCCTGGCGTAGACCTTTGTCTACGATGAATGATTCCGAGATTCTCTGCCCTATTTTTACAGATGACTTAGCTCCTCTATATAGGTTTTGGAGAGCTCTTATTAGGGTGTGGTTGATATTGGTTTCCTGGAGTACCTCCCATAGTTTGTTGATGGGTATGTTGTCGTAGGCTTTCCGTAGATCTACAAACATTATATGTATTGGTTGGTTTCTTTCTAATTTCTTTTCTATTATTTGTTTCATACAAAATACATTATCTGTACACGATCTACCTGCTCGAAACCCACTTTGTTCCTCCTCCTCGTAATCCTTGTACTCATCCTCTATCATATCCCTAATGACTCTTCCATATACTCTACTAATTGTGCTCGTTACGGATATACCTCGATAGTTATTACAATGGAGTTTATTGCCCTTCTTATGTATCGGTGTGATATAGGCAGTTTTCCATTCCTCTGGGACATCCTCGCCATTTGCGCATTTAATAAACAGACGTGATAACCACTCATATAGTTTGTCTGTACCCGTCTTCAGCAATTCGGAATTTATTCCTCCCGGGCCTGGAGCTCTTCCATTTCTAAGTTGTTTTATAAATACATTTTCAAATAAATTTAAAAAATGTTTATTCGAGAGTATAAATAAATAAAAACCGAAACAATTATAAAATCTAGAATATCTGAATTAGCATGAAGTGTGTAAAATATTGAGTTTTTTCCACAAGTTTATCGTATATCTAACTTTTCATACACACACAAGTGAACAGTTTTATATAAAAACGAATGTTTACTAAAATTTATCGTTTTATACAAAATAAGGCGCATAAATTTCTTATCTTCGTATCATGTAGGTATTTTCAGACTATAACATTGAATAAATACAATAGAAACTAATATGTTTTTTATGAACTCGTATATCAAGAGTTGATAATATTTGAAATATATCGAATAAGTCGTATGCACAATGGAATAGAATATGAAAAATTAATTATACTAAACACAAATATATGTATACGTGTTTGTGAATGCATAACCGATTGAGTTTATTTAAATTCATTAGTAAACAAACAATAATGTTGCAATGAAAAGTTTTAATCATTAAATGTAAAAGAAGTAAAATGTTATCGAATGGTTTTAATCAAAATGTTAATTGAAATAAACAAGAAACGGTATTCAATTAAAAGTAACATTGAATGGACGACACTTTTAAACGAAATGAAACGGAGTTATGGACATTAAAGGGACGAAACGAAAAAGAAGATGTTGAAACTTTTAAGTACTTACATTTTGTAAGTAATTACTGGATAAATGAGCTGGAAGAACTTTATAAAGGTGTAATAAAATTTTGACATCAAATCCTCATCCGCACATATTTTATACGCAACATTATCTTCTCTTTCTCTCTTTATATAAATATATATATATATATATATATATATATATATATATATATATATATATTAAAATATTTGTGATGAACATGCATAATTAATTGTCATTTTTAATTTCAATTTGTTCTCTTTTTCAAATTACTTTATGAATATAAAATTTCACAAAATAAAATATCTACATGTAAATATATACATAATCATCAGTCCATCTTATTTTACTATTGAATAAAGGTCTCTCCCGAAATTTTCCACTTCTATCAATCCAATGTTTTTCTCTTCTAATTCATTCCAATGATTTTCCTTATTTCTCTGTCCCATTTATCCATGCTTTTACCTCGAATTTCTTATTTATATATCTAGAAGATCCCAATCCTTGTCCATCGATAGTCTCTTCTTTTTGCTATTTGATCGGCTCATTTCAAAATTTTCAGTTTTACCATAATATTTGTAACTTTTGTTTTCTCTCAAATCCAATCATTTATCATGTTTTATTTTTTTTTCGTGTTATTACAGATGTGCATCTTTCCACACTTCATTGTGCTGTTTGTAGTCGCAGAATTATTCTGGCATTCAAATTCTACGTTTCATTGCCATAAATAAGAACAAGTAAGGTACGTTGACAATTTTTATTTAACATACAAGAATATTCAGCTATATAATGTACGATTTTTTTTCAAACTGACACCATCTCATTTTCATTCATCTATAAATATTTCTTTAGTGTTAATGAGTAATCTTAGATTTACATAGTTCTCAATTTTTTCGATTTCTCTTCTTCGTAGTTTGATTCCTCTACTCTAATATTTCATTGAATATTACCTTATATTTATATTTACATATACACATGTTTTTTTTTCAATATAACACATATCTAGGCGTCACATATGGATGACCCTATATTTATTTTTTTATTTGTGGCAAATATTTGTATAAACGAAATATTCATTCATATTTTATAAAGAAATTGTCGGTATTCAAACGAATTAATTTACTTTGATATGCTTTTTACTATTGTGGCGTTTTAAATAAAGAGATTATAAAATATTTGATAAAAAATAAATTAAATTGTTATTTGACAAGTTATAAATCGTTCTATTTTCTAAAAATGGAAATATTAGGTATATTAATATGCATTTTTATATACGTCGAATAATTATTATTATATTTGTAAATTCTTTATAGTTCCAACACTAATAGTAAGATATGCATACGATTTAGTAAATAAATATTAAGTGATTTTATAGTTTTACAATATTTTTGGATGAGTTAGTTATAATTTAACATTTTTATTTAAAGATATATTTGTGAAAAATGCATTGTTTAATGTAAATGTGATTGAAAAATTGAATTTAAAACGTTTTTACTAATCAAAAAATGAAGCAATATTTTTTTTCAATATTGAGATTTTGTTTTCGACTTTTATAAATCTTTTTGTAGTAAATTTTATCATGCGGCGAATACTTTTGTTCGTAGTAGGTATGTATACATGTGTGTGTGTAGATATATTTTATGAATTTAAGTCGAGGTAAAGGAAAGTTGCAACGATATTTCGAATTGATCATCAGTCGCTATTGTATCGATTCAATTCAAAGTTCATTCCGCGATAAATAAAAGAAAGAATCTGTCCTGAAACACAATACGAGTACTACAATATAGTCACGTATCGTCGATAATAAAAAATATCGAATACGAAACGATCGGCAGTGAGATCTTTTACGAAACCTGTCGGACGAAACTGTACCCACGTTGCAACGTTACACGTACGTACGTACGTTCTTGTTGCATTGGCCAACATCAATATCCGGAGGGCGATATTCGAAATCGCATAAAATCACACAGAGTCCAGCAGGTGCTTTGACGGGATCGATTTTAATGATACGGTACGACGTTATTACAGTCCATTTAATTTCATGTAATCATCGATCAAATGTGATATGCTCCAATAATTGTATAAATAACACAATGAATTCGCGGCACTTTCGTGTAATATTCGACGAAAATAATTAATGTCATTACGTTTAAAAGACATTCGCACGTTATTGACCGACACAGATCTTTGTAATTTATTATATACGGCCGAGTATTTACGATAGTTTCGATAGCGAATGTCCGAGGAATCGCAACGATCGTCGATGTATTTATTATTGTGCTCAGTACGTCACAAATTTATAGTTCCAGACAGAACAACTGTGATTTTTTTTCTGTTGTACAGACCATCGAGCATGAAATTAACTGAAGAATTGATTTCAACAGTTGTCAACGTTTATGATATAATGAATTTTCGACGTTGCTCTCGAGTGCATTTCTTACGTACGTACATGAATTTATGTCTGTAACACTATATAGGTGTTAATGCGAAGATATATTAATTAATTTTGACATGACATTTTTTTCATAAATCACTTCCTACTGTTCGATTACAAGTCTGGCTTTCGTACAAGTTTTTTTCCACCTTTTCGTCTCTTTTATTATTTATTTACGATGCGAATTTGAATTTACTTATCTCGTATATGTTTGACATTTCTATTTTAGATTTTAATTGAGCAATTTCGTACCAGTAATTGTGTACGAACTGTAAATCAAACGGTTCTCATAATGTTCAGAGAATAATTTACGATCTACCTTGAACTTAACATAACTCATGTTCATTTTTTTATGCTCGTAGTATCGTTTTTTTTTTGCAAATTTAAAATATCAATAAAATAACAACTTTTTATTACTTACTTTTTAATATTTTTTTTAAAATCATATAAATATATAACTTGAATATTTTATTTTGACATATAAATTAAAATATTTTCATGTCTGTTGCATACACGTGTCAAGTTATTCTAAAATAATTTTTTTTTTTGACTAAAATTTAATTATTTATTAATTGAATACAGTGATCTAGTTTATTATATAGCCATGCATATATATATATATATAATATATATATATATATATATATATATACAGAATGGTTCCAATAAAATGTAAACATATTTTAACAGCTAATTTTCACAAGTCACTTAATTTTCACTCCTTTCAGGTTTAACTCATCTGAAATAATGGACTTTATAATCATTTGAAATGTGTATACATTTTATTAAGACATCCTATATATATATATATATATATATATATATATATATATATATATATATATGCATCAGAATTGTACTAAAAAATAGAAAAAGAACATTAAAAGGCAAAAGACTAATGGATTGATTAAATAAATTATATTTACACAAATGAATTTTAACCCCAACACCACAATAATTTCAAGTGTTCAATAATCAAAGATTCAACCCCCAGTTGTAGATGGATTGAATAAGGACACAAAACACAAATTACTATAGGTATATATAAAAAAGTTAGTCTAGATTTGAATAGAAAAGCTCTGACGATGATGGCGTCGCCATCGAAATGCATCAGCCGATATAATTATAAATAATAAGTGAACAATAAGTGATTATTAAACACTTTAAATTATTGTGGTGTTGGGGTTAAAATTCATTTATGTAAAGTGAATCAGCCACAGTTCCAAAACAACAAATAAATAACTTATTTTAATATCAATAACAAAGTCTATCTTCATAATAAAAAATATTATCATTTTTACACTTACCCATTATTTTGATATTTCAGAAAATATTTAAGTGCTTTTCAATATATGAAGTAATTGATAAAATTCATAATTTTTAACCATGTATTTCTATTACAAAAATCATTATAAAAATATGTAATTGGTGTAAAAAAGGAATATACATATATATGAGTATATATATGTAAATTTACATATATATGAGTATATATATGTAAATTTATAAACAAGAGAAACTATTGATTAGGAACCTAGAAATATAAAAAGCTCCGAGAAAAGATCAATAAATAGATGCAGCAGACTTGAGAGAATTTCTCAGAATGAGTTAGAACAGAGAGGCACTAGATCAATCAAAATGCAATGTTTTGGGAAAGGATTTTATCTAGCAATTGATAGAAAGAGGTTGATGATAGTGATATAAATATTTATATATATATAATTTTTGACAAACGTAATTTTTTTATTCAAATTTATATAAAAAAACTATACACACTATTTTTCATTTCTCTACAGTTTTTAACATTTTTGATTTTTTTAATTAATTAAAAATACAAATTTTTTTAAAGATAAACATGCTTATTATAATAGATTTTAATTCTATTTGTAACTATTAAAAGGTAAATTGTATTTAGTTTTAAAATTACATCAATAATAGTGAAAAATATTCGATTCATATAAGGAAATATCATTCTGTATTCAATGTTATTACTTTTTTTTAAAAAAAAGTAATTTGTATTTATTTTGTATTTATTTTATATAAATAAATATATTTTTAAGCAACTGAAAGATCATTTTTCTTCCATCTGTTAATATTTTCGTATTTCTCTGCTAGTTTAATATATAAATTAATTATCTAGTACATGAACACTGTAAATTTAACTGTAGATGCTTTTAGGAATAAAAAAACGATGGATAATAGAAGAAAATTATTTAATTAATAATTGAGGTTATATTAATTTTAAATTACAATCGTTAAAACTGTACGTAGAACTTGCATCGATCATTATTTTAGATTTCAATATAAACTAATGAAAATAGCATTATTTGAAATTATAATTACGTTCAAAATTTTAATTTGTGTACTTAGTGCAATTAATAAAGCAAATATATAATAAACAGAAATAAGTACTTGAAAACAATGACAGTATGCAAAAACGGTAACTGACGTTAATGAAAAACTATCAAGTAATAATTTGCAAATCATATTTAATTACATGTATTACATTTCATACTGTTATTATATTCATGCATGCATGATTTTTTGTCATGATCGTCTTGTACTATTTATATTCGTAAAAAATAACTTTTTTTCGTTCGAAGAAAAAAGTAAACTCGTTAAACATTTAATAAATGACGTTAATTCCTGCCTAACGTGTTTTCATTACGTCACACATTTCGCTTATATCAACAGATATGTTTTCGATAACTAAACATCTAAACACAAATCTATATGAAAAATAATTAGCATAACTAATTATATTAGAAAAAAATACTGATGTTTGTATCTGCTAACAATATGTTTAATTTGCATTGATAATTAGGTTTTAATTTATATATATATATATATATATATATATATATATATATATATATATATATATAAACGAACGATAAAAACAAAGTAAAATTCAATGATTATTGAATGTGAACGGGAAAAACATAACACTTTGATATCATACATGGCATGAATTATTAAAGGGGATTTTGTAGCCCCGTTACATCCCCTTTTCGTCGTTATCGTAAACACAAACATAAACGTTGTATGTTTGTTTATAGAACTCGAACTAAAGCGAGTGACAGATGCGGTAGTATTGAATGGAAATCTCAAGAGATTTTATGAAATGCACATACGTGTACACACATAGTAGTACTCTTCTCTTGTTGTTTCTTCACTAATTTTATTCTGATACGTATTTATTTTTAGATAGATTTTTGTAACGGTTTTAAAGGATTTAAATTCGTTTGAATTTACGTGTTCAGTTCACTCATAAGTAATACATCGTTTTTATAGTTGAACTTTATATAAGTTTCCTTTGCATGTGGAATTTTCTAAACTCGCGTTGAAAGTTGTTTGTTTTTCTTATAAACGTTTACTCGTTTTAATTTTTTTTCAACGAATTTTTTCGTTGAAAATATAAAACAAATAAGACAGACAAACAAAAAATAATAAAATAAATGTTTAAAGTTTTGATAGAAAAAAATAACGTATGCACTAGTAAGAAATTTTCGAATAGTAATTACATTAGTTAATGTTTTACTATTTTTCATATTTGGTTGAAAATAGAAAGAAGAGGTATCTCGTTATCTGGCATATTGAATATGAAATTAAAAATCTTCTAATAAAATCACAATCACGTGTAACATTTTTAAACATAATTTTTATTAATCAAAATAAAACTCACAGAAACCAATATATTTCTTTCAACTAGATATAAGAGTATTAATGTCTGTTCTGTACAAATCCGAATTTGTACTTTTGAGAAATTCTTTGAAAACTTTTTTTATCCTCTACAAAATTTATCCAAATATTGTTTTTAAAAATATGTTAATTTGTTGAGAGGTCTGTGAATATGATGGATGAGGAAGTGTCATACTACAATTTCTATAATTTATGAACTATCATTCTTGAAACACACGGTTGAACGTTATTTTAAAATCATATATTTCCAGATTATTCAATGTGAAATTACTGGTGTATTCTTTTATCCAGGAATAGTGTTTCTCTGTATTAATAACTTCACCAGATTTCAAGAACGAATAGTCAATTACTCCAACTGCAAATCACCTAAAAACAGTCATTGTTAAGTTTATTCATAGGATGAAATCTTAGTTTCAGTATATTTATCTTGAGACCTTGCTATATTCCAGTCAAAATCAACACGTTTCTGTTCCGGGCGAGTATAGAATTACTAATTCGTTTCTTTCATTGGACTTATGAGGAATCGACTTATCCAGCTTTTTGACTTTTGTAAGTGACGAAAAACTGTCAAGTAGTTCTTTTGACAAATTTTTTTCGATAGCTGATTCTACCTTTATATTTCATATGAAATTATGTTAGTTTTATAAATTGTCTACTTTATCATTAAAATAGATGCAATGTTGTAGAAGAACAATTCTAGAATGTATAGAATAAGAGTAATAAAATTAAAATTAAGAATTTTTTCAGTAGTCACTCTCTTCTCCCAATTCAACTCTATTAATCTATTATGTGTGTGTGTTTTTAGAGTCTGTAAAATTATTTATATACACACGATTCTCTATAGAACGATCGACATAAATAAATATCGACGAAATTATATATTTTTAATCGATATATTTAGAATGATGTACTTTGAATACCACACCTTGCGAGCACTTTATGTAAAAATTTGACATTATTCAAAAGATGACCCGATAATATTTTTTAAAACTAACATGAAATGTGATATTAAATTATAAAGATCGGACATTTTGAATACTTGTTCACATTTGTAAATGTCTTCTGTAAATTGTGAAGCCTTAACATATTTTATAATTATAATAAATAAAGTACGTGCGCGAATCGACATGGATGTTCAATAGATGTAATGTGAATAATGTAACGAATAGTGAAATAATCGAATAAATATTGGCACAATTATATTCCGTAATGTAGGTCGACAACCTATTACTTTCAATTATCGTACATCGAGATATCGCGTGTATTTTTCAACATTTCATCAATCATTCGATTTTTCGTTGACACCAATTATTCGCGTATAATATTCAAACAAATATTTATTACCGAATAAAACCAATAACTTCTCGTATATATCCGTTTAATGCTTAATTATTAATTTGTGTGGAAAAAATCCAACGTCGACAGAGAGGCGACGATCGCGGTCGATACGCGCGTCTCCGTCTCGCGCGTTATGAAATCTCTTCAGTTGCCAGCTTCGATAACCATCGACGTATCTATCCATTTGTCAATATTTTTAATAATGTATAAATAATTTTAATTGCCTGTCGATTGCACGGATTGAATTATTAAGGTCAGTTCATCGAGGCGTAAGTAAAATTTAATTAACTACAAAAGTAATTCAGTATGTTTAATTGATGTTCGAGTTGAAATCTTTTATAGTTAATGTTGACAAGCTAATATCGCTCTCGAAACGATTTCAATACGCGACCACTTGACCATGATAATAGTTTAATTTACTCGCGAGCGACCGCGAGTACACTTTTAATTGCCGATAATGTTTTACTTCTGTATTTACAATGGCCGCTCGAACAGAACTTGTTATCACTCGTTAAATTCGGATCGAATTCGTTTAGTTCTACAACTGTACATACATACATACATACATACGTACGACATCGATCCACACAATGTTCCATGAATGATCCGATCCGCTCGATACGAACAAAAATCATCCGTCGTACAATCGATTAGTGATTATTTAAACAAACACTGTGGATAATCATAAATATCGAATTGAGTAATCGACATCGGTCGTGCAATTTTCAAATGTGCGATCGAACACGCTGCTCAATCACGAAGAGTTTAGACATTGTTTTAACGCCGATTTCAAAATAATCTCCTTCCCTCGCAACAGTCGTGTCGAGAGAGGCTCGTTCTTCAGATTTAAAATCTAAAATCACATTTGTATTTCATTGTATATTCCGTTAATCTAAACACGATATTAAAACAGCATTCGAAGAAACATACTTTTCTAATTTACTCTCTAAATAATAAATTCATTTCACGGCTCTAATTACTGTGCGAAATTCGTTTTTTTCTTCATTAAATAGTAAATGGAATTTTTGACTTACTTTTCATTCATTTTAGAATCATTTTCTTACTCGACTTACCATCACGTCTTTTCGATTCTGTTTAAAAATCATAAATGTTCTTTTATAAAAAATGAATTATCATCACAAGATATTATAAAAGCGTTTTATAATTACTCATCGATTACTTTATTTGTTCCTAAACTTACAAACAAATAAAGTAAACGATGAGTAATTATTGAACGCTTTTATAAAATCTTGTGGTGTTGGAATGGTAATTAATGTGTATGTAAATGAATTTCGCTATAATTTCCAAAGTAAATTTTCTTTTAATAATTTGATTGTTTCACATAAATGATTTTTCTATTTAATAAATATATATACGAGGGTGTTTGATAAGTCCGTGTAAAAATAAAAACTGCTTCATTTTTTTGAATAAATCGTTTTTATTTTTCAACATAGTCTCCTTTTAGGCTTATACACTTCATCCAACGCTGCTCTAGTTTGTTGATCCCTTCCGAATAATAGGATTTGTCCAAGTCTATAAAATAGTCATTCGTTCCTGCAATCACCTCCTCGTTTGAATAAAATCTTTTTCCCGCGAGCCATTTCTTCATATTAGGGAACAAATAATAGTCCGATGGAGCCAAGTCTGGAGAATAGGGGAGATGTGAAACGATTTGGAACCCTATTTCCATTAGTTTTGCGGCCACAACTGCTGAGGTGTGAGCTGGTGCGTTGTCGTGATGAAAGAGGAGATCGGGGACGTTTTTCTTGCAACTCGGTTTTCAAACGATCCAATGACAATGAATAATATGCACCTGTAATGGTTTTACCCTTTTCCAAATAGTCGATAAAGATTATTCCTTGCGAATCCCAAAAGACAGTCGCCAAACCGTTCTTGCAACACTTCACACAACCTCGTTTTTGGTCGATCGTGACCAATCGCGGCACCCACCTGGCGGATAGCTTTTTCATGTCCAAATGTCGGTGCAAAATATTATGTACCCGTTCACACGAGATGCCTACAGTACTAGTAATCTCACGCACTTTCACTCTTCTGTCATCCATCACCATATCATGGATTTTATCAATGATTTCTGGAGTGGTGACCTCAACAGGGCGTCCAGAACGTTCAGCGTCTCTTGTGCTCATATGGCCACTCCGAAAATTTTGAAACCACTTATAAACCGCACTAATCGAAGGTGCAGAGTCACCATAATGTTTATCAAGCTTCTGTTTAGTCTCCTGAGGCGTTTTGCCTTTAATGAAGTAGTGTTTAATCAACACGCGAAATTCTTTTTCGTCCATTATTTGACAATCACTCGATTTCCTTGATTCCAACGATTGTCAAACACAAAGGAATAGACCGATATGGCTGAAACTTGATGTGTGTTCTTCCAAGAGGTGCTACTAATTAAAAATAACCTCGATATGCACCAGTGGTGCCATTTTTCGGAATTTACACGGACTTATCAAACGACCTCGTATATATATAATTATTAATTTTTCATGTGTTATAACATTTGAGTTTGTTTTTCAATGATATTATAATATACAAACTTTTTAAAACGTCTTTACATCCACATATTTTATTATTATTAATATTATTTAAAAAAATATTTTTATTGGAAGAAAATTTTAAAGAATGGAAGATATTATTTTGAAAAAGTGGCAAATGAATTTTCATCACCAATACCGCAAAATGTTCCATAATCATTTGTTACAATAAGTGATTCTTGAACATTTTATAACATCTTATGATGTTGAGGATGAAAATTCATTTGTTTGAGAGTAGAGGATATCTACATTATAAAAAACAAGTTAGAAAGTGATTATAAAATGATGAAAATGGAAGAATGAGTAGGCTTTAATGTTGAAAGATCAATGGTTGGCCATTTATTCTGTCATTCGGACGATAGAAAAAAAAATAACAGCGAATTAGGAGATACATTTACTCTACAGTTTATGATAACGTTTTTCAGATAAAATTTTGAGAAGCTTTTGACAAAACTAACAGCAATGTGTGCTTTATTAGAATAATGAAAAATCTATATAAAAACAGGAAACAAAAGTGAAATTGGATAGAAAATTGATAGAAAGTTTTGAAGTTACCAAAGGACTTAAATAGGGTTGTTGTTTCTCACCAACATTGTTCAAGATATACTTGGAACAGGTCTTGAAAGCTTGGAAAAGTAAATGTGGGAATATCGGTGTTTCCTCCAACAATAATACTATTTTTACTCTACATTTCGCAAATAACCAAACAGTAGTCCTGGCATAACATCGGGATGATCTAGATTACATAAGAAGAATATAAAAAGTGGAGAATGGATGTGAATATAAAAAAAACTAAAGTACATGTACATATAAGTGCAATTGAACGATGCAGAGAATCCAACAAAAACCAACATTAATAAATATTTGGCAACGCAGGATGGTATCCTAGATGAAACCATATGTTAAAAAATAATATTTGCTAATGCTAATCTATAATAATTGTTATAAGAGTTTAGCTGCATAAAGTTGTTGGAAGTAGAGGCAATAAAAATCGGATCGAAAAAATGCGAACTGAAATATATTTTAGGGGAGAGTCGAGGAGAGAGAAAAATCAAGAACAAGAATATTGGAATAATAATGGGAATCAAATGTACAATGAATGATTGAGAAACGTTTACAGGAACCACTTTTAAAATAGCACCAACAAATAGCTATGCAAATTTTTAAAAAATTAATATATGTTGTAAATTCTCTAAAATCATTATTATTCTTTGTACTATTATTTATTCTTTATACTAAAGACAGTTCTCCACACAAATGTGAATGTCTATTTTTTATGAATTTGCGATTTAAATTAAATACTTTAAACAACCAGATATATGTGCCTTTGATGAAATTTATTTCAAAACTATTTTTGACATCGTTTATATCGAAAGAGAAATTTAAATAGATATTTAATTTTCATAAATTTTATAGACACGTTTCGAATAAATGCTAAAACAATTCATGATAAATCGTGATTGAACAATTTTGACCATATAAGTGAAAATATACGATCACTTGTTGCCTAACGTAATAATTCCGAGAAGATTATAAAAAAAATAAATAAATTGTCTATTTGATAAGTTTTAAATAATAAACGTGTAAAGTTGCGTTCGAAAAATATTTATGTACAATTATCTCTACTCTTAAAAATTACTTTACGACAAAAAACTGACTTTACTAATTTTCGATTACAAAATAATAAAATATTCACATATTGCGATTTAGTAATTTGATACTATAAAAATAAGAGAAACATTTCAGAATGTCGAGAATAAGTAGTATTTTCGTAAGATAAATATTGTACAAGGCTGAAAGATAATCAATAGATGTTATTCAGGTTTAAGGTTAAATTCTACTTTCACGTGAAAAAAACCTCAACGTGTTATTTTAGGATTGGAATGTTATTATATCATTTGTTCCAGAATTTCATATTCTGATTTTGTGAAATCGCATTTAACGTTTCTGAAAACAAAATACATGTTTCGAGAGATTTTTTCGAAACTCGTTTTCATATATTATTATTTTTAACGATATCGATCTAACACGTAAACGAGTTTTCGGAAATTTTGTAATATTAATTAGTATATAAAAATCGATATTACATATATTGAACGAAATCGATAATAAATTTAAATTTTCGATAGAAAAAAATACATGATTATGTTTGTTTGAGAGAAAAATATTACTTAGTTTATGTATCTTTGTGAAAAATTCAACGATCACATTTCTAGAAATATTTTATTTATATAAATAAACATCTCGTTCATTTTAGAATAAACGAAAATAAAATATTATTTTTCTATTTTTAAAAAGATATTTTTCTTCATTTGGTTATTAGAGATAAAATATCAACATAGTTTATTATTTTAAAAGTTAATTATTTAAATAATAAATATCAAGTTGTTGGATATGAAATGGTGGATTTTAAGGTGCAGTGAAGTTGGTCGAAATTTTCATAATAAAAACCAGAATACTCGGGTTGTGTGTTGGAAATTACAGTATAATTATCACTGTACAGCATTATGGAATTATTTCTACTCCAGATTTTAAAATAAACGAACAGTAAAAAATATTTTAAAATGTAGAAATTAGCTTAAAACACATATTTTTTTTTGTGAACTTTCAATAATTTAAAACACCTACACCAACAAAAATTGGTTCAACAGAAAGACGTATGTCGATTAAACACGATGATAATCGTGAATAAATTAAAAAAAATAACTATAAATCAGCCGAAAGACGAATGTCTAAAAAAACAAGCTGAAGAAATACTATTCTGACCTGGAGTTTTATAATAACGTTGAACTGAATTTTTGAAGAACTTATTGTCCAAAAATTGCAAGAGTTGCAGTATGAGATTCTTTTTCATCCACTATATTCATCGAGTCTTTTTTTAGACGATATATTATCGATTTTTTTTAATATTTGGATCGTTGTTAGTAGAGAAAATTATAATAATAATGAAATAGTACTACAAAACGTTTTCGAGGAATTTCTTAAATGTAAAAATTTGGATTTATACAGAACTGGAGTCAATGTAGTAATATCTCTTTAGAAGAAATGTATTGTATCTGTTAGTGCTCATTTTAATAAATGAAAATTGTATTTGAAATTTTATTAGAAAATCAGTTACTTCATATGCAACAATTTAATAATTCCAACTAGAAGATCATTGCTAATTAAATGTTAAATAAAAAATAACCAATTATATTATTTCCAATACTCTTGACATTTAATTTGGCAACGTATTTTCTAAATTAACTTTTTGAATCATTGTTAATAAGTTATTATTAAACATTTTCTGTATTAGGATGAATGACTGACTTGTAAAAATGTGAATTGGTTAAAGTGTTAAATGAATAGTGGTTTTTATTATGTAGGCTCATCCGAATGTAACGATTAGATTTATGTTTTATTAAAAAGAATTTGTTTCTTTTTAATAAAATACAAATCTAGGCATCGCATTTGGATGACCCTATATATTAAAACATCTATGTATGATACCTAAAAGATAACATAATGTTGATGATAATTGTACGAGTGCTTCATAGAGTGAAATAATTATGTTATCGTGAGTTTAAAGAAAAATAATATTTTTTTTTCATTTATATAAATATACGATAAAGAATATAGAGACGATGAAAAATGATGTTTAAAAATGTAATACACATAAATTAGAATAATTTATCTCGACGTTTGAATTATTTTATTTAAAAAATATATATTTTTACAAGTGTATTATTTTTTTTAAATTGTTATATAAATATAATTATGTACCTTGAAAATTGAATTTGATATTTTGAAATTATTATGTGGATAACTCTAACACACTGAATATATTTTGTAAAATAATTACATTTCGTGTCCGTGTATAAAATAAATTACGAATTATTTAACTGACATTGTTAATGAAGATGAATAGAAAACAGATATGTGTGTAGTATGCAAAAGTTCATATGCAATTTGCATCGATTTACTTGTTCAGTGAAAGGATGTTTTGTTTCGATATAAACTCTTCACAGTTCTGGTTGAATGATTTTATATACAGTTTGATAACATTTTCTGTATTATATAGAAAGTTTTATATCTTTCTTAACATAGTATAACGATAAAGTTTTTTCACCGTTATTTTTATTACGTGGACGATAAACACAGTTAATGTCATATTTTTTCATCCATATTTCATTGTAACTCGAAAAAAGGTGTAACGAAATAAAATTATACGGCCTGGTATTAAATTATGATTCTAAATAAGTACGAGTAATAAAAAAAAACATTCGTAAACAAACATAGAGTTACTTTACATTATATATATACATATATATATATATATATATATATATATATATATATATATATATATATAAATGAAAATCGTAAAATATTGTTAATAGGCCTGAGCATTATTACACACACGCCCTTTGGGTTTATTAACATTCTACTGATATTTATTCAAATGTAATTGATTTCATGTAATGGTGTGTTTTTTTTTGTTATGGTAAACAAAAATATTTAATTATATCTAATGAACCTGAGTAATATTTTATATTTGGAACAAAACAGTACATTGTTGGTTTCAAACTCTTTGGAAATATTTGCTTCTTACGCGAAATAAAATTTAAAAATATTTTTTTTTTTAGAAAAATAAATCGTCGTTATTAAAAAAATCAAAATATTATTTTTTCGTGATATCAAAAGGTCACAATAACAACATTACCCATGTACTTACATCGAGATGCCACAATACATAAAATATTCCCATTTTTTTTTTTAGTTCGATTACAAAAAAGTCATTTTCGGTTAAAAACATACGATTAATAATTTCTTGACAAAACTTATTATTGCAGCTGTTTGACATACTTTTGAAAATTTTAGCTTTTTATTTCAAAAGAAAACGCAAATATAATTTCACACAAATGAATTATCACCTCAACACTACAAAATATTAATAAAGTATTTCATTGATTATATTATATTATGTTGTCAAGTATCTCCCTTCCGCTTTTTTGCTCTTTATTCAATGCTTTATAAAAAGTGTTACAGTGATCGGATTTAGTTCAAATATGCGCCGTTTTGTTCGATAATCTGGTTCCATCTAGACGGCAACTTCATAATACCCCTCTTGTAGGACCCTCCCTCCTTATTTGCGAAGAACTCGGACAGCCACTTTTCACAAGCCTCTTTTGAGGCCAACTTTACACCACCAAGGGCGTTCGCCATGGACAGGAACAGGTGGTAATCACTTGGCGCTATGTCCGGGCTATATGGTGGATGCGATAAAACCTCCCATCCGAGCTCCCGTAGCTTCTGACGAGTCACCAAAGATGTGTGTGGCCTGGCGTTGTCCTGGTGGAACACTACACCCTTCCTCTTGGCCAATTCTGGACGCTTCTGGTCGATCGCCTGCTTCGAGCGGTCCAGTTGTTCGCAGTAGATGGTAGAATTAAGCGTCTGGCCATATGGGAGCAGCTCATAGTGGATGATTCCTTTGCAATCCCACCGAACGCACAGCAAAACCTTCCTGGCCGTCAATCCCGGCTTGGCCACTGTTTGGGACGATTCACCGGCCTTCGACCACGACCGTTTTCGCTTAATATTGTCGTATGCGATCCATTTTTCGCCAGTCACCGTCCGCTTCAAAAATGGGTCGAGTTCGTTCCGTTTCAGCAGCATATCGCAGACGTTGATTCGGTCCAGAAGGTTTTTTTGCGTCAAATCATGCGGCACCCAAACATCAAGCTTTTTTTGTATCCAGCCTTCTGCAGATGGTTTAAAATGGTTTGGTGACTAACTGCCATCTCCTGGGCGATGTCACGAGATGTCACATGCCGGTCTAACTCGATGATTTCCATGATTTGATCGGTATTCGTCGTCACAGGTCTTCCGCCGGCTGGCTTATCCACGGTGTCGTTTTCACCGGCTCTGAATCGTCGAAACCATTCCTCCGCGGTTCGAAGTGATAGAGTACCATCCCCCAAAACACTATTAATCTCACGGAACGTTTCTCTAGCGGATTTGCCTTTAACGAAGGAAAACTTCAAAATAGCGCGAACTTCGGCGTTAGTGAACTCCATGTTTACACGTCTATAACTTTTGAACGCAGTATCCAAACTAATCATGCATAGCGTCGTTTTGTAGGTTATGTAAAGACCTTTCAAATGATGTATAGTGTTGCCCGATACGAGCTCTGTAACGCTTTGTACATAGCCGCGAAATTCAAAAGACAAAAAGGCGGAAGGGAGATATTTGACAACCTATTATATCATGAATTTTTTTTATTTATAAGTTGATATGCATTTTAATGGCCATGTTATCATCATACGAGAGCTATATTATAAAATTTACACTAGATATGATTAAAATTCTGAATAGAGTTTTATTGCAATTATAAAATGACCTGTTATCATTTTTCCAAAATCATTTAAATTCATCATTCTTAAATAATTTATTTTCTATAATTATTAATAAAATACTGAAATTAAAATGAAAGATTTAAACACGTTTTATATTTTCTAAAACTGATTAAGTTACATCACTGTTTAGAATTGTGATAGAACCGAAATAAATGATTTTTATTCTCTTATGTACTAAGACTGATTAATTTATTACTAATAACAATCAGTATTCTTATAGACACAAATGAAAATCCTTCGATGTTAGACCAGAGGTCGAGATGCTTCGAAACCTATACAATTTATTGATAGAAAGATAAGAAAACACGTATTAGTACTGTCAATGTAATTCTAAGCCATACGTCATGTTTTTTAAGATATGAAAAATTAGACACTGTTTGATCTTTGTACGGCAGAATATTTTTTATTACTCTTATAAATTCGTATTTTATATATACATTCATACATATATATATATATATATATATATATACATATTAAAATGCATTTTAATCAAGTTATTACAATTAAAATACTACGAATGAATTAAATTTTCTTTCATCTATGAATTAGACTTTCTTTAAAGGTGTGTATGTTTGGTTGCAGTAATGAATTAGTGTACCGATGTTTTTTATAATTTTCCAATTATATTCGAATAAATTTGATATAAAGTCGTACAAATAAAATAAATAAAAAGAACAAATTTCTTTAATACGATTTTCTCCGAAAAAATAAACGTATGAACAAAAATTTAATTGTCTGCAATTCTTAAAAAGGTCCTATTATTGATTTGACCTCATTTTGTTATTTAATTATATATTCCACTTTTTCTAGAAAATAACAGTTTCATCAGAAAATCAAAAGTAGTTGAATCTTTCATCGTTTACTTGTCCTCTTGTGTGTTATTTGAATAATATTTTTTTCAAACGCGCTGTTAAATATTTTTTTGTAAATGTTCCTTTCTATATCTTAGGCATCTCGTTGTTGATACATGTATCTTTTAATATTTTGTCTTTATAATAGTTTATTTTTATATTATTGTAATAAAAACTTATATCAGTTTATTTCTCTGCGAAAATCTTATCAAACATTATTAGTTCTAATTAAATATTTTTTTTAAGATTGTTGTACTGTTTTCTATTTGTCGATAATCACATCCAACCCTCACCTCCACTATTCTTCACAGTTTTATTCCTCCATCATTAGTGCGACTTTTTTTTTTTTGATCTCTTGGTCGATATTCCATTTTTGCCTATCTATATATTTTTATATTTCTAATTTTGAAATATAATTTCACAATAAATCATTTTATTCGTTTTGATATAATTTTCAAATTTATAATCGAAGGAGGTAGTAGATTGAAAATACTAGAATAAAGAACAATTCAAGTTCGAGCTTTTTTGTTAAAATTGAATTTTCCATCGCTTATTTTTGGTAATTTTCTAATTTATTTCTTTGCGAGTGATTATTTCTACTATGAAAAGAAGGATAATTTATCGTTTGGTTAAAATACTCCCTAGTTGGGTATTCTATAAAAGTTTAAAAAATGCAAATTATAATTTAATAAATTGATTAGAACGTATAGTGAAGAATATGTTATTATTTCATTTATAAATCTCATCGATAATTTAAATGTTCGATAATAGCGCTGTATATTTTTTTTTTGCGAAAAAAATGGCATCGAAAACGAAATTATCGTCGTGATTTCTGTAATAAAATTCTGCAACAAAAAATATTGCAGGAAATTTATAATTCGCAAATCACAAAATAAATAACATAAATTTCGTAGAAATAAATCACGGTGGCAACAGGCACGGTAAACGTTTATGGTAATATTTACGTAACGATATTAATTTCATCTGTCAAATATAAATTCGTACAACAATGTTTCAATCAATGCTTCATCTGTCCACTATTCACCGGTTGCCAAATAGAGTTTCGTACAAGAAAGACGAGACGACGAGAGGGGAAAAATAAACGCACACACATTTATAAATAAATATAATAAATAAAGGTCAGTCGCGTCCGCCGAACGGGGTCCATCATTTATCCATTTGTTATCGGATGAGCTTAACTGTAGATTTGTAATTTTTTTCGGGCGTCTAACGGCTCGCACGGACGGCGGTATTTGCGGCGAACGCGGCTAGATGTCACTGCGGGTCACACGTGAGTGATGACAGTGTCTGTGCTGACCTCTGTCGATATTGAAAGTAAAAAATGATCGTGCACGAGAAATGGCAGCGCGTCGGAAAAAAATAAAATAAAAATAAAATCGCATGTTCTATGATGGTCGAGCTGGACGCGTTGGGCAAGTCTAGAAATGTCAATAAATGAATGAATGTCGAAAGTTTACGATCATTGCTCATCCATCAACGCGGTTTTATTACTTGTGAAAATCATTTAAGATCTTCTCTGATTAACGCGCACGGTCGTCCATAGTTGTTACGACGGCCCGTTTACAATTTCGTTCGTTGTTGAATATTTATTAATTTATGAGTTAATTTTCGTTCTACAATATTTATTAAAATTTAATATTTACAGACACATCCGAAACATAAATTATAAATTCGATCTTAAAAAAACATCATACAAAATAATCTCGAGAAATAAGAAATTTATTTTCATACATTTCTTAGAATAAGATTTATAAATTAAGTCAAATATTTTGAAATAACTTTTCTGTAATATTTACGTCTTTAAAATGAAATATTTCAGGTGTAATAAATAAATATAGCATAGGGTTTTCCAATAAGCGTTTCATACATTTCAATGGAAATAAAACAAAAAATATTTAATTAATTAGTTACTTATTTTTTCATTTTCAAGCGTATTCTATGCCATTAACGATGTAACATAATTTCACTCATACGACCATTAAGATTTCGCTTGACATATTTCATTCGTTTACTCCAATTTTTAATCACTTTTTCACATAATTGTGATCCAATTTCAATGTTTATTTTTAAAGCATAAATCAATGATGTCACATGACTCCACAGAAAATAATCTAATGGAAATCTTAAATAACAAGATCTTGGTGGCCAATTGAAGTGTCCATTTCGTGAAATAATAGACTCAATGGGCCCATTCACACTAGTCAACATTCATACAGTATTCACGCCCATTACCGCTCGTCTCACACCCTCTCATCATCAAAATCCCTTATCTAAAAAAATTAGTTTTCTGGAAAGAGGGTGTGAGACAAGCGGTAATGGGCCATGAATAATGTATGAATGTTGACTAGTGTGAATGGGCCTATTGAACTTTTGTTTCAATAAGTCTAAATTTTTACAATTTCTAAGCATTGATGAAGTATTAAACGTTTAATGATAATTTTTCAAACTATTCTGATTTGAAATTGTTGAAATGGGTTATGATGTATATTGTATTGTATAATGAAATAATGTGACACTGAATTTAATGTATGCTGTATTTATAAAATAAGAGAGATACAATTTGTTAAGATAGTCTGTTATTGATGAAGTCGGTGGTAAACAGAAGTATCTAAATGTGCGAATATCTTTCGACTTGTCGTTGGCGTACATCTGGTGCAATAAAAGTCAGGTAGCCTCGAACCTCGCACTGCGTTCGTACAGATGTATGTGTGTGCATAGCGTTGCTCGGGAATACAATTCTCAACAGAAATGTTAAAATAAGCTTGAAAAAAATAAATTCAAACATGGTTGCCACTAGCTGTCAAAGTTCTGACCTTCTTATTAGAAAACCCTATATATTATATAAACGCATTAAAATAAACACCGAATTTATACTGAAAATAATTACAAAAAGTCAGTTAAAAAATCAAACTTAACGAAACTAGAGAAATGTAACATACACACATCTATATAAAGGTAGCTTAAATACGATTGAAAGATACTAAATGATAGTAAAGTAAATATATATCTGAATCCTTTAGTTTTATTTGAATCACCCTATATATATATATATATATATATATATATATATATATATATATATATGTGTGTGTGTGTGTGTGTGTCTGTCAGAACATATTATAAATTATTGTATTTAAAAGTAAATTCTTTTTAATTATTAAACACTTTTTTTTGTTTGAATGGATGTTTAATTTTATAGACAATAAATAAAAGTCCTTAATTCCGTGATTAATTATGAATAACAAAAAACAAATCTCTTATATCACTTTAAAGAATATTACTGTTAGCATTGATTTCATCTAGAGAATAATTTAGAGACGATTCATGGTAGATCATATATTTTAAAATTTATATAAAAAAAAAATGCTTCGAAACATAAAATAAAGTTGTTTCATTCACTTAGAACATTTTCGAATTATATATGTAAGAGAATATTTTTAAATTGCAAATTTGTCGAAACTGAATAAATTTTCGAAACGAACGAAATCCTCCGCCAAGAATTATTTTTATCTGAAAAAGAGAAATATCAGATTTGAAAGAGTCAACAGAAACGAATGTAGTAATATGTACGAACAATTTCATTATCAAAAATTTGTGGATAATGTAGTCGTATACGTGACATCCATTACAAATGAGATCGTTACGGTTCATACAATAGGTGATACAGTGGATAAAGAGCACGATTTTCGCGCGAAGGAGGCTGTAAGTTTGATTCCCGTGAATTTAATTAGTGTTTCGAAATTAATAACATTCGTACGTGATTTCGAAGAAAGCGATATTTGTAATTTGTCTCGATAAAAATAAGCACATCGTATATGTATATATATATATATATATATCCAGTGCTGGTCAAATATCTCTCCTAAAACTTTCCCTTTACATCGATTCAATATCTTTCTACTATTTCTTTCCACAACGACGAATTTTCTCATGTCTCTATTCTATTGAATCATAGGACTTTTCTTGGTATTAAAAATTTATAATTCTGGATTACTAACGATTATTTTCTCTTATTCATGATAGTCTTCTTTTCTTGTATGTGATGGACTTATTTCCATTTTCAAATCCTCAGTCTAGTTACAACATTAGTAATTTTAAAAATCTTATAATCTTTACATTTTATTTCAAACATGTATATATCCATGTTATTATTTCAAAATTTATGATCTATATTTCACTGCTGTAGGTGAGAAATAAGTACAAAGGTTAAATTGATTTAAACGTGTAAAAATTGGAGATTTTATAATGTAATGATTTTTTCCAATTTGACAATCACATTTCTATTCTCCTGTTAATTTCATTTTCGTGTTAATGAACTGTCCTAAATACACATTGTTAATATCCTGGAGTGTTAAGCTCATTTACTAGGTTTTAATTATAATTAAATATTTATGACTCGAGTTAAAAAAGTCATTAAAATATTATAAATGATAATTTAAGGAGTAAATTTAACATTTTTTTATTTTTATTAAATAATAATCGAATAAAAAATTATTAATTAATTTTTATATATAAACACATACACACACACACACACACACACATATATATATATATATATATATATATATATATAGGTGTCCTAAATAAGACCGAAGGTTATAAACCTGAACTAAAAGTTATATCATTTGGTCTCATTTGTGTCATCTGTATAATCTTCGAAAAATATTTTGAAACATAATTCTTAAGGGGGTATTCTAGTTTAGAATTTCGAAAAAAAATCGATTTTTTTGCATATTTTTAAAGTTTAGACCTTTAAAAATATGTTCTTAAGAGGATTTTTTGAAATTCCAATTATTTTAGGAGTTATAGCTATTTTTGTGACGCGCCAACCAATCCGGTCTGGCCGGAACGAATCAACTTTAAACGCGTTTTTCTCGAAACTACTTTTTTCGACACGGTTGACGTGATATCTCAAGTTCTAATGGACCGATTTACTTGAAATTTGGTACAGAGCTTCTCAATATAACAGTGATTGCTCCCGTCTAGGATTTTTTGAAAATTGTGTTTTTTACTATTTTTAAAAAAATCCGAAAGTTGAAAAAAATAAATAAATTCCCTAGGCGGGGATACTACTACAACCTTCTTTTTCAATAATTTCAAAATTTTTTTTGTTTCATATGACCGGAAGGGTTGGAACCACGTCAACCAGAAGACACCTTTTTTTTCGAGCCCCCACTTTGCCAGCCTGTACCTTTTTCAATTTTGAATTTTTTGTTTTTAATAATACTTTTTTATACTCTTAAAATAACAATAAATCAATAAATAAATAACTGATAAAAAATGGATAGTAAAAATATTTGTTGGTTTTTTTATAGCGCCCGAAAAAACACCTAAAATTCGTGCATCTAGACTAGAATACCCCCTTAAATGCCAGAATAATTCACTGGTTACAGACAAATATAGAGAAGCATGAAAAGGTACATGTAAGAAAAATCATTTAGAGATAGAAAGAGAAATTAGTGTAGCAAAAAAAAATTATGGATGTTGTAGTAAAAGTGAGGAGTTTGTAATTAAATTGGATTGGCCATATAGTAAAAAGAGAAGAAAATATTGTGAGAAATTAGTGACTATTAACCTAGGTATATAAAAAAAATCAGGATGATACTTATGGATAAAAAAATACTGGAATGGACTTAGTAGGACATTCGATCAGTCGAAATAGAAAGTTTTAAGAAAGACCTATTTTTATCAGTGAACAGAAAGAGACTGAAATTTTACTGCTGATATATATATATATATATATATATATATATATATATATATAAATATAAAGAGAGAGAGAGAGATGCAGAGAGGAAATCTATGTAAGACAATAAATCGTGAATGAAATCTTAAACTATTAATATTTTTGTAATTTTTAAAATCGTGAAAATAAAAAAATATGTAATATATATAGTAATAGTATAGTAAAATATAACAATAATATATATATATATATATATATATATATATATATATATATATATATATATATAGGATGATCTAAATGAGATTGAAGGGTTTAAACGTACGTTTACTTGCTTACAATCAATTATATTGTTTAGTCTCATTTGGGCCACTTTATAGAATTTGAAAACAGAAGTGAATGAAATATCCATTTACATAATTGAGTAATGAGATATGAAAGAGAATTTATAAAGTGAAAATAAAATAAAAATAATTTACAATAATACATTAATTAATGTACACATAAATTAATTTGACAAATCTCTTATTTAAAAATAATATCAGGTTTTGAATGTCAAAAATGAAGGAATAATGTTTTTTTTTATTCGTCTGAATTTGTACTTTATATATCATGCGATTCGTGTAGATTGATTAAAAAAAAACGTTAATGTTTCGAAAAGCGCATCGTTTTCTTTATATCCGTAGCTTTAATTCGCCATCACATATAAACGAAATCATAATTACAAGAAATCCCTATCCAAACAAACATAAAACCAGAGTAAATACTCAAACTTCATTATATGATATTCCGTTTAATATGATATTTCATTTCGACTGTATAATTTATCATTTATATTGTTTGAAGACGGATGATATTCTAGTAAAAGTCTCTCTGCGTGAAATAAATCAATTATTTAACACAAACACTAGAATACGTGTTCATAGAGAAAGTGAAATATATTCAATTTAATTAGTTCTTTAAAAGGTTACTTGTTTTAACGAAAAAACGTTATGAAACATTTACGCGCTTTATTCTTTTGCGAAACGGAGATTTCGTTTATTAAAATTACTCTACTTTTTTTGTAAATGTACTACGAATTTCGATTTAGGTCTGTATGTGGAATTTTTTTATTAAATGTGTAATAAATCATCGTAATGATGGGTTTCATTTAAGATTTAAATGTAATACTGGATCAAGCAGTGAAAGTTGAAGATAATTACTTTGAAATAAATACCATATAAATATGTGATTTTAATATATATATATATATATATATATATATATATATATATATATTATAAAAATTAATCATATATAAAAATCTGCATTTTAATATTCGAAAATAAATCTTAATTTCAAGTTTCACTATAATTATTGTTTTTAATATGAGAGAATTGGAAATTATACTGTAATTTAATATTTTATAAAAGTATTAAGAAAAATTTTTTTCTCAATAAATTACAATTATTGTTAAAGAAATAAACATGATCTTTTTCTAATGTCCATTATTAGATTTGTACTTTTTTGTGTTCGTTACAAAACTAGTAACATAAAGAAAAATAATCTGTTTAATAAACTTTATAAATTTAAGTGAAATATGAACAAACAAGTTTTAACTTTAATTTTTGTAATAAAAATAATTCATTTCACTGATATCATAAGAAATTTGATTAATTAGTTTGGATTTTTTATTTTGTTTGCGAGAGTTTATTAAACGAATTCATATTAGTTTTTCGAATTCTTATTCGAAATTGTAACATTAACAAATTCATATTACAACGTTTGAAATTTTAACAGTAATAAATTGATATTACAATATGATATTTACTTGTTTAAAAATCTAAAAATGGTCGTAAAACTAAATAATCGAACAATAAAACAAGGTCTCAAGGACAAAGTCAATAAGATAATCAATCTCTTATAGAGATAGATTTTGACGGTGTTAAAAAAGATATTGGATTCTTGTCAAGTATTTCTTTGTTTAGTGCCAAGTAGTGCTTAAGTATTACTAAATATTAAAAAAACGAGTGAAATAACTTTAAATGAAAAGGAACAAAAGATACATTTTTTCTTCATCTATATATGAGAATTAAATATCCTTTTTCATATACACCTGGGTCAGTTTTTATGCGGTAGATAAGTTCCGCAGAAAACCGCATTAAAAAAATCGCACAAAAGAAGACTTTACTTACATTGAAAAATTAGGGATACGTTCCTTAATTTTCAAAAATCGCATAAAACTAAAGTAACAAAGTGAAATTACTCTAAAATTTGCATAAAAAAATGAGGAAATAAAGAATGTTTAAAAAAATTTCAAATATCTGAATAAAATTGATATAAATTATAGCTTTTTTACTTTATTTTTTTATTAACTATTTAATTTCATTCAAAGCAATATGTACACATGTGTAATATATTTTACATTTTTTCATACATATTTAAAAATATGTGGATTCGTTTGTGTACTGGTGTAAAATCAGTTTCGTCACTAGAGGAAACACAAACAGAATTAGCACCGACTTCTGTCTTGTTCTGTATTAATTTTTATGGCGACAATGTAAGAATCGGCGATTGAAATTTGAGACAATGATTTTTCTAATTGTTTATGAAGCTCGCGATATTCAGTCATACAATTACGAGGGACGTTTGATAAGTCCGTGTAAATTCCGAAAGATGGCACCACTAGTGCATATCGAGGTTATTTTTAATTAGTAGCACCTCTTGGAAGAACACACATCAAGTTTCAGCCATATCGGTCTATTCCTTTGTGTTTGACAATCGTTGGAATCAAGGAAATCGAGTGATTGTCAAATAATGGACGAAAAAGAATTTCGCGTGTTGATTAAACACTACTTCATTAAAGGCAAAACGCCTCAGGAGACTAAACAGAAGCTTGATAAACATTATGGTGACTCTGCACCTTCGATTAGTGCGGTTTATAAGTGGTTTCAAAATTTTCGGAGTGGCCATATGAGCACAAGAGACGCTGAACGTTCTGGACGCCCTGTTGAGGTCACCACTCCAGGAATCATTGATAAAATCCATGATATGGTGATGGATGACAGAAGAGTGAAAGTGCGTGAGATTACTAGTACTGTAGGCATCTCTTGTGAACGGGTACATAATATTTTTCACCAACATTTGGACATGAAAAAGCTATCCGCCAGGTGGGTGCCGCGATTGCTCACGATCGACCAAAAACGAGTTCGTGTGAAGTGTTGCAAGAACGGTTTGCAGCTGTTTCAGCGAAATCCGCAGGACTTTAAGCGTCGTTTCATCACTGTAGATGAAACATGAATACATCACTACACTTCTGAGACCAAAGAGCAGTCTAAACAATGGGTTATCAAGGGGGAATCTGCTCCGAAAAAGGCGAAGACAATTCCTTCGGCCGGGAAGGTTATGGCGACTGTCTTTTGGGATTCGCAAGGAATAATCTTTATCGACTATTTGGAAAAGGGTAAAACCATCACAGGTGCATATTATTCATTGTTATTGGATCGTTTGAAAACCGAGTTGCAAGAAAAACGTCCCCGATTAGCCCACAAAAAAGTCCTCTTTCATCACGACAACGCACCAGCTCACACCTCAGCAGTTGTGGCCGCAAAACTAATGGAAATAGGGTTCCAAATCGTTTCACATCCCCCCTATTCACCAGACTTGGCTCCATCGGACTATTATTTGTTCCCTAATATGAAGAAATGGCTCGCGGGAAAAAGATTTTATTTAAACGAGGAGGTGATTGCAGGAACGAATAACTATTTTACAGACTTGGACAAATCCTATTATTCGCAAGGGATCAACAAACTAGAGCAGCGTTGGATGAAGTGTATAATCCTAAAAGGAGACTATGTTGAATAATAAAAACGATTTATTCAAAAAAATTAAGCAGTTTTTATTTTTACACCGACTTATCAAACTACCCTCGTATTTAGTTGTCGTTGGAATTTAAATCTCATTCAGAATTCGTGTCATTAACAAGAAAATTATTTTTCAATTGATTACAAATGTTGAAGACCTTCTCGAATCATTTTTACAGTGAAAAAAAACAGGATCTATTTCTGTTTCATTATCTTTTTCTAAATCTTCTGCGGTATCTAAACTTATTGCAATAATATCATTGTCACTTATGGCATTACCCATCTTTTGCTAGCCGAAAATTCCTTATCAGTTTGAGAAACGGAAGTAAATGGCTCTGATTCCTTCATTTGTTCATAAAACTGAAGAGCTTTTCGTTGAATTAAATAACCGATTAAAAGAATTTTTTAAAAAATCGCATAAAAAGATATTAAGAAGAAATATGAACCGTATAACTTCAAAATTAAAATAATCTGTACAAAAATAGACCCAGCTGTATATGTAACAATTATTAATTATTACGTTTGTCCAAGCTTATATCATAATAAATATTAGACTTGAAAAAACTGCTTTATTTGTTGTTTTGGAATTGTGGCAGATTCACTTTACATAAATGAATTTTAACCCCAACACCACAATAATATTATTGTGGTGTTGGGGTTAAAATTTATTTGTGTAAACTGCTTTAGTATTTCAATTTAAAAAAAAATCATCATTGTAGAGATATATTTTTAGATGGTGATTCAAATGAGATGAAAGGGTTTAGATATATATTTACTTACTTATTATCATTTAAAATTCTTCAGTCTCATTTGGATCATCCTATGTATTAAAATATTATTAATAAATGAAAACAACGAAAAAAATTGTGTAAAAGAAATTAATTGTAGAGATGTTATATTTGTTTAAAATATATTTCGATATATATATTCAATTTATTAAAAATATTATAATAGAAATTGAAAGTATCATTGTATTTTTTAGTATAATAGGATTAAGCATCGAAATGAAATTTGTAGAGAAAAGTAAACAATATGTGAATGTTAAACATTTTTATGAAATCTTGTGATATTGAGGACTGATTTCATTTTTTTATGTTAAATATTTTTTCGTTGTAGAAGTTTAATTAGCCATCGTACCATGATGTAATCTATTACGATTAACGTTTAATTCCTCTAGTGAAATGTTTTAAAAAAACGTAATTATTTATTCGATAGTTTTTTTTTATAAAGATATGTTTTCTAAATAATAACTTAAGATATACAATAATTAACGTAATTCGAATATCGACCCGATTGTTAATCAATCGATCTCGTATGAATACAATGTGCATCTAACTAGTTCAAGTACTCGTCGAACGGATATCCTGCCCGTACTCTCATCGAATGCAAAAGAAGATATTGCTTTACGCCAGACACTGAAATCTATGCAGAAACATAATTTAACGGACGCCGGCGCGTCGCGGAGTATTTATAGATCACGGAATCTCACGTCACACTTCAGACGCTCAAAGAAATTCCCGGTTAGCTTAGGATCATACGTTCATTGACATCGACACGGCTTTTTTTGTAATGGATGATTTTTTTTCACTTGTATTTCTTTTTTTTTTTTGGTACACCGCGATTGTAATTAAACACACAGTTATATAGGAATTTTCAATAAGGGCTTCGAAAGTTTAAATGGAAACAAAACAATCAGTATTTAATTATTTATTTATTTGTTTTTTAAGCATATTCTATGGCATTAATGATGGAATACAAGTTCACTTATATCACCACCACGATATTCGTTTAGTCTAATTTTTGGTCACTCTTTCACATAATTGTGGTTTAATTTCATGAATTACACTTCAATGTTTTTTTAATGCTTCTGTTGTTTGTGGTTTATCAGCATAAACCAATGAGTTCACATAACCTCGCAAAAAATAATCCAATAGAGTTAAGGGGTTATACGCAGTTAGAAATTTCAAAAAATCGATTTTTTTTTGCATTTTCGGAATGCACATATATTTGAGTATATTCTCTGAAAATTTCAAGTAAATCCGTTAAATATTTTCGGACATACACCTGAATTTTTACCAAATTTTTAACTATATGTAAACTACTTCCGAAACTTCAAACGCGTTTATCTCAAAACGGTGTTTTTATAGTCGGTGATCTCGATATCTCAGAAATGGCTGAACCGATCGGTCTCAAATTTTCACACAATCTTCTCAAATATATTCCTCAGGTATTGAACGAAGGAATAAGGTTTACAAAAATTATTACTATTTTTTTTAAACAATTTGGAGCGAAAATATTAGTAAAAAACGAAAAATTTTTTTCAAGTAGACGCCATTTTGTCAAAAATGAAAATTTTTATTATTCCTTCGTTCAATACCTGCATTAATCTATCCTTCAAAAGAATTGACCATATTTTTTGATTTCAAATAATCCAAACCGCCGATATGGAGAAGCGCCTTTTTTGGAGGTCGTTCGGGACATCGTCTGCAGGAGCGGTGCACTTCAATATTTTTTCATGATCGACATGTTATTTTATTCTTGAAAGTAGGATCTATTCAAATAACCATA
Organism: Neoneuromus ignobilis; assembly: GCA_029203775.1. NCBI lineage: Eukaryota > Metazoa > Arthropoda > Insecta > Megaloptera > Corydalidae > Neoneuromus > Neoneuromus ignobilis. The sequence goes on along the minus strand of CP092089.1, from coordinate 516,656 downwards.
ATTTGTAATTGCAAAATAAATACTGTTTCTAAAAAAAAATTCCTAAAAAAACGTCGTTTTTGCGCCTCGCAACTGCGTATAACCCCTTAAAACACAAGATCTTGGAGGTCAGTCGATGGGTCCATCATTTCATGAAATAATGGACTCATTAAACTTTTCTTTCAATAAGTCTATTAAAGTTTTTACAATTTCCTAAAGTAGTTGAAGTGTTAAATGTTCTATAATAATTTGTCAAACTAAAATAAGTTTGAAAAAAAAAAATTCAAACATGACTACCATCAGCTGTTAAAGTCTTGACATTTTTATTGGAAAACCTTATATTAGGTTGGCAATATATATATATATAGCTATATATTAGATATATATATATATATATATTAAAAATGTTTTAATATTTACATTGATATGTTGGTTAATATAATTGAAAAAATATATCCGAATTAGAATAAATATCATCATTACATAAAAAAATGAAATAATAAATTAAACATGCAACGAAGGTTAATCTAATATGAAAAATAAATATACAACGATCAATTCAATTGATTATTTGTATATGAAAATATGATTTTCCTTCGAGAATTCCAACGTTCGATAGTAAATATCATATTTTTTTAATTCAAAATTTCCAAGAAAATCAATGTTTCATATTTATTTGATCTTAACAATTTCAATATCATCGGCAAAGATTGATAGAACGTAATTGATTGAATTCTCTTTACACTTTCTAACATTGTATTCATTCGACCGAGTTATAAAAGATTTGTTTTGATTTCGTAAATTATTTAAAAAATCTTCGATCTGTCATTATTCTCTTTTCATCTCTTTCTATGTATATATATATACATTTTGTTTATTGTTTATTTTTTAAAAATATTTCCAATCGTCATATCGATCTTGACGATTTTATTTTCGCTCGAGAAAAATATAAATCCACGCAACGATTAATCGACATTTTGGCAACGTACCGAAAACAACAAGAATTCCTTTTATTTAAACTATAATTCTTGTAAAAACATTTAATGCATCGCATTCATCTGGTCTTCTATCGTAATGTTTTCCAGATTTAGAAGAATAATTATGAGAGAGGGAAACGGTTATTTTTTTAATCCCAACTAAACTGAAACTGTATCGGAGCGCACAGTCAGAAACAGTTTTAATTTCCGTTTAATTATTTTAAAAGATTTTCCGGTTAGCCTCTAGACAAATAAAGAATTTTATAGCTTATCTTTGTTCGACGTAATCCGTGACGGATTAGATGAGGAAACTTCATTTTATTTGCTTTGTAATAAAACTGAGAGGAATTTCAAGCACATGTACGAGACATTCTGGGGCAAGTACTAGTAAATGTTGTTTTTATACGTACTTGCGGTCTAATAAATTTTCGACAGAATACAATTGCAGTGCTTTCTTTACTTTGAAATCTTTTTTATACACACAAACATATATATATATATATATATATATATATATATATATATATATATAATTAAATAAATTTCAACATCGAGAAAATAGAAAATAAAAATCTATTCCAACATCCACATAGTTAAAAGATTTTAATGTTAATTTTTCAGATTGGTCTTAGTTTGATTTTGATAAATTCGCCAAAGGGGGAAAATTCGAATTTTATTTCATTCAAACTTATGTTATTTTTTGAAATGACGATTTTAAAAATTGATATTTTCGTTCAAACTAATTCAATCCAGTTTTTAACAATTTTTCTCTTAATTAAATTAATTAATTAAGAGCAAAATAATATTAAAAATCGGAAATTATGAATTGAAATTTTATTGGATTTCTTTAGAATTATTTTAAAAGAGCGAACAGTAATTACAGAAATAACAATTATTTATCTGAAATACTAAAGATAGAATAGATAAAAATTCTGATTAGTTTTAAACTAAAAGTTTACCAAAAAGGGATATAAATGTCTTAGTTTTAATGGCTAAAATTGACTATATAAGTTGTTAACTTCTATGTCGATTTTTATTATTGTTTAAAAATATATATCATCAGCCTTTTCTATCTAAATTTCGATAAAGACCTGTATTAAACTTTTCACTTAGAGCTAACACAATGCTTTTTTCTTCTATTACATTTCTATATGTATTAATGTTTCTATCACATCTATCCACAAGACTCTTCTTACGTATGTAGATATTTCTATCTTCCCAATTAATAATTTATTTCGTCTGTTCTGTTTATGATCCATTTATTTTGCCTATATAACATTCTCATTTCCATTTTAAACTTTTCAATTTTGTTATAATGCCCTTTCAAATACATACATTTGTCCATCCTTCTATACATGTTATATCTAACATTCATCATTTCATACTTTATTTTATTGTCTGAAATCGATAAATTCTTAATATCCACGTTTCATTGCCTTAACTAAGAATAGGCAGTATGTATTGTTTAAAAACTTTTTTCTTTAAATGGAGATGAATATTTGATTTTATAATAAAATATTTTTTTTTCTAAATTGACAACATATAATTTTTTTTCGTTCTTTTCGTATATTTATAAACGTTCATTTGGTGTTATACATAGTTCTTAATCTCTTTTATATCTACTTTTTTTTAATTCTATAAATATATTTTGTATTATTTTTATTTTGTTATAATTTATCAGAGATTTTTTTTAAAAAAAACAATTAGTGACTATTGGTAAAAAATGGATTATATTTAAGAGTATGACATGAAAAAAATGTATAAAAAATACAAAAAGAAACAGATTTAAACTTCGATAGAAATATTTATTATAGACAGGTAAAGTTTGCATTCGGCTGAATTTATGAATAATTAACGATGAATAAATAAACAATACATTATACAATGTTTAAGCGATATTACATTTTTAATAATAAAAAAACAACTTCTACATCAAGGTAATGAATAATGCAGAATCGTAAACAAGAATACTCGAAATAAATATAATATTTCATAAGAGGATTATTGACGATGGTACGAATATTAGAATGAATTTATTGTATGTGTGTTTGTATATTATTTTCACACGAATGAATTTTTATCCCCAACATTACAATGGTAATGAAGTGTTCAATAATCACTTATTATTCATTTTTTGATTATAACGATGTCGGCTGATACGCGTTTCGATCGCAGTGCCATCATTGTTAGAGTTTTTTTATTAAAATATTTTAGATTTTAACGAAAAGGCTCTGACGATGATGACTTCGCGATCGAAATGCGCATCAGCCGACATCGTTATAAACAGAAAGTGAACAATAAGTGATTATTGAACACTTCATTACTATTATGATGTTGAGGATAAAAATTCATTTGTGTTAAAGTAAATCCTCCACATTTTCAAAACAAACAATATATTATTTTCGTTTAAACGTTAATGTATGGACCGATGTTAACGATTGTGGTATCTATTTTAATTTTATTTAGAATGAGTCAATAGATTATATGTATAATATATATATTTTATATATATATATATATATATATATATATATATTAATATATAAGATTCCGATGCGGCAACGTATGTGTCAAACGCGTTGATTTTCAGCGTCGTGACGCAATGCTGTCGCGTCTTCATATTCGATGCGCGTCGATAGGTAAACTGGAGGGGGCCGAACTCTTGAAGATATGATGTACGGTATGCAATATATAGGTCTCTCATATGGGACTCGTGTGTAGTCTACGTTGTTGTTAGTAGAGGGTACGCGAAGTGGGACGCCGAGACGGTGGTATAAATAGACTCACCCCCCGCGAACATGTCTGGCTGCGAGCAACGGGCGCTCACTCTGCATTCTGACTGGAGGAAGCGAAGGAAGACGCTTCTCACAAGCATATCTTTGACGACGTTCTTGGAATTCTGTTACGTCGGGTCAGGTACGGAATTAGTAAGTGAACGACGACAAACGCCTTAGACGACGATGCGGCGTTTGAATTCTACGCGCGTTTATTTTCCAAATTCATATTTCGATTGAAGTTGGAAAATGATTATCTCACAACTTGTTTGATAGAGAATCGTTTTCGAATTACGGTTTCGTGAAAAAATATGTTTTCGTCTTTGTCTATCGGAAGTACAACAATTGCAATTCGTTTGAAATCAATATTAAAAAATAAATTTCCACCGATGTGTAGATGTATATAATTTTGATAACACACGTTTGCTCATACAAATATCGTTTTTAGTTTATAATTTTTCAAAAAAATCTGTTTGTACTTTCTATAATTTATAAATACATATTTTTTATATTTGAGGAAAATAAAAAAAAACACTGATTTGATTATGATAAAAAGTATTTTAAGTAAAAAAGATAAAATAGTAAATTCGAGGCTATTTAAAAAGTCTATCCAAAAACGAACCGAATTTTTCATACTAATATTTATTTGCAATAATTAAAAGTTATTCGCTTTTATGTTCTTCAAAATAATCCATTCCACTATTTAATTTTTTTTCTAATTCTGTTTCATAAAATTTTAAATCATAAAATTATATATATATATATATATATATATATATATATATATATATATATGTTAATTAAATTAAACTATATGATTATTGTAATTGCTGTGAATGCGGAACAAATGTATATTCAGAAACAATTCCGAATCCAGTCCTGTGCGTGCGAGTTTTGCTATTCGTGGAATTTGAAATTGTAATTAATTTAAATGAAGCTCATATCCTTTAAATATTTTGTTAGTTTTCGGTCATAGTTACCCGTTTAGGGGTCCCTTTTGAAGAAATAAAACATATGTTAAGACGGTCGTATTAAATAAATATTCCTCATGTTTGCTTTAAGTCAAAATTAAACAGTCGCACGAATTAAAATAATGAAATTGTGTTTATTTTCATGTTTCGTACGTTGTTTGTGTATTTTTACATACGACTGTTTATCAGAAAGTGTTCAAGATTATTGTTAAATAATATTTTTTTTAAAAAAAAACGATACGCACACATCGTTTGGAAGAAAAGTAACAATATAACTGGAAATGATAATGAGATTTTCTATACAAGTACGTGTACTTAATTTCTTATAATCTATAAGTTAATTTTAATGTAATAGTAGATTTTTTTAATAGAGATTATATCATATTTTGGTTCAAAATGTGAAATCATCAACGAAGTAAATGCTATAAACAGGTGTTTTATAAATGTTATTATATATATATATATATAATCATCATATTAGCTTGTACCATTTCACTGCTGATTAGAAGCTTCATTAAGTGTTACCATTCACTGATATTTGGTAGTATTAATTATGCTGATCAGGAAAGTTAGGTGAATTTTTTTTACTCAGGGGTTACTCCCTTAATTTCCTTTCAGCTTGACTAGAATCCCATCTGTCTTATTTTTTCGATTGGGTATTGAATACAATTTTCCTGGTGCTAGAATCAATAATATATATATATATATATATATATATATATATATATATATATATATATGTATGTATGTATGTATTGTGTGTACATACTCTATTTTTTATGATTAATATGATTTATTGTAAATCAAAGATATCTGAACAAATTGATAAAAAAATAATATATTGTTCAATAGTTGTCTATGAATTTTGTTATAAATACATAAACATTTGTTTTAAATTTACATTTTTAGTCTAGTGAAATTGTGAGTTCAAAATATATTAGTATTTTTATTTATTGTGTAAGATTAACATCGAGAATTGAATTGATAAGTGAGTTTTTTATCATTTTATTTATCTGTCTATATATCTAATCTACGCATCTATCTATATTTATCAATGTATCTATCTATCTATATATATATAGTATCTGAATCTATCTATCTATTTATCTAATCTATCTATCTATCTATCTATCTATATATATATATATATATATATATATATAAATATATATATAGATATAGATATAGATATATAAATTTCTAGTATAGTTATATTAACTTAGACGAATAGTATAGAAATGTCAGAAATATTTTTCACAATTCTAAAAAATACTCTCACTGTAGAAAAGAAAAAAGTTTAATAATAGTCCTGTATTTAAAAAGATATACATGTTGGCATTTGTCGTCGTTCGCTATGAATATTAAAGAAGGATTTTTTGCAGACGTTGATATTTATCATAGAGCTTTAAATATCAAATTTTTATGATTACATTTTTCTCAATTATTTTGTCTTTAAGAAAAAGACTTAATTGTAATAAAATATAGTTTAATTTTCTTGTCGTTATTTATAAAATTAAATTATTTTATAAAGTAATAATTCAAATCTTCGTAATATATATATATATATATATATATATATATATATATATATATATAGGTTAGCAAAATCAAATGTGACGCAGCTATGTACAAAAAAAAAAAAAAAAAAAAAAAGCGGAAGGGAGATACTTTTGTGTTTATTAACACTAGATTTACGGAGCGAGTCAATTTGACTCATTTAAGATTTTGTTGCTATATATATAGAAAACTTAAATATTATTTTTTAAAAATATATGTTGGTTTTTAATTACATAATGACACATATGAAGAAAAAATTATATATACATATTTGCATATATGTCACTATGTAATTAAAAACCAACATTTTTTTTTTAATATTTAAGTTTTCTATAAACGAGTATATAGCAACAAAATCTTGAATGAATCAAATTGACTCGTTCCGTAAATTTAGTGTTAAAAAGAAACTATACATATATTTCTCTGTACTCATGTTTCTTTTTAATAAATCACAAATCTATGCGTTACATTTGAATAATCACATATATATATATATATATATATATATATATATATATATATATAAGTGTGTGTGAGAGTTTAAAAGAGTGTGTGTATTTATTATTTATGGACAATTAATTTATAAAATAATAATATAATTAGCATGGCTGGTGAAAATACGAAAGATGTTCATATTCCATTAGAAATTAGAAGCAGTGAATTGATATCGAACTGTTGGTGTAATAAAAGGAATGGTTTACAAACAGAATGTAAAATGTCTGTATGCAAATTGAAAAATTGGAAATCGGAAGTAAGAAATAAACTATTTTAATATAAAAACCGATATTTATTAGTATATATTGTACTTTATTTTCGTGTTTGTACATTAACCACCCCATTTTTGAAACTGAATAACGAGTCTGTTTTGTACAGGAAGAATCAAATAACCAAATTATAAAGCAAATCGAGCACGAAATAAACAGGTTAGCGGGCGGAGATGCCGCAAATAATAAATGCGAGCCTAATTCTGCTCAGACGGCACAGCAGCCCGTTCAACAGCAGGTAGTTACAGACGTATGTCCGCAAATGAATAATGCACAAGCGAATCAAATGAACAATTACCAGGCAGAGAAAGCTCAGACTTGTCAACCGACACTTTATCAACAACCTGCTCATCATGATTTATTGAAAACGCAGAGTATGCCCGCGATGTCTATGAATCCCACTGAAATGTACCATGCTCATCCTGCAAACACTACAGGCGCACATTCGGGCGGCGTTGCACCGACAGAAATGCCAGCAGTGCAACCTATGCAACAAACGCAACCGATTGTAACTGCACAACATACGCCGAATGTACATCAACATGTACATCAGCATGGACAGACACAGGCGATGGCAATGCACAGCATGCCAGTCTATACTCAATCGCCTATGCATTCGCCGAGAATGCAACCTACAATGCAACCTGTAATGCAACCTGTAATGCAATCTGTAGTGCAACCTGCAATACAACCTGTAGTGCAATCTACAATGCAACCTACAATGCAACCTGCAATGCAACCTACAATGCAACCTACAATGCAACCTGCAATGCAACCTGCAATGATGCATTCGCCAATGGGACATACTCCGATGATGAATCACTCAATGGTACAGCCTGTAATGATGCAGCCAGGCTCAGTTCCAGTATGCCCTAGGGCAATGCCAACGGCAAATGCAACACAAGTCATGCATCCTCATGCGGCATCATGCGCAATGTCATGTCCGATGGCGCATCAAGCTGCGTATATACCGCATAATCATTCGGTAAATGACTTATATTTATTTATTTCAATTTAACATATATATATATATAGGGGTTTTCGATAAGCGCTTCAGATATTTAAATAAAAATAAAACCAAAAAATATGTAATAATTAGTTATTAATTTTTAAGCATATTTTATGGTAATAATGATGGAACGCAATTTCACTCGTACGACTTCGTTTGACAAAATGCATTCGTTTAGTCCAATTTTTATTCATTCTTAATTGTAGTCCAATTTCATGAATTACATGTTCAATGTTTATATTTAATGCCTCTGTTGTGTGTGGATCATCAACATAAACCAATGATTTCACATAATCCCACAGAAAATATTCTATTGAAATTAGATCACACGATCTTGATAGTCAATTAATGGGTCCATTCGTGAATGGACTCATCAAACTCTTGTTTCAATCAGTCTATTGAAGTTTTTACAATTTTTAACGTTGTTGAAATGTTAAATGTTTCATGATAATTTGCCAAACGATATTGAATTGAAATGTCAAAATGAGCTTAAAAATTAAACCTGGCTGCAATCAATTGTCAAAGTTCTAACATTTTTATTGAAAAACCCTATATATATATATATATATATATATATATATATATATATATATGTATATGTTTGTATGTATGTATGTACAATGTCTATGTGTTTTTAAAACAGATGTATGGTCAAACACCAAATCAATATATGCAAAATCAAGCGCAAATGTCGTCTGCAAATCAATATCAAATGCATATGTCTAATATGAATACAATGCAAAATCCTATGCAAAGTCCTATGCAAAGTCCAATGCAAAGTCCAATGCAAAGTCCTCGGGTCGATAACATTACAAATACGTACCAACAAAACGCTAATCAGTATCCACAAAATAATGTTCAATATATGAATGAAAGTTAGATGCTACAGCAAGCATACAATGGAACTGCAGAATCTAAAATCTGGACAAATGCAGTCGTAGGAAGGGTTTCATTCGACAAATTATATTATCACGTATCAAGTTTTATTAATAAATGATGTATATACACGCATACATACATACAAATGCATACACACACACGCATATATATATTTTATGTATATATGTATGTATGCATGTATATAATAATTTTCATCAAAATTTTAGTAGACAGTAAATATATTTT